>CM065300.1:116548948-116943948 GCA_032871835.1 Dipteronia dyeriana | reverse complement strand
TGAAGATCCAAATGCTGATATGTTGTTACAAAGCTTGGAAGTGTTGGAAGAAAAAAAGGAAAAATCCCGAGTACGAAATGCAGCATATCAGCAAAAAGTGGCCCGATGCTATAATTCTCATGTTCGGATTAGGAAGTTTTGGGTTAGGAGACCTGGTGCTCAGAAAAGTATCGCTGAACACGAAGAACAAAGCCGCAGGCTCTTTGGCTGATAAATGGGAAGGCCCATACAAAATTGAAGGAATAGTTGGTCACGGAGCATACTGGATTGCCCGGCCAGATGGAGGGATTCTACCCCGACCATGCAATGCCCAATATTTAAAGATCTTCTACCCATGAAACTTGTTTTTATATTCTAGTTAGGATGTTTTTTTTATTCTTAGCAATCATTTGGGATTTTCGTATTGTTAGTTTTACAGTAATGAATAAAAGCCCGAAACGGGATTCCAGAAATTTAAGCGTATGATAATAAGAACATATGAAAAAGGTTAAGCATATAATGATATGAAACTGTATGAAATAAAATACTCGAGGCCATCAGGTTGGTGAAAATCTGAATGGGCGGAGAAGCTTAAAGTACCATGCCAGCCGAGCAAAGTCAACCAAGACCTTTGCCAAAAGGCAAACCCGATGCACCGGATTCTAAAAAATGGCTCAGGCCGCCATCGGGAAAATCTCGGTGAGTTGCCAAGCTATGTTAAGCAATTAAAAGCTTAACGATTCGTTGAACCTTTGCACAGACAAAACTAGGAGACGTCCTTAGTGACTTGCTTAAGGACTCAAACGTGTGATCGTGGTGAGCTTCGATGTAACGTTTGGATAGCAACCGAGTATGAAACATGTGTACAAATCTACTTGTCTGTTTCGAGATGACTCGGTTAATAATATTAGCCAGTTAATAAGATACTTGACACTTAAAATTGTGTTTGCCAGTTTAATAAGATACTTGACACTAAAAATTATGTTAGCCAATTTAATTTCCTTGTACGAAGACAGTATTGTTGGACTTCAAGTTCGGAAATGTTGAGAATTGGCCATATAAAGCTTTGTTAGGGGGCCTTTCCTAAACAAAATAAGAGCTGTAACTGCAACCTATGCGCTCATGGTGAAATTTCCGACCAAAGATGGGGTGGGGATCATGAAAAGCTCACAGGAGTGGGCCAGGAAAGAGAATCTCGCAATATACAGGGAAAAGAAAGAATCGGGGGTAATGCAAGTGGATGCTATCAAAAAAGGTAAAGATCTAAAAGTAGACCCAATGGAGGCAAAGGCCGAGATCCCGACCAGGTTTGACCTAGACCCGAGAGAGACGGTACCAGATATTGATAAAGGCCCGAAGGAACCGACTATGGAAGTTGCCATGAGCAACGATGATTCAAAGAAGACTGTTAGGCTTGGGTCCCAACTAACGAAGCACGATCAAAGCAATATATTCGAACTCCTAAAAGAATACAAGGATGTGTTCGCTTGGAAAAACACGGACATGCTAGGGATCGATCCAAGAGCAATTTCACATTACTTAGCAGTGAATCTCGATCATAAACCAGTTATCCAAAAGAAGATATGCTTCAACCCAGAAAGAAGCAAGGCGATCAAGGAAAAGATGGACAAGCTATTAGCCGCAGGATCTATTCGGGAAGTGAAATTCCCCGACTGGGTTGTCAACGTAGTCGTGGTGAAAAAGAAAAATGGCTAGTGGAGGATGTGTGTGGATTTCACCGATCTGAACAAATTATGTCCAAATGACAGTTTCCCCTTGCCTCGGATTGACCAGTTGGTAGATGCAAAGACCGGTCATGAACGGTTAAGTTTCATGGATGCTTATTTAGATTACAACTAGATCAGAATGTTCGAACCAGATGAGGAAAAAACCTCATTCACAACTGACCATGGATTGTATTGCTATAAGGTCATGCCGTTTGGATTAAAGAATGTTGGGGCAACTTACAAAAGGCTAATAAATAAAATGTTCACTCGACAGATTGACAGAAATATAGAGGTATACGTGGACGGTATGCTAACCAAAAGTGTAACATTTTGAGATCATCCAACCGACCTAAGGGAGACGTTTGAAGTACTATGAAAATATGGTATAAAGCTAAATCCAAATAAGTGTGTATTCAGAGTACCATCAGGCAGGTTCCTAGGATTTCAAGTTCACCAAAGAGGGATCGAAGTAAACTCGGAGAAAATAAGAGCCTTGGAAGAAATGAGGTATCCCAAGATATTGAAGGAAACCCAAAGATTAACGGGTTGCCTAGCGTCTCTGAGCCGGTTCATAAGTAAATCCACGGACAAATGTCTACCCTTCTTCAAGGCAATTAAGTGAGGCAAAGGGTAGAGTGGAATAATGAGTGCGAGCAAGCGTTCAGATTAATCATAGAATACTTAGGAAAAGTTCTGATATTATCTAAACCACTTGAAGGGGAAATGCTCTGTCTTTACCTGTCCATTACCAACGTAGCGATAGGGTCGGTACTGCTTAGATTGGAAGAGGGAACACACAAATTTATATACTAAAACAACAAAGCTCTATTACCGGCAGAAACAAGATACTCTCTAGCTGAACAAATAGCTTTGGCCTTGGTAACAGCAACGAGAAAACTTAGACCGTACTTTCAAGATCACAAAATTGAAATATACACTGACTGTCAATTGAAATAGATTTTATCAAACCCGAGGTGTCGGGATAGCTGACTAAATGGGCAGTAGAATTAAGTGAGTTTGACATAGTCTACTCGCCAAGAGCGACGATCTAGGGACAAGTTGTGGCCGATCTGATCGTGGAGTTCGTTGAGCTGAACAACGAGGTGATCAGGATGTTAAGAGAAAAGGATCTGTTTGCTTGGAAACTACATGTAGATGGATCGTCAAACACACATGGCAGCGGGGCATGTATAGTTATATCCACACCAGAAGGTGACCAGGTAGAATATGCCTTGCGATTTGACTTCAAAGCCACTAACAATATGGCAGCATATGAGGCGCTTCTAGCAGGCCTTAGGTTGTGCACGACATTAGGAGTAGATGAGTTGGAAATATTCAGTGACTCACAAATGGTAGTCAATCAAGTTCTGATTGAATACCAAGCCAAGGACAACAACATGGCCATATATTTAACTATAACTAAGACACTCCTCGAAAGGTTGAAAGCATACAAAATCACCTGTATCCCGAGGGAGAAAAATGAGAAAGTGGATGCACTGTCAAAACTGGCATTAACCACAAGTGCATGGTCAAAAATGATCCCAATCGCCCACCTGTAAAAGCCAAGTATCGAGAACGAAAAGCGTCAGAGGTAGAAGTGATTGAAGAGGAACAAATTACCTAGATGATCCCGATTAGAGAATACTTAGAGAAGGGGGTTCTCCCGACGGAGACAACTAAGGTAAAGCATCTCAGATATAGAGCCACATGATATTTGATAGTAGAATGAGAGCTATACAGAAAATGATTCTCCAAAGCCTTCAGAAATTCATGGACCCGATCAGAGGTAAGCAAATATTAGATAGTATCCACATGGGAATCTGTGGGAATCACTCGGGTGGTAAAAGCTTGGCACATAAAACTCTCAGGCAAAGCTTTTATTGGCCAACTCTGTTTGGGGATACACAAGGTGTTGCAAATCAGTGTGGTGGCTGTCAAAAGGTAGCTAATGACATCTGGAGACCACCTGAGTAGTTGAAAAATTTGACATCGCCATGGCCATTCGCCATGTGGGGAATAGATCTGATTGGTTCGATGCCAATTGCAACTAAAGCAGCAAAGCATGTTATATGGGTCAGTATTCATAGTTCAGGTTGTGCTAAAATATGAATGAGCGTAAACATAAGAAACCCCGCACGGAAAATGGTACATATCTTGAAGACAAGCAAATAAAGGGAAAATATACATTAACTGTCATAGTTTATCGAGTATTACAAATGTAAATACATATAAAATAGCTTCAAAAGCAGAGATGCATCAGTTGTTCCCAACAACTTTGGAGCCCCTAGGACAGGAAGAAGGGACATCATCATTTTCATTGAAGTCTTCGAAATTCGGCCAGGAGATATTGTCATCAAGATCAGTAGATACAAGGGGAGAATAAGCTACATCAGTTAAAGGACCAACGTCGACCCCTTTGGTCAAAGCGCCACTGCCCTGACTAGTATGGAAAGACACAAGGGATACCTTCGAAGGGAGCTCAAGATGTATAGGGTAAGGATCCTTTCCGATAGATTTGCAATAGGCCTTCCACCTAATCCGTTGGTTCTTGATGGATTCCAAGGACTCCCTCTGATGCTTAGATATTGTCCGGTCCCACTTCAAGCGAGACTCTTTGGAGAACCTCTTCTTCACGCTAAAGAACATCCTGGTAGTTGTCAGGCCTCTCTTAAACTCCCTCAGCAGTGTAGCATCGAAAGCAGGGGACCTTTTGTATCGATGAAAATTTTGAACCTCGAGGTCTAACCTGGCTTCATGTGAAAGAACTTCTATACTGACTTGTTACTGCTCAAAGTCTTTGGCGAGATGCTCATAGTGAAGCCTAGCCTTCTCAAACGCCTACTGCACCTCTAGCATCTTCTGCTGAGCTGATGCAAGGGAGTCCTGGGCAATCTAAGCTTTTTCCAGAGCCTTCTTCGCTACTGTCTCAGCCAAGATGGCTCTTGATTCAAGTTCAACGCTCCGTAGTTTAGCCTCGGCAACTCTCTTCTCAAGCTCAACTTTTCTTGTAGTGAGCTCCCTGAGAGCTTCATTAGATGCAGTGCCTCTATTCTAAACATTCACAAGCGTCTTTCTCAGAGCCATCTCAGTTGCTGTATGTGCCTTCAGCTTCTCTGCATACTGACTATACTTGAAAGCGCTAGCAGCAGAAGACTTCAAGACCTTATCCTTCTCGGTAAAAGTTAGCTTCAACAGAGAAATCTCAGCAACATGTTTATTCTTCTCAAAAAGAGCCCAAGTAAATGCTTCTACTGCCTGCAAAGGATTAATAAAAGGTAAATCAGATAGATGGAAAGATCAGGAGAAAAAAATCAACATAGTGAAAGACTTACAAAAAGACCATTATTAAATATCATGCATACCCGCTCAAAATCAGCAGCATCTTTGTCATCCTTCCAATACCCTTCGCCAATGTATCCGACCCCCTGATGACATTGAGCAAATCATGAAAATGGGGTCAGTTTAAGAACTGCTGGATGAAGAGAAATAAGAAAGCTCAGCGTTGGAAAGAACAAGAGCAGACTGATCCCGATGAGAGGAGGGAATAACATGAACATCAGCGGTTGGAGTCTTCGAAATCCCAACGTCTTCCTTAGGAAGATTAGCATATGTAACACCCTGGAGAGCCTCGTTCTCAGAAATTTAACTCTCGGTAGCACTCTCGGGATGAAGAAACCTAACAGGCATAGTGAAAGGGGCACCAGTATGCTCACTCATCCTAATATCCCCCTCAAACTGCATATATGCTCCTTCCTTTGATTCTAAAATAGAATGGATAATCTGCTTCTCAGACAGGTCAAGAAAGATTTCACTAGCTATCTTCTCTTCTTCGTCGGGACCACCATCATCACCGTCAGAATAAGAGAAAATGATTTGACGCCTAACGGTAAACTGCATATGAGCCTTCTCAGGACAATGAGAGGGTGGCACAGCCTGAACCTGGGGAGACTCATTAGAAGGAAGCACCTAGTCCACAATCTTGATTGGTTCAGGGCGAGTGGAAGACAAGCTTAATGTACCCGCGATCATTCATTCTCTTGGATCGCAGTTCTTGTGAAATAATGACGGAAACCGTCTCCTAGTCCTCCTCAAAAATGATTTGATCGACCATTAAGGTAGGCAACGTTGGATCAACTCCAGATGCAAGACAAGCTTTCATACGAAAGGCATCGGGAGCGGATGACCCTTCAACAGTCTTAGCCACCTTATGGCATGGAGTCTTATCTATCACATCCACTTCATATGATTCCTTACTTTGCGAATCATCCCTTCCCGATGTTCCCTTTCAGATCTTTATCTCAATCATATCTTCCTTGATCAGATGCTTCAGAACTGGACCGCCTTCGACCGTCCCTTTCTTTATAATGGCCCCAGCGATCGATTCAAGCCCGAAGAGGATGGCAGTCACTTGTACCAACCTATTCAAGGGGGACATCTGAGGAATGGCGGTCAGCTTCATACGTATGTTCCACCAGATCATGTTTAGGCGGAGCAATTCCCTGAGCAACCTGATCGGGTACAGCCTTCCTACTGATCCGATCGATATGCTTGGCCTTCTCAGCTTGATCACATGTGACGATGTCCATATTGTATACTGAAAGGAAAAAGTGTCACACGATAATCAACAATCGAAGTAGGGGAAATGTACACATAACTCTTTACACTAAAAAAGCAAGGATGACTCACATCGTTTACAATGAGCAAAAATCGTGGGAAAAATCCTTACCTCGATCAAGTCTGCTTCAACATAAAGGAAACGACGATCCCTTTCTTCCCAAGATGTTTCAGCCGATTTGATAACTATGTCAGCCAAGCTCTTTGTCAGAGAGAGGAAAGTTTATTCCAATGTTCAGGATTATAGAAGTGCCTTGGAACTCTGTTTCATATCAGCCCTTGTACGGGGTCAACGAAGACCACTTCACCCTAGTCACCTCAAACAAAAAACCAACTGTTTTTCTAGTACTTGTTTGATGAAGGGAACCCCCAGATAAATCTCTTATGATCTTTATCTGAATGGGGTACAGGTTTCCCCTTATATCCATGAGGAATCCATAAACTTTGAAATATAGATTGAAGGTAGAAAGTTCCTCCACTATCAGATCGGTTCAATGTATAAAAGTTACGGATCTCTTATGGGGTCGGGGTTACTTTGCCCCAAGCTTTTTCCACATGTGGCCCAAACTGACCAACACCCGATAAGAATTAGGGGTCAAATGGGCAGGAGCGATGCCAGCATTCGCCAAGAATCTAGCAATAAAAGGTTATAGGGGGAGAGTGACCCCTGAAGATAACATTGCCCGTATATAGCAATTGTACCAAGGGGAGGGTTCTACACAGCCCGATCACCGCTACAGTACAATTTCTACGCACTTATCAAATTGAATCGGTCCTTGAACTTCGCTAGCTCGACCTCAGTCACAACGTTTATCTTCGAGTTAAATAAACATGGATTGTCGGCGCTAAACCTCAAACATCAACCGAATCAGAGTCAGAAAGATCATAGGGGAAATGAGCAAACTCTGGGTGAACTATAGAATAATCCACATTTAATAAAGTGGGTTAGTAAGAAGCATGAAGATGCCCCGAGAGAATGGACTCGAGCCTAGCAATATTCTCGTTATCACCAGCATCAATGGCACGAAAAAGAAGCTCAAAATATTGATGATGAAGAATAGGGTCCATACCTTGAACAAACGTTTGAAAGGATGAAAGATCCGAAAAGACAAAGGGCTCGAAGAAAAGGAAAATTAGAGATCAACCGCTCTACTAAAGAAAAAATGTTGAATCATAAAAAGAGAAGTGAAACGCCTTAAAACAATATATACCAACAAGTGACATCACCAGGCAGAGATGCGTCACCAGCCGAAAGTGGGGGTAGGTGAGCGAGAACCGAAAACTACACGCCGTTGAATTTTGAAAAAGATGCGCAATAATTTAGTCAGCTGGAATATGCGTGGTTGATAACTGGAGCGCATTAAATTGGCATTAATGGATTACAAGACAAAAAAAAATAGAGTGAATTAAACACACAACCGAAAGCGCCCTATTTACGACATTTTTTTATCCAACCCCGAGTGTTTAAGGGGGTATTGTTATTGGTAAAATCTGAAGAAATATGAGTCAGCATAATTACCTAAAGATACGGGAGATAGAGATGCCATGTGACAAAAAATCATCCTTCCTAAACCTACCTAAGCTAACCAAAGATGGTCTCATGATGCTTGGCCGGGGCTGTTGAGACGGTCGGGACAAAACCCAGTCTGGATTGAATAAGTGATCGGGGTGAATAAAGCTTGGTCGGGTTTTAGTAGATGATCGACGAATCGACACGTGGATTCTACCAAACATGTGCGGAATAAGTCCTACTCCAATAACATGTCTCAAAGCACACCTTGATAAGGAATGCCTATCAATGCCAGAATCCAAATTGGGCAAGATCTAACGTGTGAAGAACGCAAAACAGGAAAGAAGAATAAAACGACTCAAACACGTCAACTTTATTTACTTGTATATCACGAATTAGAGTTCTATGTATGTATAAATAGACCCTAATAATACCCATGAATAAGAAAAAAGGAGAGAGAAGAGAAGAGAAGAGATTGAGTGTGTAATCGATTATTCATAGTGAAATTATTTCTTTATCGATTTCTGGCAACCATGGACGTTTCCCCATACTTGGGGTTTTACCACGTAAAATATTTGTATTCTCTTTAATTCTTTAGTTGTTCATAATTTGCAATTGTGTGATCTCATATACGTTCTGTTCGACGTGTGATCCATCCAATAATCACCGTCAATAATATATAATTAAGGAAAAAATGAAATAGGGTCTTAAAAACATATATATATTAGTCACTGTATCTAATGTCAGCACTTTTATAATAATATTACCAAACATATGTATATTGTTTATAAACTTACAATAGTTATAAAAATACAATTAACCAAATATCTACAGATTAATTTTATAGCTGATTATTACTTCATAACATTTAACCGGTGATTATTATAAAAATTAATGCATACCAAAACACAATCATTGGACGACCCATTTTTACAACCGAACTATCCGGATCATGATCCGAAACCCTCTTTTTCATTTTCTTCTGTTCCAAACCCTGCTAAATCGACTTTCAAGAATTTTAAAAAATGGTTGGAGCAAATTTGAAAGCAGAGACAATGACTCTAATAGAGAAGCGAAATGCTTTAGAAGTGGAGATGGAGGCCATCATTAGCCGCCTCTGCCAACCCAACGGCCACGGTCTCTTCGGCAATCTCGTCGATTCTGACATATTCGATTGATTTACTCTTAATCTTCGTTTATCTTTTTTTAAAAAAAAAATTTAATTTTTAATTTGTTTACTGTTAGTGACTTCGATTTGTGTTAATTTTTAGGGTTTTCCACGCACTGACATTGATATACCTGTGGTTCGAGCAGTACGACGTCGTCTTTCTGTTACATGTCTTGGTTTCATTGTTTATTTGTTTGTTTGTGATACGTGCACATGGACTTGACCAGATTGATTTAGTCAAGATAGTTATTAGTCAAGTTGGTTAGGAGTTAGTGGGAACTTTTTACTGTTCTGATCAATATGTTAGTGGCCTACTGGGTATGATTGTGTGTGTAATGGGTATGTTGTGTGCAGTGTGCGTAGTGGGTTTTCAAAATATTGGCATAGTTGTTATTTGGTTCTTTGTTTGTAACCGTTGTTCTTAGACTATAAATGTGGTCTAGAACTCTTTTTTAAAAGGTATCGAATATTGAAGAAAAATTGTCTCCTTGTATCTCCTATATCTCTTATTTGTTTCTTCTTATGTATTTCAAGCTTGAAATACTATCTCTTCTTTAAATTCTTCCATGTATTTTCGGGATCCGAAAAATACACATCAAATGGTGTCAGAGCCGTTCGGTCACATAATATATGTAGCAGATAAGATATGTAATGCCATTTTTATTTTTTCATTTGAAGAATGAAATCTTTTTAACTTTTTCGCTGTACTTTCTTGACCACACCATGCTTGATAAAGCATTGACCTTTATTTTGCTTTTGTTGCTTATCCCAACGTATCTTTTTATCTTCTCTGCCTACTGTTCTAAATTTAGGATTAGTCAATCAAATTTGATCCTCTCAGAGTCTTTGATTGAATTGGCATCTCCATCTCCATCTCCCTCTCCCATCTAAATCCATTCTTTCTTTTGTATTGCTTTGTTGTAGACTTGTAGTTGCATTTTAAAGGAGATGTAGGCCAACAATGTGCTGGATCCAATTTTCTGTGAACATCAGCTTTTACTCAACTATATGTGAGTCATGTGATTGTTATTTGTTAGTAGTGTGTGCTTCTCTGGTGCAGAATCCATTTTTTGTGATGTATATTGAGTGCATATATCTTTTATGTTAATAGTTGTGAAAATTTATGTAAAAGAATGAATTTTATAATTCTTTAAACCTCACCATACTTCAACTTCAGGTAAACAGAGATTCAAGTCTAAAATGTGGGGCTCTTCTCATCTAGGTTTTATTTAAGCTTTTTTAAAGTTTGTGATTGATAGTTAGTAGAGGATTTAAATTATTGTTTTTTTTTTGGTGAAAGGGAGGGCATAAGCTCAAAAGAAAAGACAAACTATTGTACAAAAGGAACAGGTATGGCAAAAGCCAGTAAGCCATAACTTTAGCATCATTTTCCAAAGCACCCAGGATTTTAGGAGGATCATAAAAAAAAGGGATCTAATCAAGAGAATGACCCAAACTAGCAAGCATATCAGATTATCAGCAACCTCTATTGCTCTCTCTGTATTTATGTTGCACATAGTAGCACCAATGATCCTCTAATATAGCTTTGCAGCTTTGGATAAGATTGAAGAGCTAATGATCCTCCAATAAAGCTTTGCAGCTTTGGATAAGATTGAAGAGAGGGTGATTGGAGGGAGTAGGGTTACTCAATAAATTCACATAGTTCTAGGAATCAGAATACGTTATGGCTTTCCTAAACCCAGCCTTCCAAGCAATCTTCAACCCTTCAAGTAAACCCATAATTCAGCTTCAATAACACTACCAATGTCTTTTTTCACTGCAAAGCCACACAACCAGTTCTTTTTGTGGTCTCTGATAACAACTCCAGCTGCCATTGATCTAGAGTTAGGATTTAAGCTACCATCCATGTTGAGTTTAACCCACCCTTCCAAAGGAGGCAACAACTACCATCCACGTTGAGTTTAACCCATCCTTCCAAAGGAGGCAACCAAGCTATGTAGCAAAGAGTCACTTAAACATTCTTGCCATCAGTAAAATTTGCATTCAACCAATTGCCTAAGAATTTTTTATAATCATATTAGGACAAGAAGAAAATTTGAAATCAGGATCAAAGATCTCTTTACATCTCCATTTCCAAATAAACCTAAGAGACACAGCAAAGAGCAAATAGCCAGCAACTTTCCCAAAAACTAGCATGTTATTCTTCAAATTTTGCATTAACCAATCATCTCAGTCACATGCAAACAATTGAGACCTAGGGATCCCTTTACAAATGTCTTTCAAAACAATGCATGACTTCTCACAACTTATAAACACATAATTCATGTTCTCACAACTAGCCTTGCATATCTCACAGATGGTATTAGATATGAAACCTCTAATAGCCCTGTTATCATTAGTAAGTAACTTACCATGTAGAATAATTCATAAAAAACTTTGGACTCTAGGAGGTAACTGAAGCTTCCATAAGAAATTCCACTTCCAAGAAAAAGAAGCATCATGCATATAATGAATTTCATATGCACTTTTCACCGAGAAATCCCCATTGCTAGAAATGATAGAAAGCCCCCAAATCACTTTATCTTGACCACTTTGTTTTTTGCCAGCATGAATACTCATGATTCTATGGACAATGTCCAAGGTAGAACCAAGTTTAATTTTTGTACATCCCAATCTTCATCAATTATGAAATCACTAAATTTTTCAGACTATGGATCTGAAAAAAGAAGGGAGAGAGCATGGCTTTGGAGAATACCAATTTCAGGCACCCAATCATCAATCCAGAACATGATCTGGCACCCATCATTAACACTCAATTTTAATCCCTTAGAAACCGGCTTCATACCAAAAGAAAGTTCCTTCCAAGTACTCAAGCAACCTTTAATCTCAATAGTAGCCACATGAGTAATAGGTTTCCTTTTAAGATACTTTCCCTTCATCATATGGCTTCATAAACTAGTCTCATTCTGAGTCAAACGCTAGCTAGCTATTGCTAGTAAATCTTGATTCATAATTTTCATCTGTTTTATACCTACACCCCATCTATTCTTAGGCAAACAAGTAGTCTCCCAGTTAATTAAATGAATTTTGCTTTTAACAACTGAGTGACCCAAAAGAAAATCCTTGTTAAGTTTATCAAGCTTATTACAAACATCTATAGAAAGCTTGACTGATTGCATCACATAAACATATAAAGCAGAGGAAACAGATTTAATTAGAGTGATTCTCCCAACTAAAGACAGAGTGGCACTCTTCCAAGTAGCCAACCTTTGCTGCAATTTTTCAAGAATCTCTTTATAGGTATGCTTGGTGATTCTACCATGAATACGAGGAATACCAAGGTAGTTACCCAGATTCTTAGTTATAGGGGAACCACAAGCATTCACAAAAATCTTGGCATTGGAATTACTGATTTTGTTAGAACAGAAAACTCTAGACTTGGGTAAACTGACCTTTTGTCCTAAAAGATCACAAAAGGAATCAAGGCACTCTCTTATAACTTCAGCTTGTCTCAAAGAAGCTTGACCAAAAAGAATCAAATCATCCGTAAAGAAAAGATAGGAGATGTCAAGGCCACATCTAGACACCTTCATAAGCTTCCACACTCATTCTAATAGCTTTTGAGTTATGATATGAGACAATTTTTCCATACAAAAACAAAAACATACGGGGAGAGAGGATCACCCTGCCTAATTCCACTATTAGGAGAAAATTGATCTGAAACTTCACCATTCAGAATGACCTTGTAATGCACACTAGAAATGCAATTCATTATTAAATCATTTAGTCTTCTTTCAATACCAGCTTCCTTCAAAACCATTTTAATGAATCCCTATTGAAACGTGTCATAGGTTTTGGCTAAGTCAATCATCCGCAAAGAAAAGATAGGAGATGTCAAGGAAACCTCTAGACACCTTCATAAGCTTCCACACTCCTTCTAATAGCTTTTGAGTTATGATATGAGACAATTTTTCCATACAAAAACAAAAACATAAGGGGAGAGAGGATCACCCTGCCTAATTCCACTATTAGAAGAAAATTGATCCGAAACTTCACCATTCAGAATGACCTTGTAATGCACACTAGAAATGCAACTTATTATTAAGTCATTTAGTCTTCTTTCAATACCAACTTCCTTCCAAACCATTTTAATGAAGCCCTATTGAAGTGTGTCATAGGCTTTGGCTAAGTCAATCTTCCATGCTAGGTAGCCTGTTTTACCTTTCACAATCTTAAACTTATGAAGAACTTCTTGAGCAACGACAATGTTATCCTGAATTTATTTCCCAGGCACAAAAGGGACTTGTTTAGGATTAACAAGATATCAACCCTCTCAACCTCTGAACACTTTACTAATGATTTTATAGGAAGTATTACAAAGGTTGATGGGTCTTAATTGAGTCATACTAGTTGGGTTGAGGACTTTCGGGATGAGAGAAATTAAGGTTTGGTTAATAATATATGGAATACATCCATTCTTAAAGCAGTTCATCACCAATTTAGTAAGATCATCTTTAGATATATCATAATAATTCTGAAAGAATATGGCAGGAAAACCATCAGGGCCAGAAGCCTTTAGTCCACCGAGTGAGAAAAGGCTTTGTTTAATTTCTAGCTCAGTAACAGTATCATAGAGACTCGACTGTATTCCTAATCAGCCTAGAGAACATTCGGGGTAGCTGAGAATAATCCCCTACACACTGTTTATTTACAAATAAACTTCGAAAATAAGACACCGCTTCCTTTTTCATGTCATCTAATATAGTAATCCATTTACCATCCGAACCCTTGATGTCTTCAAGTTTATTTCTTCTTCTTCTTCTTTCCATGGTGGAGAGGTGATAGAATTTGGTATTTCTATCACCCTCTTTAAGCCAATAGTTTCTTGACTTTTGGAGCTAGAACAATTCCTCTTGCTCAAGAACACAGTTATACTCCTTAGTAAGCTTCTCCTCAAGAACACAAAGATGAGGCTTATAGTTCTCACTGAACCATTTTTGGATTCCTTGAATCTTAGCAAGAAGTCGTTTCTTAGTGTGGAAAATGTTACCAAATTCCTTTTGATTCCATACTTTAAAAGTGTCAGCCATAAATTGCATATTCTTAACAACATTTAAACCCTGAACCTTCCAGTTACTTTGAATCAACTTCTCAAACCTTTTAGATTTGAAACTTCTCAAACCTATTATGTTTCATCCACATAGTTTCAAATCTAAAAGGTTTAAGGCTCTTGTTAGGGATCTGAGTACTATGAAATTGAATAAGGATAGGGCAATGGTTAGAAAATAAAGCTCTATCATGCCTCACCCAAATCTCATCACCAATACCTTTCTTAGTCATCCAAGTAAACTTCAAACCTATATAGCCTAAATCAATCAAACCATTCCTATCAACCCATTTAGCAAAGCCACTGTCAGAGAAACTACAAATTCCTCCTCTCTTATCTGAACTATTAGTAATTTCATTATAATCCCCATCAAAAAGCCAAGGTAAATTGAAGCAGTTTCTGATGGCATCAAGATAGTTCCAAAGCACCCTCCTAATAGCGATGCACGTACTAGCATAAACCACTACGAGCACCTAAATTTTATTATGATCAACCACCAAAGCTGTGATAGTATGCTTTGATTTAGCAATAACTTGAACTTTAACATTGTTATTATTTCAAAGAAGCCATTGCCCACCTGAAAACCCTTGAGCATCAAGTACAAAGTTTTTGGATAACCCAAGTCTTCTAATGACTTTAGTCGCTCTACTGCCACTAATTCTTGGTTCAAGAATGACCAATATATCAAAATGATACATCATCTTCAGGTTATCAATATTTCTAGAAAAACATTACCTAGCAGCACCCCTAACATTCCAGATACAAATCATTTAAACAATCAACAAAGAAGGTCCGTTATTCTGAGACAACTACCATATCCTCTTCCAATTCAGAGGCCATTGTATCAAAATTAACATCCTCAACAAAATGGCTATTCCTATTGGTAATAGAAACTGGTAACTCACCTTGCCCCATACTATATTCAGTATAAGAAGTGCCAATATACTTAGTATTAAAATCCAATACATCCTTACGAAGTTGTTGGAGCACACTAGCACTATCTGTCTGAACCTCCTATTTCTCTTTAGCTTTAGCTCTCTTAACTTGTTTTTTATTCTTAATGACAATGGCTCTCAAAGAACCACTAGCCTCCCATTGATATTCTACCCCTTTTTTCAGAAAACTATTCTTATCAGTAAATTTATCTACCTTCTTATTTAAACTCTTATTCTTAATACTTATGCCTTTTTTTTTGTTGGTGATCTCAGCCAAAGCCTCTTTATCTTTGCGCTTATTATCTCCACTAGAGTTCTTTAGCACTCACCCATTGTTCTCATCCATCATCACATCCATAGCTTCACTCAAGAACTTAAACCTATATCCAGCAGCTCTATTAGTATTGGAATTCTTCTCAACCCTAGAATTCTTATTCGTCTTAGTAGTTTTAGAATTTTTTAGAATTAATTCCTTTATCAATAAAGCCATATGCAACTTCCTTAGAGATCTTGCCACTATTTCCATAGTACTTACCACAATATCCACCTCTACCTATATAGTTACCGAAATCAGAGCCACAATTTCCATAGTTTCTTTTACCTTGCTTGCCATAGGACACAAGAAGCCATGGACCATAAGGGGATCCTTCATTCTGCACTTGACCACTAGTATTCGAACGCACCTCTTTCTTCTGAACCTAACTAGCAATATTGTTAGAATCATCGGTTTGAACCTTTATTCCCCCTCTGTAACTATCCTTATTATGACCATATCTACCACATTTGAGCATATCAAACCTAGGCTTTCGTATTCCACCCGAATTATTCTATCCTCAATAAAAAGAGAGCCAACCAGTGGTTTCAAAATATCAATTACCACATAAATTCTAGCCAATTTACCTCGAGCTTTTGTCTTTGTGAGTGGATCCACCTTACACATAGAGCCCAACATACCTCCTATATTTCAAAGTAAATCTGAATCCATCCATTCCATCGAAAGTTTGGTTAATCTGACTCAAATCGGCATATACTGAATGGAGTCTTCTCCTGAACAAAGTTAGGTTTCTAGCTTTGGGCAACGAGATACTGATTTGCAGTTACCCAGGGGCTTCCAGTTAAGACATAGACTAGGTCTTCCTTCATTTGAAAGCAAGCTACAAAGTACCCATCACTAAGATCTGTCAGTTGCCATTGGCCAAGAAGATTCCATTTCTGAGTGAGTTTATTGATCATGAAGTTTAGAGTGTGCGATCTTCCCATGTTCTTCAAAATTAGAGCATTAGCCCATGGCTTATGAAGTTGCTCCTTCAAATTTGTAGAGAGTTTCATCATCGGACCATTTGGGTTGTCAGAGATCATAATATCCTCTTGACCGCTTTGAAGCTTTTCCTTGTTAGTAGCAAATTCAGCCCAAGAGTAGGGCTTAGACATACCCATCTACTTCGATTTGAAGCTCCCAATAGCTTCTTTCCTCAAATTTTCAGCTCTAAAACCATTAACATCCTCTAATCTAGCTCGCTTAGTAGAACTACCACTCTTTAGATTTATTTCAATCGGAATATCCTCCATGTTCATCAAAGGTTGTTAAGCAGAAAACACAAAAGTATCATTCTGATCCTCCATCGTAACAGAAAAACAGCACAGATTTAATTTATTGTTAATAATATTGATATGACACAAAATTCTTTAAAACCTTATGTACAACTTAGACCATCTCGAGATTCTAATGGAGAGAGAGTTGAATAATACTCTCTATTTATATATACTTTTGCTCTAGTGGGCCTAAGATTGAAATGCCAGTGATATTTTTGAACCAAATTTAAGTATGCCTACTTGTTAAATATGTGGTCAGTAAATTATAATTTATAAACTTTAATGTTGATAAAAATAATAATATTGTAAATTTTGTAACGAGTTCTTCAAATTGGTGCTAGTATTTAATATTTTTAAATATTTTTAAATTATGTGGTTTTTACAATTTGGTCCTTATCTAATTGGAAAACATCAGTTTTGTACTTGTTAATTTATTAGAGTAATAGATTCACTATTCATGGCAATTTATTCATTATTTCCTATATATATATACAAAAACAAAAAAAAATTGAATTTTTTGTCATTTAAATGCATCTCTACCATCCATCTTATCCATCTCAAAAGATGGATAGTGGAGATCCATTTTTTTTTAAAGTAATTAAAAAAAAAAGATGGGGGAGATCTAAATCGGATCCCCACTGCCCATCTATAAAGATAGATGGTGGAGATCTAATATGAATCTTCATCGATGGAGATAACGCCATCGATAGAAATATTTAGATCTGGATATGGAAATTTTTTATTTCGTTTTTTAAATTTCTTTTAAGTTTTTATTTATTAAAAAAATATTTCTTAATTTAAAAATTCAATTTTTTTGGTTTTATTTTTCATTTTATTTATTTTTTGTTTTTTTAACATTCCATTTAAAAAAAAAATTGTCAACTAAAGTCCAAGGGTAAAATAGACTTTTAGTTGATTATGAAATTGTTGTGTAAAATTCACCCGTACCACGTGTCATCTGAATCGTGCAAAAGGGGAGGAGAACTCTTGCCACATCATCAAAAGTCAATTTGACTGAACCAACCTAAGTTGATCAAAAATTGCCTCATAACACCCATCGGGGTTACTTAAACGATCGGATGGAGAACTCAACTAAGGTGATTAGATTGACTAGGTAAAGATGACCCGGTCAGGATTATTAAGATGGTCGGATCAAAGTCTCCAGTTGGAATCAAATCACTGATCGGGGAGAATGAGGTCTGGTCAGCTCTAGTAGAGGTTCGGTTGAGAGACACGTGGCCAACATTGATTTCAATGCAATCACGACTCAAATATGCAAAGAAAAAATTTTGCTCAAACAAGGAATCTAGAACCACATTCCAATAAGAAAATATTACTATTTCCTCCTACATATCAGAGAGTCCAGATCAATAACTAACTCAGCTCTTCTAGAAGATCGCACACCAATAAGGAAACAAATCCTAAATGAACTACTCAATTAGAATCCTGTGAATATTTTAATTCGATTCATAAGATCTCCGAAACAGGAAAGAAGACGACTTCAACAAGTAACAAGTCCTGATTAAACATCACCACATTTTCTTACTTGTATAATGAAGATTAGGGTTCTATACACATATAAGTAGACTCATAATCTCATTGTAAAAGAGACAAGAGAAATATATACAGAAATAGACTATATGAGAGTGCAAGAGAGAATGAGTGTGTAACAAAACATTCATAGTGAAGTTCTTCCATCGCCGTCTTCGCCAATTGTGATTTATTCCCTTTAAGAGTTTTCCACGTAAAACTTTACATTTTGCATGGTCGATTTTTTTCTTATTTTACAGTTTGATTGTTGATTCGTATTAACTTGTTTGACACGTGGTTAATTAAACCTAATCCAAAAATCACCGTCAATAATTGGCGCTAGAAGGAGGGTGGACATTTTTACCTCCGATTTCCTAAACCCTAGTGAAACAATGGCCAACATGGGTGATGGGAGTGATTTCTGGAACAACCAAAGCCTACTAAGTGGTGAAATAACTAACACCACCTCTGGCATCACAGGGCCAACAGATGCGACCGTAACCATTGAGAACCAATCAATTGTTGTTCCCGGTCTCTAAAGATCTCCACTAACTACGGAGGAAATAGTCTAGCAATTCCATGAGTCATTGCAACAACTCGTAGCTGATGCAGCCAGCCACAGAGTGGCCCTCTCAACCATTGTAAGGTTAACCTCCCCCATGATCTACGCACTCCAGAACATAAACTAGGCAGACTGCGCTCTGTAATAGTTGGCCCAACCTCTGATGCAACATTAAGAATGGGTCAGAACTCAACGGATCACCTAGAAATTATGTCAAATAGACATGCTAGAAGCAGTTAGGAATACGAAGGTGAAGGTATTCCCTGGAAAGAATACGATCGTTACCAGGCTGAACGAGATCATGATTGACCTAATAGATGAACTCGCTGGAGGGATCGTTCATCTTTCTCTGAAGGCAATGAGTGGCATCATTATATAAGGCGTCATATGTTGAGGTTTATGCCCTAATTTGTAAATGGATTTATGAAATAAATAAATGAAAAAGTTCAATTCATTCTTGTTGTGTTTAATTTATAACTTGTGCATATTAACATCTTGGATTGCCGGATGTAATCTCGAATTGTGTATATGAGTGTCATATACGGTTGGATACAGTAAGACATATGAAATCTAAAGAGTCTATAGATAGCAAATAAAGCTCGGGACTTTATTTGTGGTTAAACTATAGCTGCGGTCCATTCCGTAATGTACGGTGATTATATCCTAAGACACCTTGTATGATGTGATCATATAGGACTGAGCCATGATCTATATGAATCTCTCACTAAGATTCGTTTGCTGATGAGATTCATATATATCAACTAATGATGGCTATATGTGGGTGATCTTAATCCTGGGTGTCTTATCGACTTCTTCAGGTTAAATCATGGTATTTGATATACCATGGGTAAGGTCAGATGCATTTACTGATCAATGTACTCCGTATGTTGGGATTGCGGTTTGGCTTGTGGCTGGGAAGAATTGTACACAATAATGGAATCTACTCATTCTTGTGAGAACTAGATGACAGTTCTCTTAAGGGTTGATTCGGGGCTTGGACATTATGAGCGCTCTCCTAATTCTGTGAGGAAATATGATTTATTGTCCAATAAAGAATCAATGGTATTTCAAGGATATATGTAATTAGAGGGGTATAACGGACACTATGACCCAACTCTAATTATGAACTACTGTGGAGGATCACACCATATGAAATAGCTATATCAATGGACACCGAGTTGTATCGGTCTGTGTAAAAGCGTCTACAATTGAGGGAGTCCAACTTCGGATTTTTAGTGGAATAAAACCGGAGTTAATAATCAATGAATATTAATTAAATAGTTTAATTAATGATTTCGAGGATTATTGGAGCTCAAAATACTGTGGGTCCATTAGGTCCCCTTGCTAGCCCGATCGATTTAGGTAACAAGGGTCACAGTAAATTAATTGGATTGTCCAATTAATTGTGTTACGAAAGTGACACGTATTTATTCGGAAATTAATTGAATAATGAGAATATTTGATTAATGAATAATGGTGATTAAATAAATTAAATAATAAGATTATTTAATTATGTTATTAATCACTAAATGGAGGGTGTTTGTTGATATTTGTTTTTGAATAAAATAAGATACTTTGATTATTTTATTTTATTTTATTAAATATTTAATTTTTTATTTTTAATTGTTTAAATTCAAAATAGATGGTATCTTTTAATAAAAGTAAAGTAAAGATTTTATTTTAAATAAAAAGATATCATGAGGTTTTTAAAAGAGGAAATAATATTTGTTATATATATTCTTTAAAAACCGACCAAAATATGATATCATTAAAAAGGAAATATATATATATATATATATATATATATATAATACATGTTTTAAATATTGATAAAAAAAAGGTATTGTGCTTTTAAGTAAGAAGATATATACATATATATGTATATGTATATATATATATATATATATATGTGTGTGTGTGTGTGTGTGTTTTCTTAACAAACACACGTATCAGAGACACACGCAACATTGATTAAAAATAAAAAAAGGAGAAATATATCAAAGCATGGTATGCGTGTGTTGAAAAAGAGAAAAAAGTGCAAGTGTTGCATACAGAACATATTTTGTGTGCAAGTGTTATGCACTGATATCAAATAAATAGTTTATTCATGTCTTTTCGAAAGGATTGTAATTATTTTTTGAAACTAATACATACAATATATAAACAAAGGAAATTGAAATCGATAGAATCAGAAGAAGAAAATCTTACCAACGTTTGGAGGCTCCTTCATTTTACGATATGCTCTTGTCTGAACCAATCTTACCAATGTTTTGAGGCTCCTTCACTTTACGATGTGCTCCTATCTGAACCACTCGATCTTCCTCACTATCTCCTGGAACTGGTAACTGCGTGTGGGCGCGTCACAGTCTTAGGAACTTGAATGGGGGATGTAGAGCATTACTTGAAAAAACTCTTTCTTCTCAATTTGGTGTCTTGATTTCACGCACACACAAATTGCATCTCATGCAAAACTTGTTGTTTTTGATATATATATATATGTTTTTTTTCAAAAAAAAAATTTTTTTGACTTTTTGCTCATCTGATGCGTGCATTTTTTCTTTTCCCAAAACTATATCTATATCTAACGCCTCCACTTGCGTTTATACATATGCAAAAATTTCTTTTGACTATTGTTTTATGTGCACCCACCAATTTCCATCCAATAAAATCTCTTGTGTTATTAATTAATATATATCTTTTAATTATCCTTTTCAAATATATCAAATATATATAAAGTGATAATAAGTATTTTACATTTAAACTTAAATTCAAATACTTAGATAAGTGATTTAGAAAAAATAAAATAATCCTATTATATCTTCACCTAAATCCATATATTAACTAACACCCTCCAATTAATAGTTAACTAATAATTCATAATTTTCAATATAATTAAAACATCTAATTATTTAATTAATTTAACTATTAACATTCATTAATTAAATAATCTAATTATTCAATTAATTTTCGATTAAACACGTGTCACTTTCGTAACACAACTAATTGGACAATCCAATTAGTTAACCGTGACCCTTGTTACCTAAATCGATCGGGGCTAGCACGGGGACCTAATGGACCCATAGTATTTTGAGCTCCAATAATCCTCAGAATCATTAACTAAACTCTTTAATTAATATTCATTGATTATTAACTTCGGTGTTATTCCAATAAAAACCAGAAGCTGCACTCTCTCAACTGCAGACACTTTTACACAGACCGATACAACACGGTGTCCATCGATATAGCTATTACACATGGTGTGATCCTCCACAATAGTTCATAATTAAAGCTGGGTCATAATATCCGTTATACCCCTCTAATTACATATATCCTTTAAGTACCGTTGATTCTCTAATGGACAATAAATCATATTTCCTCACGGAATTAGGAGAGCGCTCATATTGTCCAAGCCCCGAATCAACCCTTAAGGGAACTACCGTCTACTTCTCAAAAGAAGGAGTGGATTCCACTATTGTGTACAAACCTTCCCAACCACAAGCCAAACAGCAATCCCAACATACGGAGCATATTGATCGGGAACTGCATCCGACCTCACCCATGGTATATCAAAGACCATGATCTAACTTGACAGAGTCGATAAGACACTCATGATTAAGATCACCCACATATAGCCATCATTAGTTGATATATATGAATCTCATTGGTAAACGGATCTTGGTGAGAGATTCATTTAGATCATGCCCCAGTCTTATATGATCACATCATACAAGGTGCCTTCATTCCCATATCTCATATGAATGATTCAGGATAGAATCATCATACATTACGGAATGAACCGTAGCTATAGATTAACAACAAATAAAGTACCTAGCTTTATTTGCTATCTATGGACTCTTTAGATTACATGTCTCTTACTGTATCCATATGTATATGACACTCATATACACAGTTTGATATTACATCCGGTAATTTTGGATGTTAAATATATGCACAAGTTATAAAATAAACAATACAACATGAATGAATTGAATTTTTCCTTTGATTTATTTCATAAATCCATTTATAAATTACATCTTTAGGTCATAAGCCCCAACAATCTGCCACTTGCACTGAAGCATGTGAGGCATGTCTCGTAACCCTAGACCATCTAGGTGACCCAAAAACACTTTAGCCGGTAAGGTTTTCGTAAATGGATTAGCATGATTGTCTTGTGAGGCTATCTTTGAGACGATCACTTCTCCTCTCTGCACTATCTCTCTAATGAGATGATATTTTCTCTCTATATGCTTCCCTCTCTTGTGGCTTCTTGGTTCTTTGGAATTAGCCACAACACCACTATTATCATAATAAAGTGTGATGGGCTTATCCAGATCTGGAACAACTTTCAGATAACTCAAGAACTTACAGAGCCAAACAACCTCTTTAGCAGCTTCACAAGCGGCTACATATTCGACTTCAATGATGGAGTCAGCAATGTAAGATTGTTTGATACTTCTCCATACAATGGCTCCACCACCCAAGGTGAGTACTGGCTAAGACATGGATTTTCTAGAATCCCTGTCTGACTGAAAATTAGAATTCGTGTATCCTAACGGGGATCAAATCCTGCCCAGAATACAATAGCATATAGTCTCTCATTCTCCTAAGATACTTGAGAATTGTCTTGATAGTAACCCAATGATCCAATCCTGGGTTGGATTGGTATCTATTGAATACTCCCACTGCATAGCAGATGTCCGGTCTCGTGCATAACATAGCATACATAAGACTACCTACTGTCGATACATAGGGTACACGTCTCATATCCTCAACTTCTTGAGGTGTCTTAGGACACTGTTCCTTAGACTAGTACACTCCAATTCTGGAAGGTAAATTACCTTTCTTGGAGTTCTGCATCGAAAATTGCATAAGAATCTTGTCAATATATGATGCCAGAGACAGTGCTATGAGTTTGTTCTTATAATCCCTTATAAGTTGGATCCCTAGAACATAACTTGCCTCTCCCAAATCTTTAATTTGGAATTATCTAGCCAGCCAGCTCTTTACATAAGACAACACTCCCACATCATTCCCAATGAGTAGGATATCATCTATGCATAAGACCAAGAAAACTACTTTCTTATCAATGATGTGCTTGTAGACACAAGGCTCATCGACGTTCTGTTTGAAGCCATATGTTTTGATCACATTATCAAACCTAATGATCCAAGATCTAGATGCTTGCTTAAGTCCATAGATGGACCTTTGTAGCTTGCAAACCTTTTGCTCTTGATCTGGAGACACGAATCCCTCTGGTGGTATCATATAGATGCTCGTATCAAGATTGTCATTCAAGAATGCAGTCTTGACATCCATTTGCCAAATTTCATAATCGAAATAGGCAGCAATGGATAAGAGAATCCTAATAGACTTAAACATGGCTGCTGGCGAGAAGGTCTCTTCATAATCGACGCCCTCTTTCTAGGTATAACCCTTAGCCACTAGTCTTGCCTATAAGGTCTCCACATTCACATCTACTCCTCCTTTTCTCTTGTAGATCCACTTACACCCTATGGGTTTTACCCGATCCGGTAAGTCTATAAGATCCCAGACTGAGTTAGAGTACATGGACTCCAACTCGAGATTCAAGGCTTTAAGTCATTCCTCTTTATCAGGATCTTCCATTGCATTCTTAAATGTCAACGGATCATCCATACTATCAGCAAAGACAACACATTGTCCTTCACCTATACCTAAATAGCATTCAGGATGTCTTACAACCCTCTCACTATGTCTAGGTGTTAGTGTATCCTGATCAGGAACCATCTGACTCTCAGATGTTTATGGATCAACAACTCTTGTTGATGAAGCACTAGTCTCACCAGGCTCCAACTCATTCAATACAATCTTAGAACGATGTTTATGGTCACTAATATAATTGTCCTCAAGAAATGTTACATTTGTCGATACAAATACTTTTTTATCTTCGAGACTATAGAAGTGTCCACCTCTGGTCTCCTTGGAGTATCCTACAAATAGATAGACCACAGACTTGTAGTCTAGCTTTCCACTTTTGTTCTTTAGCACGTGTGCTGGACACCCCCATATACGGAAATGTCACAAACTAGCTTTACGACCATTCCATAACTCTAGGGGAGTCTTAGGAATAGATTTAGATGGCACCACATTCAAAATATATGCCGCTGTTTGTAATACATATCCCTAGAAGGAATTTGGTAATAATGAGAAACTAATCATAGATCTCACTATTTCCATTAGGGTTCTATTTCTCCTCTCCGTTATACCATTTTGCTGAGGTGTATCGAGAGTTGTGAGTTGGGAAACTCACCCATGCTCGACCATGAAGTCTTCAAACTCTTGGTCAAGGTACTTATCTCCACGATCCGATTGTAGTGATTTGATAGTCCTGCCAAATTGATTCTCAACTTCAGCTCATAATTCTTTGAACATTTCAATTGTTTCCGACTTCCGTTGCATTAGGTAGACGTATCCGTATCTTGAGTAGTCATCTATAAAGGTGACATAATACTCATAACCACCCCTAGCTTTAACATTCATCGGTACGCAGACGTCTGTATGTATAAGCTCTAGTGGTTCTTTAGCTCTAATCCCTTTTCTAGTAAAAGGTCTCTTAGTCATCTTACCTTCCAGATAAGATTCGCAGACAGGTAAGGTGTCAACCTTTAACTCACTTAAAGGTCCGTTTTTTACTAGTCCGTCTATCCGGTCAAGGTTGATATGACCAAGCCTTAGATGCCAGAGATACGTGTCATTATCTAGAGAAATCTTATGTCGTTTAGTTTTTGGTTTATCAAGATTTTGGTGTTGAGCAATGTAGTATGTATTAACAGTTTTAACACATACAAATTGTTTTCATTAATTCCTGAACAAATATTCAGACCATTTTTTCCAATAATAACAGATTTATTATTAAAAGAAACAGAATATTTTTGTTCTAACAACTTAGAAATAGAAATCAAATTCTGTGTAAATCCAGGAATATAAAATACATTGTCCAACAATATATAATTATTACAAAAACGTAATCTAATTGCACCCACTGCTCGTGCCGACACGACATCCCCTGACACCACACGTATTGAGAAGGCTTACTCATCCAGCTGTGTCCAATAATCAGTTCATTGTAATGAAAAACAAACATGGTTAGTGGCCCTTGAATCAACTATCCAGGGTGAAGAATCATCTTCCACTAAACATGTTTCAAGAACAAGTAAATCATATTTACCTTTCTTGGACTTCTTCTTTCTTTGGGCTTTCTTGGGTTTGGGCTTACCCTTCGCCTTCCCAGCAGACCTTTTCCTTTTCTTATTATTGGAGGAAGACGGTTTGGAAACATTTGCCTCACCGATCTTGCCCTTGTTGTCCTTAGTCAAGGACTCAGAGGTAGTGAGCTCATTGAGCAACTGTGTGAGATTGAACCTTAACTTGTTCATCTCGTAGTTACTCTTAAACTGATCAAAAATCTTCGAAAGGGTCGTCAGTATGATGCTCACTTGACTGGGTTTGTCAATGGCTCCGCCATTGACTTCTGCCTAGTTGAAGTACGGCATCATGCTCAGGACATGTTCCCGAACTGAAGTACCTTCTTTCATGCGAGCGAGCATAGTGGAACGAACAACTTCGTGTTGCTTTTGCTCTGAAGGCTGCTCGAACATAGCTTGCAATGACTCTATGATTTCGAATGCTGAAATCATTGCTTCGTGCTTTGTGACAAACATGTCTGTCATTGAATCCAACAGATATGTTCGGGCATTCTCATCAGATGAGACCCATCGGTGGTATGCCACACGAACAGTTCGTGTGGCATTGGCAGCAGGCACTGGAGGACAATCTTCTATAAGCACAAACTTGAGGCCTTTGGTGACCAAAATTGCATTAATGTTAAGTTTTCACTTAGTGTAGTTATCACTTGTTAATATGTCATTTGCGAGAATTTGAAGTAATGCATAAGACATAATTGCTGAAATAAAATAAAGCATTCATTCATTCATTCATTTAAAACAAGTGCCAGTGCTTTGACATAAATTTAAACATGATGCATGCACATGTTTAACGAACTAGAACTACCCTAAAACCAGTTACTATACCACATAATCCAACATACCACAAAGAAGTGCCGCCTTAGGGTTGGTCAAGTATTTGCATGTTGGACCGAGACATTCTCAATCAAATGATATTCTAGAATATCTCTTATTCCTTATGTGTATTTGGCACATGTTCAGCCGGATGAACCTGTTGCTGCCTTTCCAGAGTAAAATCAGGCATTTCTTCACACTAAGGCAGTCTTGCAAGACTGGAACCTATTTCCTCATATCTAATTTGTCAGACTTTTTGTTGCCCAAGCGGATAAAGGTGAATCGGGGAGCTGATATAGCTGATGACCCTAAAAAGAGGGGTTTTTTATGGAAATTCCCTACATCCAACAAGTTCTTGAAGAACAGTTGGTTTTTTACAGGAGGGAGTCTCAGTCTTGAAGTCACCCTCAAATCTGGGGATACTCGAGCGGTGTTGAGAGTTCTCTGTTTCTTCTATTCCCCCGAGATATGGAACAAGAAGAACATTGATTACAACGATACTGAGCTGACCAGACTTACTCGGGCAGCAGTTCGCACTCTAGAAAAGATGATCAAGACTAATCTCTTTACTGAGTCGAAGATGATAGAGTTCGGCTTCTTCAAACAGATTTCGGGCCACCGCAGGCGATGTAAGTGATTTTTGTGGCCCTCTTTCTATTATTATTTTTTGATTTTATATTTTGACATGGTTCCTCTTTTCTTCTAAGTGTACGATACGGACATCATCTGCAATCTTCGGGCTCGCCAAGTGAAGTCTATTCAGAGCAATGACGACATTGCCATGCCTGAGTCTGACGAAGAACCTGATGCAGTCGAAGAGCAAGTTCCCAAATATTTCCCTGAGGAAGTTGTTCAACTGACTGTAGGAGAGACTAGCGGTCTGAGTGGCCTGACTCAACTGCCTGATGATAGGGAGAAGCAGAGTGAGGGTCTTGGTGAAGGACCTGTTGTGCGGTCAGACGTTAGTGATGGAGGTAATTCCTTCGTAGGACAAGTACCTTCATGTTTTGAGTTTTTTGAGTCGTTCCTGGTGATGCTCAAGAAGATCCCGCAGCTGATCTCAACTTCCACCGTTCTCAAGCTGAGAAGCAGAAGGCAGTTAGCTCTCCAACTCGCCCTCTCAAGGTTTCTTGGGTGGTCTCTTTCATCGACTCCAGCGTTGAAGATATTATGGCTGATATTCCCCCGACTGTTGATACTGGAGCATCGACAGATGTGGAGACTTCAGAGCCGAACAAGGGCTCCCTTCCCCCGAGGTTGAAGATCAAGGGGCTGAACCCTCGAGGGTTCCTTCATATCCTTCTCCTCAGGATATGCTACGGGAGATGTCATCCGGTCGGGCTTTCATTGGGGAAGACCGCTGGAGTTGTTTTCGGAATGGCTCTCTGTCAGACCGTCTTTAACGGTGCATCTTATGTAGGTTATTCTTAACTTCAATTGTTTTGCTCGTTTTTGCTTGCTAGATTTTTAATTAATCTTTTTTTATAGATGGTGGCCAAGTTCGCTAAGCTGGTTCAGACGCAGCAATATCAATCTGATAAAATAAGGCGTCTCGAAGCTCAGCTGAAGGAAAGTGAGGATCAACGTGCTCGGGGTCGTAACGGCTTATCAACAAGAGGTTGGTTCTACCCAAATTTTTACCGACCACTGTCTGGCGAAGCAGATGAAGGCCGAGGAGAGGGATTCTTTAGCAGAAGAGAAGGATACATTACTTAAAAATTTATTGTCTTCTTCCCGGATTTGGGGTGTTACAAATTGGTATCAGAGCAATGTCGATCCTGGAGACTAGGTTATGATTTGGTATTTATTATAGTTTGAATGTCGAGGTATACACAAATTTCGAGGATGAAATTTTTTGTAGGTGGAGAGAAATGTAATACCCGAAAATTGCCTTTGGAAAAAAAAAATTAAAGTAAAATGCTATGGAAATATTAAAGGGGCAATTAAAAATAATTATAAGGAGTTTACTTATAATTAAAGAATTTATTTGTTTCCTATTTAATTGTTTTAGGGTTAGAAACTTATTGGACTCTCTCTCTCTCTCTCTCTATATATATATACATACATATATATATATATATGTATATATATATATATATGTATGTATGTTATACTTACAAAGAAAAAGAGGATTAAGTGAAGAGATGGCCTTTTGCTCTAGATACAAAGGAAGATCGGTTTGTAAGCTTCGACAATGAGGTTAGTGAATTATGATTTACCTATATGATGTTTGATATAATTCTTAATAGTATTAGGGATTCGATATACCATCTGTGTATAAAAATTCAGACATGACAATAGAAACGAATTTGAAAAAAAAAAGAATAAAAATATTTATATATCTATATATTTCATTGATGATTTCATGTTTGGGTTTCAAATTATTAAAATAGATGTCTTTGCAAGTTTTTCAAATCCCACTCCACTCAAAAACATTTAAAACACTATTTTTGCAGAATTTCAAGTTAACCGTACAAAGCTGAAATTCCACAATTTTAACCGTATAAGATGATTTTGGAATTGATTTGGTATATCTATACAATTCCAAAATTTATTAAATTTAACACGCTGAAAGTTCTATATGTCTAGTTTTTATATGTAAATTTTAGTGATTTTTATATTTGTTTATAAGGTGTTATAGAATTTGAAAGCATATTGGGTCATTGCCAGAGTCCTCTGTTTTACTAAACCAGCCAGATTCGTAAAAATGTTTTGAGTTGGTTGATTATGCCTTTAGAAAAAAAAAAAGTAAAAGTCTATGGAAATATTAAAGGGGCAATTAAAAATAATTATAAGGAGTTTACTTATAATTAAAGATTTTATTCGTTTCCTATTTAATTGTTTTAGGGTTAGAAACATATTGGACTCCCCCTCTCTCTCTCTCTCTCTATATATATATATATATATATATATATATATGTGTGTGTGTGTGTGTGTGTGTATGTTATACTTACAAAGAAAAAGAGGATTAAGTGAAGAGATGGCCTTTTGCTCTAGATACAAAGGAAGATCTGTTTGTAAGCTTCGACAATGAGGTTAGTGAATTATGATTTACCTATATGATGTTTGATATCATTATTAATAGTATTAGGGATTCGATATACCATATGTGTATAAAAATTCACACATGACAATAGAAACGAATTTGAAAAAAAAAAGAATAAAAATATTTATATATCTATATATTTCATTGATGATTTCATGTTTGGGTTTCAAATTATTAAAATAGATGTCTTTGCAAGTTTTTCAAATCTCACTCCACTCAAAAACATTTAAAACACTATTTTTGCAGAATTTCAAGTTAACCGTACAAAGCTGAAATTCCACTATTTTAACCGTATAAGATGATTTTGGAATTGATTTGGTATATCTATACAATTCCAAAATTTATTAAATTTAACACGCTGAAAGTTCTATATGTCTAGTTTTTATATGTTAATTTTAGTGATTTTTATATTTGTTTATAAGGTGTTACAGAATTTGAAAGCATATTGGGTCATTGCCAGAGTCCTCTGTTTTACTAAACCAGTCAGATTCGTAAAAATGTTTTGAGTTGGTTGATTATGCCTTTAGAAAAAAAAAAAAAAGTAAAAGTCTATGGAAATATTAAAGGGGCAATTAAAAATAATTATAAGGAGTTGACTTATAATTAAAGATTTTATTCGTTTCCTATTTAATTATTTTAGGGTTAGATACTTATTGGACTCCCTCTCTCTCTATGCAAATATATGTATGTTATACTTACAAAGAAAAAGAGGATTAAGTGAAGAGATGGCTGTTTGCCCTAGATACAAAGGAAGATCGGTTTGTAAGCTTCGACAATGAGGTTAGTGAATTATGATTTACCTATATGATGTTTGATATCATTCTTAATAGTATTAGGGATCCGATAGACCATCTGTGTATAAAAATTCAGACATGACAATAGAAACGAATTTGAAAAAAAAATGAATAAAAATATATATATCTATATATTTCATTGATGATTTCGTGTTTGGGTTTCAAATTATTAAAATAGATGTCTTTGCAAGTGTTTCAAATCCCACTCACCTCAAAAACATTTTAAACACTATTTTTGTAGACTTTCAAGTTAACCGTACAAAGCTGAAATTCCACTATTTTAACCGTATAAGATGATTTTGGAATTGATTTGGTATATCTATACAATTCCAAAATTTATTAAATTTAACACACTGAAAGTTCTATGTGTCTAGTTTTTATATGTTAATTTTGGTGATTTTTATATTTTTTTATAAGGTGTTACAGAATTTGAAAGAATATTGGGTCATTGCCAGACTCCCCTGTTTTACTAAACCAGCTAGATTCCTAAAACTGTTTTGAGTTGGTTGACTATCTTTAAAAATTATGAAACTTTAAATGTAAGTATATGTATATGTCTACTATCCTTTAGTAAATTTTCGTGTTTTTTTAAATGTATAGATAAATTGTTATAATTTTGGGAGTGGACAGAAATCAATAAAAGAGTTCTGCTGGACAGTTTTGGGAAACCATGAACGATCGATATTTTATATATGCTAATGAACTTGAAATGATCTGAAATATTTACTGTAGGTTACCTCATATGTCCAGGTTGAATCTGTAAAGTTTTATACAATTTTGTGGTGTGGAGTATTAATTAAAAATCTCGGATTTGGAAATGGTCAGCTGTGGTAATTAGCTGGAAGAATTAAATTCTTAAGCCTCTAGAAATAGAGTGAATTCGTAAGGGTTCGAGGTAAGTAAACTCGTCCATGACTTATTAAAAATTTATATATTACATATTTAAAGAGTTTTCGAAATATTGACTTATGTTTTGAATTGACAAATTAGTGTTATAGTTTTCTAAGTGTTCATTTTATCAGAAATTTGATCTATAGCTTCGAGTGTTATTAAAAGTATTTGAAACGTCTTGATATATTGTTCATAAATGTTTAAAAGATACTATAAATTTATTAGTTGATATTCTGATTTTAAGATTTATGTTTTGATAAGCGAAGAGAATGAGAGTTTCTACTTTGGCTCATTGACTGTAGTATCTAAATTATTTGGGCTGGATCACCGGGTTACGGGTGACACTGCTGGAATTATTTGTGCCGGATCACCGGGCTATGGGTGAAACTACTGGAATTATTTTGGGTGGGGTCACCGGGCTACGGGTGACACTAATCAAAATTATTTGGGTCGGGACACCGGACTACGGGTGACACTATTCAGAAATTGTGACACTATGAGACATGAACTTTATGTTTTCTGCTTTAAAAAGTGATTATTCCTTATTGTTTACTTCCGTAAAAATTACAGTGAATTAAATCATGGCAATTAAATGATCTTTTGATTTCATATTATTCATATTGTTTTATGAAAAGTTTATGAGCAAGGTTTTGAACGTAAAGACTTTATGAAGACTATTTTATTTTACATGTTTTGTATGAATTTACTTACCGAGTTGACGGCTCACTCCTCTTCACCACATTTTTTAGGTTAAGTTCTTGGATTTAGAATGGACGAAGTTTTCATTTGCATATGGAAGACATGTTTTGCCTGAGATTTAATTTCTTGTGTGGGTTTTGTAAGGAATCAATTAATTTAATGTTGTAATTACTTTAGACTTTGGAGATGCAGGGAAATGAATGGTATTAGGTTTAAGTATTGTATTTTGATGATATGTTGTTGTTGATTCTTATTGCGAATATTTATAAATTAAGGTTTTTGTAAGGTTTGAGTTTCGCATCATCCCGGTCCGTTGGGTCCCGGATTTGGGGTATTACAGTAACACTGCATGTGCACATGCCTGTATAAAGGTCCCTACCGTGATATTCTCTAGAAGGCATCTGTTCTGTACAGCAGCCTGTGCACTTACTTACATAGGCGCACATCGGTCTCAATAGCGGTGTTATCCAGAGGGTGCACCATTGTACATACCGCAGTCTGGACAACTTACCAGAGCCGCGGTATACTCGGTGGTAATGACAGGATTTTGCTGGTTGGTTTCAAAACGACGTCATTTCATGTAGAGCTTCATATATATATCCTGTCCCCTTCTTTGCCTTCTTAGTGCTTCATACTTCAATTAAACTCCATTTATCAATCTCAAAAGTGACTTGCAAGAAAAGCAATAAAGATTCAATATTTTCTTGACCAAAACCCAAACACCCACCATTCATTCATGAATCAAGCATCATCTAGCTTCGTCTAAGATGTGTTTTAGCATGGGTCTTCATCAATACATATGACTTGGTAAGTAGAACACCATCTTTATTCATTGTAATGTTCTTGCTTAACAAGAAATCTCTTTTATGACTTATTTGCATCTAGACTAAGTTTTCATCTACAACTTGAGATTTTTCTGTGTTGATTGTTGAATTTTTTATTATGATAGCTAATGCATCTAGGTGTGCATTTATTTCATATAACTAAGTTATATGAATGTAATATAGCAAGATGATATCTAGGATTGTTTGAATCATTCATCCATTATTAGATAAGCATTAAATGTGTTGACCTAATATTTATGCATTTAGAATATTCTCATATTCACATTAGGTTGTATATCTCTTCTCTGATGAGTTAAGTCTTGTATGTACCGTGTGTAGTATACAAGCAAGAGCCTAAAATCACTATTAAAGGCATAGGGGGTAGCAAAAGCATATTAGCAACCATATAGGTGTAATGTGGTCAACTAAGGTTGTAATCGTTTTTGCAAATAGTGGATTGAGGGTTCGATTGGCTAGCATTAACTAATCCTATGATTTTTTTTTTATCTAAGGTTTTCCATATAAAATCAAGTGTTATTTACTTTCTGTATTTTAATTGATTTTGTTGTATGTTTGTTTTGGGTTATTCTTTGAGATTAATATTGACTAATCAAAAAAGTTGGCGATTAATTTGGTTAAAACCTATTCACCCCCTTAGGTTATTTATGTTGGAACCCCGATTTACCGATCGCACAACGGAAGGAACTTTTAAAAATAAATTTACTTCATAAATACTGCAATCATTAAACCCTAGGATCTAATTTTTCGGAACAGTAAAGTAACAAGAATAGAAATCGACAATAAAGAGAATAAAAGAAACAGTTTATTCATACCCTCGTTAATGGCTCCTTCTCTTTACGATTGGCTCGTGATTTGAACCACTCGATCTTCCTCGCTATCTTCCAGGAACGATAAGTGTGTGTGGACATGTTACGATACTCAACAACAACAGGAGGAGAAGAGAGAAAAAGATGAAAATAATTATTTTTCTTCTTCTTCTTCATGACCGAAACCTAGAACTCTTTCTAGGTTTTTTTTCTCTCTACAATTCACTTTTAATCGTTTTCTCTTATGTGTGGTGTTTTTTTTTCAAAACATTCTTTTACCAAAAATATAATATATATATATATATATATATATATATATATATACATATATATCTTTTTAAAACAACTGATGATATCTTTTTAATTTAAAAAAATCTTTATTTTATTTTTATTAAAAAGATATCATCTAATTTGAATTAAACTATTTAAATTCAAAATTAATATTTAATTAAAACCAATCAATCTAATACTTTAAGATATTGAAGATATTGATTAATATTTTTTTTATTTGATTTGATATGAATTCAGGCTCTTTAAATTAAAAATTAAATATTTAATTTAATAAAATAAAATAATCATATTATCTTATTTTATCAAATATCAACAAATACCCCTCCATTTCGTGATTAATAACATAATTAAACAATATTGTTATTGCATTTATTTAATCACCATTATTCTTTAATTAAATAATATCAATATTCAATTAATTCCCGAATAAATACGTGTCACTTTCGTAACACAATTAATTGGACAATTCAATTAATTAGCTGTGACCCTTGTTACATAAATCGATCGAGCTAGCAAGGGGATCTATTAGGCCCACAGTTATTTGAGCTCCAATAATCCTTAGAAATAATTAATTAAACTCTTTAATTAATATTTCATGATTATTAACTTTGGTGTTATTCCACTAAAAACCTAAAGCTGTACTCTCTCAACTGTAGATGTTTTTACACAAACAGATAACTTTCGGTATCCATCGATATATCTATTACATGTGGTATGATCCACCACAAGTAATTCATAATTATAGCGGGGTCATAATGTCTATTATACTCTTCTAACTATATCTTTCCATTAAGTACCATGAATTCTCTAATGAACAATAATCCTATATTCCTTACAGAATTAGGAGAGCGCTTATATTGTTCAAGCCCCGAATCAACCTTAAGGGAACTACCATTTACTTCTCACAAGAAGAAGTGGATTTAACTATTGTGTACAAACCTACCTAGCAATAAACCAAACCGCAATCCCAACATCAGAGCATATTGATCGGGAATACAACTCCAACCTTACCCATGGTACATCAAAGAATACGATCTAGCATGAAGGAGTCGATAAGATACTCAGGATCAAGACCACCCACATATACCTATCATTAGTTGATATATATGAATATCATCATTAAACGGATCTTAGTGAGAGATTCATATAGATCATGACTCAGTCCTATATGATCACATCATACAAGATGCCTCCATTCTCTTATCTCCATATGAATGATCCAGGATAAGATCACCGTATACTACGGAATGGACAACAGTTGTAGATTAACCACAAATAAAGTACCCAACTTTATTTGCTATCAACTGACTCTTTAGATTGCACATCTCTTACTGTATCCTTTTATATATGACATTTATAAACATAGTTCGAGATTATATCTGACAATCTTGGATGTTAAATGCACAAGTTATACACAATATATGATACAATAAGAATGAATTAAACAATTCTTTTATTTATGTTATCATTCCAATTACTAATTACAAGCTTTAGGGCATAAACCCCAACAATTTAAACACACTTAGGTGATCCTAGCTCTTGTTTTATGTGTCTTCCATTTTTCATTTTGTTTGTTGTATAACATTTGCATTCATCTCATTCATAAACCCCAAACACTATGAGTGGAAACAATGGTGGATATGAGGGAGCCTCAAGGACAATACCCCCTTTGCTCAATGAGGTGAACTATACCTCATGAAAAGGCAAGATGGAGTCCTACCTTTGTCAAATAGATGACAGTGCATGGATGGAAATTGAAAATGGCTACACTCCTCCAACAATGACCGTTGTAGATGAAAGTGAAGTCTCCAAGCCAAAGTCTCAATGGAGCACACAAGAATTTGAAGCATCCAAATGGAAAAAGGCAATGCATGCCATCCTTTGCACCATGAACGACAACCAATATAAGTTAATTCAAACAACTAGGAATGCAAAGGATGCATGGGAGATTTTAGAAATGGCTCATGAAGGAACCGAAGTAGTTAAGTATTCCAAGCTTTAAATCTTACAAATGCAATTTAAGACAATTATGATGGAGGAGCATGAGTGCTTTAACAAATTTCAAGTGAAGTAGATAGACATCGTCAATCAAAGACACTAACTTGGTGATCCATATTCGGATAGGAGGGTCAAGAAAAAGATTATGAGGTCACTTTCGGTACGGTTTGAATCGAATGTGACAGAACCTGAAGAGAATAGTGACTATAAGGATATGCAGTCAAATGAAGTCATTAGAAGGTTTTTTGCTTATGATTCTAGATGGACTTCTGCACTTACACCTCCCAAGAAACAAAAGATCATAGCCTTGAAGACCTTTAAAGTAGAAAATGAAGAGGATGACTCGGTGAGGAGATGACCCTCATGGTGAAAATGTTCAAGAAATTTTTTAAGTTTAAAAGGAAGGTCTTGGATTCAAATGCCAAGATTTGAAAAAGAAGACTCCCTTCAAAAAGATGGAGAAAATTCAAGAGAAGGATTCCAAGAAGGGTATTCAATGTTTCGAATGTAGTGGATATGGTCACATTGCTTCTAAGTGTGCTATCAACCGAGGTGATTCACTTGAATGAAGAAGTGAAGATAGCTAAAAGAAATGAGGCATTATTGGAAAAGAAGCTTGAAGAAACAAGAGAAATTATTGCTAAGATGACTTCAAGCATGAAGAAACTTGACCGCATGTTGGGAATTGGCAAGAGGCCAAGTGATAAGAAAAGTCTTGGTTTTGAAGAAGACAAGGAGACCTCATTCGCAATCAAGACCATGTTTTTCAAGAGAATGGACATCAAAGAGTCTTTACCCCCCCCCCCCCCCCCCCCCACAGCATCCTAAGAAGAATATTGAACTAGGAAAGTGCTCAAAAAGTGCCAAAGTGAAGCCAAACATCAAGGGTACGAGCTCAAACTAAAGCTCAATCAATGAGAGCTTATCAAGCAAACTTTCTTCAACCCAAATACTACTAAGGCAAGAAGCAATCCATGCAAGTTCAACCAATGAAGCAATCCACTCTAACTCAACAACAAAGGAGGAAAGAACCAATCCAACACTAAAGAAAAGCTCAAAGACATGGGAAAGCCCATGTGTACTCATAAAGTAATGGTATGACCTCTTACTTCATTCCTACATGTCATTTTTGTGGTGTTTATGGTCATATTAGACTCAATTGCTTCAAGTATATTAAAATGTGTAGAACTAAAAGCGAGATTGAATGAAATAGGGCTAGAGCTAATGTGCTTGCTCCAAGAAAATTTAGAGTCAATGACTTTAAGACCACTAGGAAAGAAAATGTATTACTTAGGTGGATTAGAAGTAATGAATATGTTTGTTATGTGGCTCAAATATCCTTCAAGGCAAATGCTTCTAATACATGGTATTTGGATATTGGGTGCTCTAGGCACATGTCGGGAAATAAAAGTTTATTTGAATCGCTTGTCATGGAGAATGGTGGATTTGTCACCTTTGGTGATGGATCAAAAAAGAAAGTCATAAGGAAAAGAATCATTTCCATTCCCGGTTTACAACTTTTTGTCAAATGCATTGTTTGTTGATGGCTAGCAAGCCAATCTTATAAGCATTTCTCATCTCAATGATGATGGTTTGCCGATCTTGTTTAATAAAAATGATTGCTCTATTTTGAAATCTAATGGACAAACCTTGTTAAATGGAAAGATATCTAGTGACAATTGTTATTGTCTTGAATATAGTGTCATCTCTTCCAATGTGTCCAAGAGTGTGCAAATTGAGTTGTGGCACCAAAGGCTTGGCCACATGAACTATTGAGATTAGAGGATCTTTGATAAGTTCAAGGCTGTGCGTGGGATTCCGAAACTTGGGAAGAAAGTTGATAGTATTTGTGGACCTTGTTAACAATGGAAACAAACCAAAAGCATGCACAATAAAGGTAAGTATCTCACCACCAAGGAGTCACTAGATCTTCTACATATGGACCTTATGGGTCCCATGCAATCCAAATGTCTCGGTGGCAAGAGATACATTTTCATACGTGTAAATGATTTCTCTAGATTTACATAGACATATTTTCTTAGAGAAATATCTGAAACTCTTGAAATTTTTAAAATGCTTTGCACTAAAATTCAAAAGGAGAAAAACTCTCACATTAAAAGCATTAAAAGGATTAGAAGTGACCATGGGAGGGAATTCAAAAATGCTTGTTTCGAAAGCTATTGCAATAGCTTTAGCATTTTCCATGAGTTTTTGGCTCCTATAACTTTTCAACAAAATGGGGTAACTGAGAGGAAGAGTAGGAAACTTCAAGAGATGGCTCGTGTGATGTGGCTTATCAATAATGTAGTTAGAAACCTTTGGATTGAGACCATCAATACGGCTTGTTACATAGGAAATAGAGTTTTTCTATGGCCCAGTACTAGGCAAACCTTTTATGAGTTGTGGAAGGGTAGAAACCCAAATGTTAGCTATTTCCACTCATTTGTAAGCAAATGCTACATAATTAATGAACGAGATCAACTTGGCAAGTTTGATGCCAAGAGTGATTAGGGGATTTTCATTGGTTATGCCCTAATGGTAAGGACTATAGAGTGTTTAACTTCAAGATTAAGAGTGTGATAGAATCATATAATGTTGTCATAGATGAGTGTAGGCCTAATACTAGCAATATTGATGAGGAGGTTAATGTGGTTGATGATTCTCCCATGGAGAAGAATGGTGAGACTATAAATAATGTGAAGTCAAACCTTGATGTAGAGGTCATTCAACCTCTTGATAGAGATCCATATTTGTGTTAGGATTATGCTCGATAGCAAGAGTGTAGTAATGTATTTGGCAATCTTTTCATATTAATAAAAGTAATTTCTAGTTTAACAAATCCTATAGCATTTATAGTTTAATCATTATAATTGTCAAAACTAAATAATCATAAGGTCAAAAGACTATGAAAAAATAAGAATTGTTCGTACATCTGATATGTATGAGGTAGACACAATTCTTTAGTTAGTCTTGAATAATATTCACAACTTAAGATAAAGGTTGAGCATCTTTATCTTGTAAAAATTGTAGATTCTTTTGCTAGCATTTGAGTGGGATCATATGTGTTATGATGAGTCTAAAATCATCAAAGTGTGGTGTTTTTGGGTAAAAGAATCTAGTGCACTGGGTGCATTGAATAGGATAACAATAATATACTTTATCCAGAACCATCATTGGATAAAAGTTTTCACTTGAAGACAATCGGAGAGTTTATCTCAATCCTGAGATAAATGATGGACTTATGATTGCAAGTGTTATCATTTGATCTATTAATGAGTACGATTTTATAACATAGTCTATCCTCTATAGTTTGGCGGTATCCATTTGCTAATCGATAGAGAACTTCATTTGTAGATATGGACATTGTGGATTCATTTATTAAATGTGAGTAGAATATCATCATATGGATGTTTTAAGGTATTGGATATTAAATCTTAACGTTAAGTTTTCAATAGTGTCTATTGAAATATGTCTTCAAGACAAGTCAAAATATCCAAGTTCAAAATGTAGTCATATGAGTAAAAATGGTAACTTGGAGAGCTATAGGCGGTTTATGTTATAAGCTCTTAGCGATTACTGATATTCTTCACGAGGATACACTTTCTCCATTAAGATCGTCCAGGGTATGAATGAGCAATATTAACTTATTCTATCTTTATTTAAGAGTTCAATTTTAGTTCTTTAGTGGAATGAACTAAAATTAATAGATCCGACCTAAGTGAATCATTTGTTAAATGTGATTGGGTTGTGTCTATTGGATCTTAAATTTAGATAGCCCGCCAAGATCCTCAATTCACACAAACTTGCATGAATCACTTGATATATTCTACCGGACCAATTTATGGGTCCATCAAGAATTGTATAAAGGCATGTGGACTTGTTTCTTTTAGTAAGAATGGGTCTAGTTCACATGTGGACATTTTATTAAAGTCCAATGAATTTAATCAAAAAGAAAAAACAATATTTGACCCATATTTATATAGCTTAGGCGGCAAGAGACTATATAATAGCTTTATATATTGTTTTTTATTTAATTATTTAATTAAATGGAAATTAGTTAATTTATTAATTGATTAATTGTTTAATTAAAAGTCAAAATCTTTTTCCTAGTAGGAGAAGGTCTCCTAGAGTCATATTATTGTTGGTAATATGATAAGTATCAAATACTATATTTGATAAGTAGATAAATAATAAAAATTTATTTATCTAATCAAATTATGAAGTATTTGATTTCTATTAAAACTCTAGTTGAGAATTGGACAAATTAGGAAGTTTTAATATAGTCACAATTTAATTATATTCAATAATTGATTATTGAATAAATACACTATTTGAGTTGGTTTAGGAGTCCCGGTGTGGAAAAGAACTCTTTCTTTAAAAAGGATTCTTTTTCATTAAGTAAATCCACCTAGAGATAGGATTCTTACCCACCAAGTAAATCCTCTTCAGGAAAGGATTAGAGAATCCTATATATACCTCTAGGTGAATTCGGCCAAGCTTGATGATTTCTGTTAGAGGATTTCGACCAAGCTAATAATTTTACTAGAGAAATTTGGCCAAGGCAAGGTTTTATAGAAGAAGAAAATTCGGCCAAGGCTAGGGTTTATACAAGAGTAAAATTCAGCCAAGAGAGAAAAATTTAGTTTTTTGATCTATACAAAATTCATCCAACTCTAAAGATTGTTGTGTGAAAACTCAGCAAAGAACAAAACGAAGAAAGAATGTTTTGTTTTTGATAGTGCACTAGTAGCCTTTACATTAAAAGGTTTTGTGTACAACAACGAATCAAGGTTCACGCGAGCTTCAATCAAATTGATTGATAATTCACAAGTGACCTAACGTTCTTTGTTTTTCTTCTTGGAGGATTATTACGACTAACAAAAGAAAGATATTTTGTTTGTTTCCATCCTCAGGTATACAATTTAAAGAAAGGAAGCCCACACTCCTAGGTGATTCACATTCGCGTTTGGATTGGAAGATCTTACGGATTCAATTCGGTGCTAGTTCAATCATCACGAGAAAAAGGTACGATACTTTTAATATACATCAATTAATCTAGGGTTAAGGTTCTTTCTTTTAAAGGAAATTTATTTAAAATATGCCAAACCCTAATTTTACATTTCCGCCGCGTTTTGAACCAATTTTGCCCTACGATTGGTATCAGAGCTTGGTTGTACCCTTGATTAGTTGATGTATGCGTACGTGAATCTATTTCTTTTTATTGTTAATATGAATGTTTTAGAAAGAGATGACACTCTAGGTATTCGCATATATATTTACATTGGAATGTATGTATGTATGTATGTATATATATATATATATGTATATATATATATATATATATATTATTTAATATGTGGATTGTTGAAACACTTTTTTCGACTCCCTTTGAAACAAACAAAAGTTTGTCCCTCTAGATTGCTTGTATAACAATATATATATATATATATATATATATATATCAATTAAAGACACTTAGTCAATATATAAAACATGTAAAGTGTGATACAAACAAACAACCATAACACATACACGATTGATATTATAGTAAGGAAGTAAACTTATATATAAAGTTCTATCCATAGTATTCAAATAACAAATACCAATATAAGAGAGATAGGGATAGAAAAAAGTTGACACAAGATATAACGTGGTAAACCTCCGAAGAGGAAACATCCACGAGTTAGCAACCACAAGCAAACAAAATCCACTAGTAGATAAGAAAAGTACAATCTCTCAAGTGACCCTTTCACCTAGAAACTACCATCCTATCCTACTCATGAATATGTCACCCTCTTGCTTAACATTCCGAGGCCTCACACCTCTTGTTAAGACTTCCTCGCTCACCCTTCCGGATCCTCCCGACTCTAGGCAAGACTTTCTTGTTTGACATTCCAAGGTCTCCCATCACTTGCCAATACTTCCTTGCTCAACAACATAGGTCTCACACCTATTGTCAAGACTTCCTTCTCACAAGGCATCTAGGTGATCGTGAATGTAAAACGCAAATAAGTAGGCAACATAGAATGTTATGATCAACACATCCTATGGAAAATACTAGACATAAGTATGAATACACAAACAAATTGTTGTCTAGTTAAAATGCATGTCTAATTCATCTAGTTCATACAAAATATATGACAAGTTAATTTCAACCTAGATACATGCATACATCTAAACTTGAATCACAAGATATGTTCAACTAATACATAATCAAGTTTAAATCTCATATGCCAAAAACATGCTAAAATCATGTGACAAAGTCTTTTAGATTAAAGCAAGATTTCTAGAGCATATTATCTATTCATGAAATCAACTAAGCACAAGAATAGCTCATAAGAACATAAGCACATGCACTATTAGAAGAATTCAGCCAAAGAGGGCCTAGTACATGTGAGAGACTACTTTTTACAAAATCAATCAATTAAAGAATATAAAATAGTCCTAGAATCAAAGCTAGCATAATACAATCCTAAACATGTGAAAAAATAGGCAAAATCAAAACCTAACTCAACATGTGAGATTTCAATTGAAACTCAATCTAGCTTTAAATGAGTTCAAAACTCAAATCAAAACAATCACAAGACACATATATATATATTGAAGAAGAAAACCCAAGGCAATTGACCAAGTTTTAAAAGAAAACTTTGAGAGAAAATTAATACCTTAGTTGATTTGGTGTAGTCCCGTTTTTGTGAGGTTAGACTCCAAAAACAGCAATAAAACTGACGCAGTGAAAACATAAGAGAAAATAGACCGACGTCTAATTTCTATGAAAACTAGAATCCACCATAATCAGCTGAATGAACCTTTCGGCTTACAAGGCTATTTAAAAGGAAAGAACCCTAACCCGAATCCTTGTTGGATAAGAAACGGGATTATATATAAATAGCTGCCTAAAATAGCGAAAACTGCCAAAAATAACGAAATCATAAAAGTTACAGAAATAAAATATAATAACGACCACAAACAAGCCAGAATTAACGTTAGACGATTCTGGCTTGTCAAAGTCAACATATGACTAAAAAGGAAATTTTCCCAAAAGAAAAGAATTGCAATTTCGGGGCCTAACTGATGGAATTTGGCCAAACAAGGTCGTGCCTCAACACCGATGGTGTTGACTTCTAAGATCTCGTCGATTCCCTTCAATTAAAGTCATTTATTCTTGGATTTATGATGGTCTCACAAAGCCATGTAGGATTCAGCCACTTGTTCTACATCAAAAACTAACTCAAACCTTCAGAAAAAGGATGGAGGATGAATAGATAAACACTCTCAACTTTTGATCACTCAGATCGGAGTTCAAATGAAGAAGTTATGGTGTTTGGAAGGTGAGAAAATTTGAGAGAAAATTTTGCAATCAAATTTTTAATCTCTTCTTAGAATGAAATGTAAGAGGGAAGGGATATATAAATGAGAGGGAAAAGAATACAAGCAAAATGAATAAAAGGGAATTAAGTGCACCAAGCACACTTGTTGCCCAAATGGCACGTGGGCATCTCAGGGCAACAAGCATTCAGGCCCGAGATGGCCACACGCCATCTCGGGAAATAGTGCTTGGTTGCACTTCTTTTCCTAGTGTGCTCCCTTCGCGTTCTTCTACCGTTCTCTGGCTTCCGAACTCGGAATTTGAATACATTTACGGATTACTTACCGTAACTCTCTGACAGATATGGATATATAAAATACTCAACCAAAAAAATAAGAAATTGACTTGATATATGAATACGAAGATAATGTACACAACATGAGTTGAAAGTGTAATATCTTTTGACTTAGAACTTGAAATCAATAGTATGAGTAACCATAATGACCGGAACTCAATCAAGAATGATTTAAGACTAAAATCAAGTTCAATATCCATGATTTAAAAACATATACACATACAAACACATTTCACACTAGAATGCAAACTACATAGAGATAGTCTCCAATCATGCATTTTCCAAAACATGTTATTTTCATACAAATGCATGAGTATTCATCTTCAAGTGTGTGAATGTGTTATAAATGGTGCACAACAATATAGGGACACAAATGTATGAATTGTGTGTGTGTGTGTGTGTGTGTGTGCCAATAATGGTGCACAACTATGCAATGACACAAATGTATAAATTGTGTGTGTGTGCCTATGATGGTGCACAACTATACAGGGACACAAATGTATGAATTGTATGTGTGTGCCTAAGCCTTGTAAGAGAAAGATAAGGTCTTAATATAGCTTTGTAGAACCATATAGCATCCTTTCTCTTTGAAGACTTTGAACTTACTTTGACTAGTTGTTATTTCTTCTTTGAAGCTTGAATCATCATGAACCTAAACAACTAAATCATTACAAATAAACATCATTTTGATTGGAACGAATGCCAACATAATCTAAAACCTAACAATCTCCCCCTTTCGCAAATTCCATGTCAAAACACCTATACATTTACTACAAATATAAAAAAAAAAAAAAAAAAAGATAAGTCACAAAACCACTCCCTCACATTACAATGAGTAAGATTATTAGAACTAATCTTCATCAACTCTTGAACTTCATCTTGTTCTTCTCTTGAAGCAACCTACAAATCATCTCAAAGCAACCTACAAATCATCTTAAAGCACAATACATTTACAAGAGAAAACAACAAATGGCAACATATAATATGGATAAGAATATACAATTAAATTCCACAAATACATGTATCTCCCCCTCAATACATTCCAAATCACAAAAAATCTTAACCAAATCTTAAGACTAATTATTACAAGCCATTAAGTTCAAAAGTTCAAAAGTTCACAAAAACAACATAAAAAGAAACTAAGAAACTAAGCAACTAGCATATACTCTTTCTCCCCATTTTTGATATGATATGATGCCAAAAGGTTAAGAAATGTACCTCAAAGCTCAAATACTAGCCACTTGTTCCATCAATGAAAGTTGTGTGAGTAGTCGATCTAACATAATGCTTGAGAGGTGGTCTTGAGCTTGAAGCAATGCACTCCTCCAACTCTTCAATCCTAGCATCTTGTTGAACAACTATTGCACTAAGTTCATCAACCTTCTCCTTCAATTTTATAGCCCAATCCGGAATAATACTTGTGCTAATCACATGACTATCAACTTGAGAACTACTAAATAGTCCAAAAGTATCATAAGTCTTACCCTTATTCTTATGGGACATGTAAGACACACATTTATCACAATATTTCTCCAAGGGTTGAACTAACACTTCATCTTTTCTACTCTTAATCCCAAGAGCTAAACACAATGAAGTAATAAACCCCAGTAATGCAAGCTTTATATCACCTCTAGTAGAGAAAGCTGCACTATTAATGTAATACATGAGAAGATCTCCAAGGTTTATTGGTTGAATAGTTACCAAGGCATACACTATTTTGATCTTGTCCTTATTCAACTCGGTTGAATTTGAAGATCCAATAATGTTAGTGCAAATGAATAGATGCCAAAATGCACTAGCTTTAGTTAACTCATGTTGACTAATGTATGCTCTATTTTTCCACTCAAAGGAAGCATTGTCACAAAGAGTTACCCAAGATACTTAGATTCTCAATAATATCCACATCAAGAAAATTTGAATCTATATCATTAGATAGCCCAAGAAACTTGTTAATATTTTACGGGTTAACTCTAAATACAGAACCCATAATTTCCACCAAAGCATCTAATAAGGTGGCACTTTCCTTATATTCATGATAGAACTCTCTAACAAGAGTATCATTTAAAACTCCTAACATGCTCACCCAAGATTCCTATTTTCTATCCATTAAACACGTACGAAAATAATAATCTTTACACTTACCAAAGTCAATGTCTCTCTCTTGAGATATCTTTTTTGTTCTAAAGATCCCTAAATCTTTTGTCCTTGAAGCTTTGGATCCTTTTGAAGTAGACTTTGATATTTTGACTTGTCCAGAAGCCATGTTTCAATAGACACTATTAAAAATTTAACGCTAAAATTTAATATCCAATACCTCAAAACATCCATATGATGATATTCTACTCTCATTTAATAATAGAAGCCACGATGTCCATATCTATAAATGAAGTCCTCTATCGATTAACAAATGAAAACCACCAAATTATCGAGGATAGACTATGCTATATAATCGTACTCATTGATAGCTCAAATGATAACACTTGCAACCATAAGTCCATCATTTATCTCAAGATTGACGGTTTTAGATAAAAACTTTTATCCATTGACGATTCTGGATAAAGTATTTCATTGTGATCCAATTCAATGCACCCAGTGCACTATATTCTTTTGCCCAAAGACACCATACTTTGATGATTTTAGACTCATCATAACACATTTGATCCCACTCAAATTTTAGCGAAAGAATCTACAACTTTGACAAGATAAATGCACACAATCTATTATCTTAAGTTGTTAATATTATTCAAGACTAACTAAAGAATTGTGTCTACCACCTACATATCTAGATGTATGAACAAATCTTCTTTTCTCATAGTCTTTTGACCTTATGATTATTTACTTTTGACAATTATAATAATTAAACTATAAATGCTATAATATTTGTTAAACTAGAAATCACTTTATTAATATGAAAAGATTGTCGAATACATTATTATACTATTGCTATCGAGCATAAACCTAATGATCTCCCACTTGCTCTATAGCAATTGTGTTATATCTCTCATCCCCATGTTCTCAAGATGCCCATCAAAACTCTTTTATGGAAGAGCTTTTGTAAAGGGATCCGCTAGATTATCTGCTGACACAATCTTGGTAATCGTCACGTCACCCCTATACACAATTTTCCTCAGAAGGTGATACTTTCTTTCAATGTGTTTCCCTCTCTTATGACTTCTTGGTTCTCTCAAATTAGCCACTGCTCCACTATTGTCACAATAGATAGTGATCTGCTTATTCGCATCAAGAACCACTTTCAAGTCAATCAAGAATTGGCGGAGCCAGATAGCCTCGCATGCAGCAACATACTCGGCTTCCATGGTGGAATAGGCAATACAAGATTGCTTGATACTCCTCCATATGACTGCCCCTCATCCAATAGTAAACACAGATACTGATATTGATCTCTTGGAGTCAGAATCTGACTGAAAATCAGAATCTGTATACTCAACAGGAATTAAATCCCCTCTAGAGTATACAAGCATATAATCTATCGTTCTTCTAAGATACTTGAAAATATGCTTGACTGTCGTCCAGTGATCAGGACCAGGCTTCGATTGAAACCTGCTAACTATGCCCATAGCAAAACAAATATCTGGTCTAGTACAGAGCATTGCATACATGAGACTTCCAACTGTCGATGCATATGGAACCCTACTCATGAATTGCTCTTCATGCTCATTCTTAGGAACTTGTTCCTTAGAAAGTTTGATTCCATGTCTGAAAGGTAACATACCTTTCTTGGAATCCTGCGTGGAAAACCTAGACAAGATTTTATCTATGTATAAAGCTTGGGATAATGCAATCATTCTATTCTTTCTATCCCTTATCACTTGGATACCAAGAATATAACTTGCTTATCATAATTCATTCATATCAAATTGTTTTGCTAACCATTCTTTTATTGATGTTAATACACCTACATCGTTTTCGATCAATGTAAAGAACTAGGAAAACCAACTTGTCGCCTTTAATCCTTTTGTATACATAAGGTTCATCAAGGTTTTGAATAAATCCAAAACTTTTCATAGCTTGATCAAACCTTATGTTCCAGGATCTAGATGTTTTCTTTAATCCATATATGGATCTTTGCAACTTGCATACCCTTTCCTCTTGGCCTTTTTCAATGAATCCTTCTGGTTGCATCATATAGATGCTTTCGTCACGACTTTCATTAAGGAAAGTTGTCTTGACGTCCATTTTCTGAATCTCTTGATTTAGAGATGCCGCAATAGATAAGAGTATCCTAATGGATTTAAGCATGGCCACAAGAGAGAAGGTTTCTTCATAATCGATACCTTCTTTCTGTGTATAACCTTTAGCTACCAATCTAGCTTTACAGGTTTCCACCTTTCCATCCATTCATATTTTCCTTCTGTATACCCACTTGCACCCTATGGGTTTTATCCCTTTAGGCAGTCTACAAGAGACCGTACTTTGTTTTTGAACATAGATTTAATTTCGGATTGCATTGCCTTTTGCCAATGGCAATAATTAACATCTTTCATTCTTCCTTGTACGTATAGGGATCATCGCCGTCCGGAAGATTCTCTACAGATTCTCCTAGACCGATGTATCTCTCGAGTTGTCTACTAACCCTCCCACTACGATGAGGTATGATAGATTGTTGATCTTGTGTTGGTACGGAACTTACAATTGGGCTTGGTTGCGAAACCTCTTGTGGAATTGTATCTCCTAAAAGCTTATTCAGGACAATTCTACTTTTAGGCACAAAATTATTCATATAGTTCTCTTCCAGAAATTTAGCATTTTGAAACAAATACTTTAAGATCTGAATGACTATAAAAATAATATCATTTTGTTCCTTTTGGATACCCTACAAATATGCATGTTTCTAAACGAGACTCCATCTTTTCTGTCTTTCATTTTAACACATGCGTAGAACATCCAAATATTCTTAAGTGTTGTAAACTAGGTTTTCGCCTGGTCCACAACTCATGCGGTGTTTTAGGAACCGAATTAGATGGTACATCATTTAGAATGTACATAGCAGAAGCGTATCCCTAAAAAGAATTAGAAAGTATTGAATAACTCAACATAGACCTAACCATGTCCAAAAGTGTTCTATTTCTCCTTTCGGCCACCCCATTTTGTTGAGGTGTACCTGGTGCAGAAAATTGAGAAATTATCCCATTATCAATAAGATATTGCTGAAACTCACTAGATAGATATTCTCCACTATGATCAAACCTCAAGATTTTATGCGTTTCTCAAGCTAATTTTCTACTTCTGCTTTAAATGCTTTGAACATGTCAAAAGCATCCAAATTATGTCTCATGAGATACACATAACCAAATCTGGAATAATCATCTGTGAAAGTGATGAAGTACTCATATCCACCTCTAACTTGAATGCTCATAGGTCCACACACATCAGTGTGTATCAATCCTAAACATTCAATGGCTCTTGTGCCTTTGATCATACACGACCTTTTTGCCATTTTACCTTCCAAACAAGATTCACAAGTTGGTAGATCATCAACCTTTAAGTCACTTAGAGGTCCTTCACTTACCAATCTTTTAATCCTATTAAGGTTAATATGACCTAGGCGTAAATGTCATAGGTAGGTTTCATCTTTTGATAATTTTACTATTTTATGATTAGGTTCCATTGATTTCGTATCTAACAAGTGAGAGATATTTCCATGCAAATAGAATAAACCGTTTTCCAAAGAATGATTTACCAAGTTATCTAGATACCAATTTAGATACCTAAACCATTCTATGCATATTCATACCAAAAGAGATATTTGAGTGGCACTCCTATTCTATATGACATGTTATCAAACAATGACAAACATTGCAATATTTACAAAAGAAATAAAAAGCTACAATTTTGGTTCTTCCTAGAAAAGCAAGTAAATTACCTGTCTTGGAATACAAAAAACTCCTTTCTTGGCAAACAAGTCTTCACGCTACCTTCGTCGTTTGGACTCCCTCGACTGTCTTTTATTGGCGTGGGCACCCTTGGCTCCCTACCCATGGGCGTGCGCATGCCACAACCCCATAAAAGGCTGCCAAGCACAGCCCATGGCTTCCATAGGGCTTCCATACGCAGCCCATGCCATAACAAATGTGGTCGCGTGCTTTTCGCATGCACGTTTGTTGCTACGGCTCGCACCGTCCCAAACTCGCTCCGGTTGCTTCCAATTCTTCAAACCTTTGAGTCTTCGATACTTGAGTGTATTACAGAAGAATTATAAATAAAAATACTGCAGTTGGTTTTTATTACAACAACAAAATATAAAAAAAAAACTTAACAGCTACCAAGAAGGAAATTATGGCGATGGTATCCTACCCTTCTTATTACACTCCCAAAACAAAAATACATTGAAATTTTAGGACCAAAATTGAGCAATAAAAAACCACATATATATATATATCCATACATTCCAAAGTAAATATATATGTGAATACCTAGAGTGCCATCTCTTTCTAAAACATGCATATATACAATAAAAAGAAAAAGATTCACGAACACATACATCAATTAATCAAGAGTACAACCAGGCTCTGATACCAATTGTAGGGAAAATACGCGCAGTAGAAGCGTGAGAAATCAAAACTAGGGTTTCGGTATAAATAAAAAAAATCCCTTTTTAATAACAAGAACCTTAACCCTAGATTAATTGATGCATATAAAAGTGTCGTACCTTTTTCTCGTAACGATTGAACAAGCGACGAATTGAATCCGTAAGATCTTCCAATTCAATCACAAACGTGAATCACCTAGAAGTGTGGGCTCCCTCTCTTTTAATTGTATACCTAAGGATGGAAACAAACAAAATCTTTCTCTTTGTTAGTCACAATAATCCTCCAAGAAGAAAACGAAGAACATTATGTCACTTGTAAATTATCAATCAATTTGATTGAAACTCGCATGAATCTTGATTCGATGTTGTACACAAAACCTTTTAATGTAAAGGCTACTAGTGTACTATCGAAAACTAAACGTTCTTTCTTCCTTTTCTTCTTTCCCGAATCCCACACTATTTCTTAGAGTTGATCGAATTTTGTCTCGAGAAAAACAAATTTTTCTTCCTCAAAATTCTGTGGTGGCCGAATTCTCTCCACAAAGAAAAACCTAGGCTAGCCGAAATCTTCTCTTGAAATTAATTAGGGTTGGCCAAAGTTCTTCATGTATATGTATATATATATATATATATGAGGAAACTGTCCCTTATAGAGCTTATACTGGAAATGCATGTTACCAATTTAATATTGACGGTTTATTTGAATATCAAATAATTACGGTTTTAAGAAAAATGCATACTATTGGTTATATTTATATTAAAAAACAAAACATGACCCATTCTGATGCAGTGACATCATTAACTATGTGTTTTGAGGGACAGCTTTTTGGATGGTGGACTCATACCCTAAGTAGCCTTGCTAAGAGATCTATTATAGGACATACCAAAACTATAACAACTTCCACTCCTGTCCAGACAATTGACCCAACTGCTTTTGAATCAACTTCCACCCAGACACAAACCACTACTACTACCTCTGAACCAGATGGTATAGATGTATTATGTTATACCATTTTAATGCACTTTGTTGGGAATCCCAACATTAATCAAGGAAAAGAATTTTCAAAGATTCAAAATTTAAAATGCAAAAAATTAAGCGATTTCAAGTGGTATAAAGACATTTTCCTAACTAGAGTTTTCCAAAGACCTGACAATGCCAATTCCTATTGGAAGGAAAAGTTTATTTCTGGCCTTCCAAAACTATTTTCTAATAAGGTTAGAGACGAGATGGTTAGACAAATGGGATGGTCTGATTGGTCTCAAATTGACTTAAATACTTGGACTTATGGAGAAATTATTGCTTCCATTAATACTATTGCTCTTCAGTTGTGTAATGACCTCAGACTTAAAAGCCAACTCAAACAACAAAAGTTAACCACTAGAAAAGAACTAGGATCATAGTGTGAACAATTTGGTTTTGACAAATTACCTTCTCGTAAATCAAAACCTAAAAAACGACCTAACTAGGTTAAAAAATACCCTTACAGGATTGATAAGGATCACAAAGCTAATAAAAAAGGAAAAACTATATGGTCCCCTGAAAAATCCAAAAAAATCTCATCTAAAAAGAAAACTTATTATAAAAAGATAAACAAATGTTTTAAATGTGGTAAAGAAGGACACTATGCCAATAAATGTCCTGAACAAAAGAAAAAGATTAATAGTCTAGACTTAGATGACCAAACCAAAGAAAAAATCTTCAAGTTTTATATGTAGATTCTGATCAATCTGACAATTCTACTTCTTCTTCATCCTCTAATGATGAAATTTTAATTATCAATGAATCATCATCATCGGAATCAGAAACATCTTCCTCTGATTCTGAACCAGGAGCACAACCTTGCTTCTACAAAGAAATAAATGTTCTTGACAAACAAGATTATTCATTAATCATTAGCATGATTGACAGTATTGAAGATCCAATTCAAAAAGCCCAGTACATCAGACAATTACAACAAAAAATTACTTCTGAACCAACCACCTATAGTAATATTAACTCCTCTAATGGAACCACAAAACCTTTTAAAAATGCCCCTTTCGAAACTCCTGATTTTGAACAAAATGTTTTAGGAAAATTCCAAACCAAATCTAGAAAAGTTATAATTCCAGATTTACAAAAGGAGATTATTGATATTAAAGGAGAGATAAAGATATTAAAAACCCAAATACAAGAATTACAAATAAAAACCAGTTTAGAAAAAAATGTTTTTGAAAAACCCCTTAAAAAACAAGTGAGTTTCAATAGTTCAGATGAATCGGACAAAGAGCCTGAAGATGACCAGAACCTTTTAAGTATAGGACAAATTAATACCATCCAAGAAGTAAGGATACAAAAATGGTTTGTTGAAATTGACATTAGGGTTGCCTCTAATTATAACATTAGGGCTACTGCCCTAATTGACATAGGAGCCGACTTAAAGTGCATTGTAGAATCTCTTGTCCCTACTAAATACCTACAGTCTACCATAGAGGTTTTATACGGGGCTAATAAAATAAAATTAGATATCAATTACAAACTTACTAATGCCAAAGTTTGCAACAGTGGAGTTTGCTATAACAATGATTTTATTGTTGTTAAAACCCTTTCTCAAAATGTAATTTTAGGATTACCTTTTTTATACCTGATTTCTCCATTTAAGGTTATTGCTGAAGGAATCGTTACAGAATATTTAGGAAAGGAAATTTTGTTCCCTTTTATCTTCCCTGTTCTAGTAAGAGACTTAAACGTTTTAAGAAGTAATAATATTTTTTCAGAAAACTCTAAAACTGCTGACAATTATATTGCCACACTGACTAGCAAACAAAATCAATTAAATTTTTTAAAGGAAGATTTGGTTTTTCAAAGACAAGAAGACAAATTGAAAGATCCATCTCTCCAAGAGAAAATAAAAGCTTTTAAAGAAAAATTAGAAAAAGAAGGCTAGACCTATACAAATGTCCTCTAATTTAATAGATTATTGCAAAAAGGAAATACAAGATTTACTTGATAAAAAATTAATCAGGCCCTCTAAATCACCTTGGAGTTGGCCTGCTTTCTATGTTCAAAAAAATACAGAAATAGAAAGAGGTGTCCCAAGATTAGTCATCAATTATAAGTCTTTAAATGATGCCTTGCAATGGATTAGATACCCCATTCCAAACAAATCAGACTTATTAAAAAGACTTTATGATTCTATTATCTTCTCAAAGTTTGATATGAAATCAGGTTTCTGGCAAATCCAGATTGCTGAAAAAGACCGTTATAAAACAGCTTTCACTGTCCTTTTTGGACAATATGAATGGAATGTTATGCCTTTTGGCCTTAAAAATGCCTCTAGTGAATTTCAATGTATTATGAATAATATATTCAATCCTTATTCTGAATTTTCAATTGTTTATATAGATGATGTTCTGATATTTTCAAAAAACATTGACCAGCACTGGAAGCATTTAGAAACATTTTTTAGAACTGTTAAACATCATGGGTCAGTAGTTTCAGCCCCAAAAATTACTCTTTTTCAAACTGATATCAGATTTTTAGGACATAATATCAAAAGAGGAACTATTATCCCTATTCAAAGGAGTTTAGATTTTGCTGATAAATTTCCTGATGAAATAAAAGACAAAAAAAAAATGCAAAGGTTTTTAGGATGTCTAAATTACATTTCCAATTTTTTCAAAGAACTCAGTATTATTTGTAAACCTCTTTTCCAGAGACTAAAAACAAATCCTCTTCCTTGGACCAGTGAACACACTAAAGCCGTTCAACAAGTAAAAAATTATGTTAAAAAACTACCATGTATGACAATTTGCCACCCTACTGCCCCAAAAAATGTTGAAACCGATGCTTCAGATATTGGATATGGTGGCATTTTAAAACAAAAGATTAATGACAAGAATGCCTTGTTAGGTATGTTTCAGGATCTTAGAACGATACCCAAAAGAAATATTTGACTGTCAAAAAAGAAATATTAGCAATTGTTTTGACAATTCAAAAATTTCAAGATGATTTGATTAATCAAAAATTTGTTTTAAAAGTAGATTGCCAATCGGCAAAATTCATTTTGAAAAAAGATGTAAAAAACCTTACCTCTAAACAAATATTTGCTAGATGGCAAGCCCTTTTATCTGCTTTTGATTTTAATATTGATTATATTAAAGGGTCAAACAACAATCTCCCAGATTTTCTGACTAGAGAGTTTTTACAGGGTGACAAATGACAAGTTTAAACAGAGGGCGTGGTGGCCGAAGCTCTGGTGGCAGAGGCTCCATTAGGCATGAATCATCTGACAAAAGCATCGACTTATCATTCCTCCCCAAGAGGGAGCCATAAAGACAAATATGCAATCTCCCTAATAACTTAGCCCAGATCACCCCATCAACTACCTATCCAATTCCCTCATTTGCCTCCTGCTGGACCTTCCTCTAGTAGAAGCCCAAGTCAAAGCCCTATTCATACAACAAATACTATTTCTCCTTTGACAAGTGATAACAGCTCTTTTAGAACCATTACTTCATCCAAAATCAGCCCTCATTCTATTAAACAAGAAAAATTATTAGCCCATACATAGAGCTCCAAATCAGCCTTACCAATCATAAATTACCTGACTTATTCTTACATCAAAAAACCTTTCTTTGATCGGTTTTGTGCTATATAAGAATGTTTTCTTATTGACCAATATTTTAAGGAGCCTAAAAAACTTGCGGATGTTATTATTAACCTGCTGTTTGGCAGAATTCCTGAAGACTTATCTAAGAGACACATATTTTATGAATTCATTTTGGGTGACACTGATTCAATTTTTATATCAGACGTTTTTGACAAGATAGACAAAGAAAAACCCATTTTCAGGAAAATAAAGATTTGTAAAATCATTTCCCTTGAACAATGGGGTGGTGACCCCAATTCTACTAAAATCTTCAGTAGAATTTTCCATGTATCTGATTTTTTCTACTGAGATTATATTGATGCATGGACTAAATTTCTTTACGGACAAAACCCAGGAAATTCCCTTTCCTGGATTATCTATTTTGACAAAAACTTTAAAAGCGCCCTACCAATTTGGTTTCTTGAATGGTGGGATAAATTTGGACCTATCATTGAATTTTTACCGGCTCAGGTTAAGGAAGGCTATTCCTTTTGGGTTGCTAACCTTAACAAGCCTTATGATTGGGAAATTTGCCCAGACTTATTCTTATTTTTTATAAATTTTAATTTAACATGGATCCTTATACTGGAATATGCGATCCAAGACAAAATTATTGGAAATACCAAGGTTCCATATTTTGGAAGACAAATAAAGATCAAATGGTGAAGTGAGATGAATCTCACTAACCTTGGAAAAGAAAGAGTGACCAAATGGTTCAGTGACAATCCTTCTCTCCACAACAAAATTCCAGACCAATCAAGCTTTTTAATGGCCAAATCTCAGAATCAGGCTAGGATTGCTGCTGCATCCACACCTGAAGAATTAATGAAGATAGCAGAAGAAATGAAGAATTCTATGTCCAGTATTTCTCAGGCTGGCACCAATTCTGAAAAAAGTGACAGAGACAATGATGATGACAATGATGATGACAATTATGCTTTTGACAGCGAGGATCCAACTACTTTCTTTGGTCACGATCCATAATCTATGCTTATTAACCATGGTTTGCCGACAAAAGTAACCAGAGATAGACAAAAGTAACCAGAGTTGCCGACAAAAGTAACCAGAGTTAGACAAAAGTAACCAGGGTTATTTGACCACAGTTTATCTGCCGACAAAAGTAACAGAGTTATCTGACCACAGTTTGCCGACAACCACTAAAGCAACTAGAGTTTATTGACCATGGTTTGCCTACAATATAACCAGTGCTACTTTGCCCTCTATAAATATGTTTTATTTGCTCTGATCAATGCATACTCAGTTTTTTTCCAAATTCAAGTTCATATAAAATGCTCTGCGAAGCATAACTTTCCTCTCTTATTCCCACTTTGTAAATTTCTGAATCATAAATAAAGTTTGTACTTATTTCTGAAAATCATCTATTGCTGTCAGACTATTACTGATCACTGTAAGCAACTATTCATTCATCTCTTTCATGATTAATTATTGTTTTCTGGTCTGAGTATATAGGCTGGAAACCCAGACTTATCCTTACACGGTTGTATTATACCGAATAGGATACACTTGGGTGTAACAACGCCACGTATTCTATAGGACCATTGTAATATACTTATATTCATACTGTATTGTTGAACAGTTAATTGCTTGGTTATTTTATCTTTGGGTTGGCCGAAATCCCTTCTTGGAATCTATTAGGATTTCAAATCCCTTTTCTAAGAAGGATTTACTTGGTTGTTAAGAATCCTTTCCTTAGATGGATTACTTAGTGGTTAATAATCCTTTTCTAAAAGGAATTCTATCCTACACCAAGACTCCTAATCCAACTCAATAATGTGTTTATAACCATATTAAAGACTTCCTAATTTGACTAGATAAATAATTCCTTTTATTTATGATATAGTCTTTAATATTAATTATACTACCAACAATAGTATAATATTAGGAGACCATCCCCTACTAGAAAAAGATTTTGACTTTTAATTAAATAATTAATTAATCACTAAATTAATTCATTTCCATTTAATTAAATAATAAAATAAAAATAATATAATTAAGCTATTCTAAATAGCCTTGCCGCCTAACACACACACACACACACACACACACACACACACACACACACACACACACATATATATATATATATATGGGCCAATATATTATTTTCTTATTTTATTAAATCCATTTGACCTTTATAAAAAGTCCATATGTGAACTAGACTCATTCTTATAAAAAGAAACAAGTCCACATGCCTCAATACAATTCTAGATTGACCCATAAATTGGTCTGGTAGAATATATCAAGTGATCCATGCAAATTCGTGTGGATTGAGGATATTGGCGGACTATCTAAATTTAAGCTCTAATAGGCACAACCCGATCACAATCAACAAATGATTCACTTAGGTCTGATCTATTTAATTTTAGTTCATTCCACTAAAGAACTAAAATTGAACTCTTAAATAAAGATAGAATAAGTTGATGTTACTCATTTATACCCTAGACAACCTTATTGGAGAAAGTGTATCCTCGTGAAGAATATCAGTAATCGCCAAGAGCTCATAGACCGTCTATAGCTCTCCAAGTTGTCATATTTACTCATATGACCATATTTTCAACTTGGATATTTTGACTTATCCAGAAGCCATGTTTCAATAGACACTATTGAAAACGTAACGTTAAGATTTAATATCGAATACCTCAAAACATCCATATGATGATATTATACTCTCATTTAATAAATGGAGCCACGATATCCATATCTATAAATGAAGTTCTCTATCGGTTAACAAATGAATACCACCAAACTATCGAGGATAGACTATGCTATATAATCGTACTCATTGATAGCTCAAATGATAACACTTACAACCATAAGTCCATCATTTATCTCACGATTGAGATAGACTCTCCAATTTTCTTCAAGTGAAAACTTTTATCCATTGACGACTCTAGATATAGTATTTCATTGTGATCCAATTTATTGCACCCAGTGCACTAGATTCTTTTGCCCAAAGACACCACACTTTGATGATTTTAGACTCATCATAACACATTTGATCCCACTCAAATGCTAGCAAAAGAATCTACAACTTTGACAAGATAAAGGCGCCCAGCCTATTATCTTAATTAGTTGTGAATATTATTCAAGACTAACTAAAGAATTGTGTCTACCTCATACATATCTAGATGTATGGACAATTCTTCTTTTCTCATAGTCTTTTGACCTTATGATTATTTACTTTTGACAATTATAATAATTAAACTACAAATGTTATAATATTTGTTAAACTAGAAATCACTTTATTAATATGAAAAGATTGTCAAATACATTATTATACTCTTGCTATCGAGCACAAACCTAACAACAACCCCAATAAGTTATAGTCATATCAAGTGTTGTCAATTTCCTTACTTATATGTTGAGAATTAGAGTTATATGCACGTATAAATAGACCCCTTAAACACCATTGTAGGAGAGCTACGAAAATTGGTAGTTACAAGAGTTGATAATTGTGGGATCATAAGAGAGATTTAGTGTGTAAAGCTTGATATTCATAGAGAAATTTCTTCATCGCCGTCTTCGGCAACCATGGTTTTTTCCCATCTTGGGTTTTCTACGTAAAATCTCGTATCTTGCATGATAAACTTTCTTTCGTGATTTATAATTTGATTATTATTTCATATCAATTTGTTGGACACGTGGTAGAATTTTAAACAATCCAAAAATCACCATTAGCAATAACAAATACACATTTTATTACACTACTTAAAAGTTAAGGCCTTTTAGAGGTTAATATCTAGTAGAATTTGCACAAAGACCCTTGACATTAGGCCTCATTTCATGCATGGGCAACTTTTGCTCAAATTGCACTATCATTCCCTACTACAGTTGACTTCCACAGTTTTGTTTTGGAAAAGACAATTTTATTTTTGTTCAAATTTCACTAACGTTCCCTACTACAGTTGACTTCCATAGTTTTGGTGTGGAATGACTAAATTACCCATAGTTACTTAATTTATCTTTTAGTTGTTTATTTAAAATTAATATTTAAATTTAAAAATTCATACATTCATTTTTTTTCCAAATTCTTTATTTTTTTTCTTTTATTTTCTCTCTCCAAACACAAAATTTTATGTTATTTTCTATCTCACCATCATTAACACAACAAATTTTCAATACCTACAAAACTTTCGTCATCAATCCATATTTCTTCGATCAAGTTCTACAAACATAAACAACAAATCAATTCTACAAAAAGAAACAAATCAATTCCACAAAACCACATCACATTCAATCATTCACATCTCTTCTTCAATCAATTACAAAAACAAAAAACAAAATAATATGAAGAAAGAAATAATATGATAGAGCCTGATGCATCCACGATGGAGATTCATCACAGATGAAGCCATTTGCGTTGGCCATCTGCTCAGCGATGAAGCTTCAATTCATCTACAAAAGAGCCCTATCACACATAGAGCTCCATCATACCTCAATCACAGATTAAATAGGCATAGCAATGGAACCCATCGTTGGATTGTTTGTTTTTTTTATAGATTTTGTTTTTTGAATTTATGGAAGAAGAGATAATAATTTTTGGATGTGATTTGATTTTTTTGTTTTTAAAATTTATTTATGGGGTTTTTTTTGTTGAATTGATTTGCTGTTTTTTTTTTTGGAATTTGATTGAAGGAATGTGGACTAATGAATAAATTTTTGCAGTGCTTGATTTTTTTTTGTGAATACTGGTAAGATAGAAAAAAATATTAAATTTATAGCGTTTGGGGAGTGAGAAAATGTAAGATAATGAAAAAAAAAAGAAGTAAAAGAATGTGGAAAAGAAAATGAATGTTCCTACAATTTTTTAAATATTGATTTTCAAATAAACAAGTAAAAGATAAAATAAGTGCTATGAAGTATTTTAGTCATTCCACATAAAAAATATGGTCAACCGTTACTGTTGCAAAAATTAACTAACGGTAAGGAATAATAGTGTAATCTTTAAAGCATCTCCAATGCAATAATAGCTTGTAAAAAAAAGATGTCATCTAGAATTATTAGACATTTTGATAATAAATATTTCTCCAATGTAGCTATGCATTTTCAACTTCAAACTGACGTGACAAAAAAATGTAGATATTTTCCATAGTTATTTTTTCGATCGACTCCACAAGTACCTAAAACTGACAATAATTTTTAATCTATTTTTTGTAAGAAAATAAAACAGGAAAAAAAATGGAAATGTCATTAAAAAAATTGTGTTTTATACATAATCATTGGAGACCAAATTTTGAGTTGATTGTTTATCAAGTCTATATTTATGCTACATAGAAAGCAATCTCTTGATATTGTTGCCATGTCAACAATTATTGGTATGCAATCCACTTTTGTATTGGGGATGCTCTTAGAGCATCTCTAATGCAAATATGCATTTGGAGAAAATTAAATGCCACATAGGATAGATAGTTAAAAAGTTAGAAAATCTGTCTCAAATGTAAAATTATCTAACTTTAATATAGAAATGATGCGACAAATAAAAAGTTAGAATATGGAGTTGAATTTCTAATTCTAGAAACACTCCTAAAAATGAGATTTCTAACTCTTTCCACCAAATATTAGGGGTGTGCGTTTTCGGTTTGGTGTGTGTTGAAACTCAATGTCAAACCAAACCAATAACAATCGGTTTGGCTATATTTCAACCCAAACCAAACCAATGTAATTTTTCAAACCGATTCAAACCAAATCAAAAAAAGTTGGGTTGGTTTGGATAGGTTTATCGGTTTAGATTTGAACTCAATTTTTTTTTTGTATTATATTATAATAATATGTAAATAAAAAATCATAACATAAAATATTAATTATATGTATAAAGGATGTATAGAAAAGTAAAACGAGTAATTACTATATATATATATATATATATATACATGCATATATACTACGTTTAAAGACATATTTCAAACATTTATGCTTTTGAAACCCTAATATATCAACCAATCAGAAAAAAATGTATCAAAACAAATAAATAAACTTTAAAAGCTTAAAGTAATCGATAACAGTTATAAAATCTGGACTGAATAGAAAATATAAATGAATTTTATATTTTAGTTTTACTCTCTAACATATGTGGTTTGGTTTGGGTTGGTGAATTATTTCACTCAACTCTAAACCGAACCACTATTAATCGGTTTGTTCAAAAGACAAAACGAACCACCCATTTTAAAAAATTGTAATCGAACCAACCTAAAGTTTATGGGTTGAGTTGGTTGGTTTGATTTGGTTTGACGATTTTTTACACACTCCTTCCACCAATAATATTAAAGCTCATTTAATTATAAAATTAAAGAGGAGAGATAGTGAAATAATTGTTTTATTATAACTGATCATAAAATGGATACATATTTGAATTTAAATAATTCCATTAGAGATGTGAATATATATTTCTCTAATTTTTTTCAAAAGTGGGTCGATAATATATAGAAATATTGATGTGACACTATTTAGAAACTCAAAAATACATATTTAAATTAGAGATGCTCTTAGTAAAAGTTGACTATATATACAGTTAGATCATCTCCAATGCATGTGTTATTGTCAATATTAAATTTAGCATAAAAATTGTAAAATGTTATATTTGACACAACAATTTAGCACTGTGCTCCAATGAACAGTTGTAATTAATATGCTATTTTTATTATTTTATTAATTAAAATTATTAAAGTCAACAACTATTAAAGCATTCATTAAATTATTGAAGAATAATTGGATAAAATTAATTTTAATTGAAATATTATTAATATACATTAAATTTAAATTGTTTTAAATATTTTTAAAATATAAATAATGACATTTTTATAATTAAAAAATGAATATTTATTGTTGTAAAAAATTTGACATATATTATATTATGTTTAAAATTTAACATACAATATAGCATATGTTAAATTTAATACAATATTTAATATTACATTGGAGAAATATTTTTATACTATGTATTAAAATTTAGTATTAACACACTAATTTAGCACTGCATTAGAGATTCTAGTAGAGCTATTTCAAACCAAGATTTTAGAATTAGCCCTATATATCGATGTGTCTAGTCAAAAATTCCTGCCACGTGCGCCATTCAAACGGCGTTACGTCCGGCGACTAAAATTAACGAGAGAGATATAAACGGTATTTTTCGTTACACAAAAACCACCTGAGAGAGTCAATTCCAGTCAAAGACATTTATGCCCCTCCCCCACTACCTCTCGAAAGCAAAATTACTCTCTCGCTCTAAGCAAAACCCGATTCCGGTTGAGCGAAACGTTTTTTTTTTTCTTTGAGGTCTCAAAAGTTGCGGACAGTATAAAACACAAAAGACGAAAGGCACGAGACTGTTCGTTTTGGGTTTTACTTTACTCTCTGTCTCTCTGATAGGGAGAGAGAAAATATCGGGCCCATGGCCGAGACTGAGAGCTTCGAAGCTCTTAAACGACAGCAAAACCTACAAAACGACGCCTTCGAACATGACAACGACGCAGTAGACGAAGAAGAAGAAGAGGAGGAGGACGAAGATGAATTGTTGATAAACGAAGGAGGAGGAGCGAGTCTACTCAGTGAGTCTCGAGAACAGAACCTCAATGAGTGTCAAGGTAGGTAATTTTTGTTTTTGTTTTCAAGAAACGGTTTTTTTTTTTTACTAATATTAATAGTAGATGATCTGACAGGGTTACAAGTGAATTCTGGTTTGGAATCACACGACGGAGTTGAATTAAAGGTTAGTAGCACGACATGAGTTTCATTTTGAAAATATAAAATAAAATAAATTTGAAATTCTGTTGTGTTGTTATGTTGTTGTGTTCTGTTTTTAAAATTTGATTGTTTAGAATATTATTGCATAAATTAGTGAACTTGAATACACATATTTGAGTAAACCTTTATATGGTAAGGTTTAGGTTTTTGTTATGTTGACTAGGTAAAGAATTTATGTGTTGATCATGTTCTTTTGAGGTTTTTTTTTTTAGTTTTCTGTTTTGTTTATATATATATTGTTGTTGTTGTTGGTTTCATGAGTCGAGTAGACTGTTGAATTGTTGCAGGAGACTGTAGTTATTTGCTCTGAGAAACAAGTTCCAATATTCCATATATCTTTCTCCAAGTAAGAAGGCAAGAACTGGATCATATCAATCGTGGCACTAGAGTAAATGCCGATGTGGAACATAGTATTCATTAAAATCGTGTTTTGAGGTTAGGGTTTATGACTTTAACCATATCACGGATAGAATATATGTTGCTGGGAATTTAATGTTCGTTAAAATCTATTTTTGAGGTTAGGGTTTAAGACTGACCATACCACAGTTAAAAGTATTTTTTTTAGTAGTGTTGTGAGTATATTACGGAATAATGTTTTTCAGTTTTCTATCTAGTTTGCCAAAAACTTTGAAAGTCATCTATAACTGCTAACCATGAACCACCAACCCTATAGCAGTGCAATACGGATTCAATTCTCTTATACAACCTTCTTGAGAATTTAGCAGCAAGCTAGCTGGCACGTTCATGTCTACTCATTTAGGCCACCACTAAATCAAAATATTGAGTTTGTCATCCCTGCCATATCTTGTGCTTCCGGATGTTAACTGAATTGTCAAATTGTACCAATGCTTTCTTGAGCGAAACTATTCGAAAGTGAGGTGACTGACAGAACATTATAAAAAAGTTGGAGTTAATTAGGGTGATTGGGGAAAATTAGAATTTCTTAATGTGTTAAAGAGCTCAAAAGTAGCTTTGAAAACATCTTTATCATGCTTGATTAGGATATTCTAGGGAGTGTAATGAAAGGGCTTTTGATGAGGTGGAGTCTTCAATCCCAGGCTTTAAGATATTATATTTGAGGAATTTTTTTAGTATAGCTACTGTTAACACTAAATAAATAAATTGTGCAAAGTATTTTATGATGCACAAAGCATCAATATTATGCCAATGACATGGTTGATTGTAGTGAGATGCCTTAAAATTCTTGTTCAACAGAAGAGTCCTTTCAAGCTAAGAAAAGAAGATTTTGATCAAACATACCATGTATGCAAGTAAATTTGAGCTTGAGTATCTTCTTTATTGATTAGTATCTAGATTTCAAAGTTGGTATTTACCCATAGACATGCACACATTATTTCATGTAACGTAAATCATTGAACTTCAATTTAAACAGTGGTTGATCTATTGTTTGTGGGCTTTTTAGATTGACTCTTAGTCTTTTTACTCATAATATTTTGAAGGGGAGCCATAGCAATGAAAAAGTCTGCTGATTTGTTATGTACTTCATATTTATCTTGTGCTATTTTTTTCTTATAATTTACGTGGTTTAATCATGTATTTCCTTGTCAAATATTTCTACAGCAAGTTGGGGTGTGTCACAATGAATTTTCGGCAAATATAACATCCCAGGGTGCTGAAGCTTCCACACAAAAGCTGCTTCAATTATCCACTTGTCCCACATCCATATCCGAACTATCACCAACTTCTGATACACAATCTATATCATCTGTTCCAAGTCCGACTCTGCCAGAAAAAAGTTTGTCTCCACTGAAGGTTAACACTGTATCTGTGCCTGAAGCATACCTGCAAAATTCTTCCGATCTTAAAAGTATAGCCGTTGTTCACATCATGAAGACACCTGTCTCTGATGGTTACAATTGGCGTAAATATGGTCAGAAGCAAGTGAAGAGTCCTAAAGGTTCTAGAAGCTATTACAAGTGCACATTTTCTGACTGTTGTGCCAAAAAGATCGAATGTTCAGATCACTCTGGCCATGTCGTTGAGATTGTTAATAAAGGCATGCACAGCCATGATCCACCTAGAAAGAATAATTGCATTAGGGAAAGTAGGATTGCACCATCTGTTGGGACTGTTTTACAGGATATTGTTTCAGAGCAACCCGTCAGAAGGCTTAAAGATTCAGATCCATCCACGACTTCAAAAGATTCTATACAGGAAACAACCACAATTCCTGACAAAAAACGACCAAACTTAAGTGGTGATGTTGACAGAAATGACGAAGTTTTAGTCAAGGAGGAGCATGTGCATGAACCAGAACCAAAAAAACGGCAAGTTTGCTACTAAATTCAGATTATTTACCTTTATTCAATATTATTTTGCAAACACAGTATTTGTGATTATCTTGTTTTGATATTGTATTGATGACCAGGGTGAAAAAGGACAACTTAGCATGTTCAAGCCCTGTCCTAAAACCAGGCAAAAAGCCTAAATTTGTTGTGCATGCAGCTGGTGATGTCGGGATCTCAGGTGATGGATACAGATGGCGCAAATACGGACAGAAAATGGTGAAAGGAAACCCTAACCCCAGGTGCATACTTATTTCTTGTCATTCTTTTTTGGTTTGTGATTTTATTCTCTTAAATCATTATGTAAGCTTTGGTACTAGTGCTCCATCAATGTCTATGTAGCAAGCTTCATTGTTTTCATTTCTGTTTCATCTCCTCCTTCCAACAACCCCCACCCACCCACACACACTGTTTTTATCTTTTGTGCCCAAAAATCATGTAGGAGTATACTAGTGTATAAAATTTCTCTAGAAATCCACCCTGCTGCACATACTTTATAATTTTGGGTACGCATGCTTCTGTCAACATTATTCATACCGTTAACATTTTGAGTCTCACCAGTCACTAGTTTTATTTTCTTAAATTTAATCAAAAAATAAATAATGTTTTAATTTGTTTGTTGCTAATTGTTTCACTGATTTATTTGCTTTAATAAATTTTCAGGAACTATTATAGATGCACTTCTGCTGGATGCCCTGTTCGTAAGCACATTGAGACAGCTGTAGATAACACAAATGCTGTCATTATAACTTATAAGGGGGTACATGACCATGACATGCCTGTACCAAAGAAGCGACATGGACCCCCAAGTGCTCCTCTTGTCGCTGCTGCTGCTCCAGCTTCCATGAACAATTCGCAATCTAAGAAAACTGACATGGTCCAGAACCAAATCACTTCAACCCAGTGGTCAGTTGGCACAGAAGGTGAATTGACTGGTGCAGCCATGGACCTTGGAGGTGAGAAGGCAATGGAATCAGCTCGAACTCTTTTGAGCATCGGATTTGAAATAAAGCCTTATTGACAGCTCCTTCAAAGGCTTTAGATTACGATAGGGTATTAGTGAGCTTTTTATGTAAGAAAATCATGCATCAGTTGTCTTATAAATTATCGAATTTCAGGTTTGATTTTCTTTTTTTTTTTCTGTTTTTTTTTTGGTCTTATTTATGTTGCCATCCCGTGAGCCGTTGTATAGTTAGTATTGTATCTAGACAGATTGAAAGTGGAGGAATGATATAGATTGTGCTTTTTCTTGGGTCGTTGCTCTTGTTTGTGGATGCATGTCAGCATCCAAATCACATGAAACAAATTACTGCAACTGCACTATCCATGAAATATGATCATTCTGCATCTGATTTTTGCTTTTTATTAGCCAGTGATTAATGTGATTCTCAGAGCAGTTCTCTGCATTGAATTGCGCAATGTATAGAAAATAAAATTGTGATAGAAGTTTAATCATTGGTGATGGTGTTGGATTTGGTTACTGGTCTCGGCTTTGTCTAGCTCACAATGTTCAAAATAACTTGGTGTGAACTCGTTCGTTCGCCCGGGTTCTGATATACATTTAAGTAGTCAGCAGGCAGGACAGATTGCGGTGTCTAAAAAAATATTGTTGAACTAGAAGTTATAGATAATGAATTAGCTCCCTCTGAAATAAAGTGTTTGTTATGATTTTGACTTCCTAAGGTGGGTTGAAGCTTCCTTAGAATTTAAGTGTACCAATGGAAGTTGCTTTAATGTTTGAACTTTTTTATATTTTCTATAGCTAGCTAGCTGGATTAATAAGTCGCATATGATGTGCATCCCCTCGTGTGTTTAATTGAATAGTCAATGAAAGGAAAAGAAGATGTATGTTAGGATGAGGTAGTCCCGAGTGAAATAGTTAGTTTCAAGAGTAGGAAAAAGAGGTGGAGCGTTGCCTGTGGACAACGTTTATACTTCGTTTTGTTGGGGTTAATTTTGATTTTTTTGAGATGTTAGATTCCTCCCAACCAAATACTCCCTCCATTTTATATTTTGTCCCCACTTTGTGAAGATCATTGATCTATTCACAGAGGTGTGGAAATTGTGAGAAATGTCACCTTTTTTTTGGTGAGTTATAGTGATGTCACCGGTTTAATAAGTTTAATTTTAAAGGCACCTATTATGGTGAACTACCCATATTGCCCTTGAATAATCAATTTTTAATTCTCTTTGTATTTCTATTTTCACACTTTGATCACTGAAATTAGTAACTCATCTCTCTCTCTCTCTCTCAAAAACTTATCTGAAAATCGATCTACAATTTATCTGAACAAGACCCAGTTTTTTGATAAGTTTACGAGCTGTTGTATAGGTGTCAGAGATTTTGTTACATTGGTTTGAACTTTTTTTATATGTTTACGAGCTATTTTGTAATTGGTCTGAGTATTTTTTTTTTAATTTATCTGAGCTTTTTTACACTGGTACAAGCATTTTTAAACTGCTGCAAACAAATTTATAATATTGGACAAAAGAGCTCAAACCCCTTAGAAAAAAACTCGAGCCCTTAAGAAAAAAACTCGATCCCTTTAAAAAAAGGTTCGATCTTTTAAAAAAAGCTCGATTATGTTAAAAAAAAGCTCAATGCTTAACAAAAAAAGCTCGATCCCTTACAAAAAAAACTTGATCATGTATAAAAAAAGTTTGATCATGTACAAAAAAACTCGATCCCTTTAAAAAAAAACTCAATTCCTCACAAAAAATAAACTCGATCCCTTAAACAAAAGCTCGATCATGTAAACAAAAAAGCTCGATCATTTACAAAAAAGCTAGATCATGTATAAAAAAAGCTCGATCCCTTACAAAAAAAAGGTTCGATCCTTAACAAAAAAAGTTCGACCCCTTACAAAAATAACTCGATCATGTACAAAAAAATCTCGATAATGTACAAAAAAGCTCGATCCATCATAAAAAAAGCTCGATCCCTTACAAAAAAGCTCGATCATGTAAAAAAAAAAACTAGATCCTTAACAAAAAAAGCTCGATCCCTTATAAAAAAAGTTCGATCATGTACAAAAAATCTCGATTTCTTACAAAAAAAAGCTCTATCCCTCACTAAAAAAACTCGAACGTGTTTTAAAAAAGCTCGGAAATGTTTCAAAGATTCTCAAAAACCAAGATATTCATCTTCGTCAACACACAACATAACAAATAAAAAAAAAAGCTTCGGTTGGTACCTAGAGACCTATCAAAATGTTTCCTTAGGCCTAAGGTTGACATTATAGAGCTTGCGATTTACCAAATAACATAATATTTCGATTCTTGGGTCACGCTTGTCTCTAGGGAATAAATCAATTTAGTACCTAGGGACCGATCAAAACAGATATATGGACCGAAAGCCAATATTACAGACAACTTGCGATTTACCAGAGGACATGATATTTGGATTTCTGGGTCACACTTGTCTCTACGGAATAAATCAACATGGTACCTAGGGACCAATCAAAATGGTTCTTTGGGCCTAAGGCCAATATTACGACAACTTACGATTTACCAGAGGACATAATCTTTCAATTCCTTGGTCACGCTTGTCTCTAGGGAATAAATCAACTTGGTATCTAGGGACCGATCAAAATAGTTCCTTGGGCCTGAGGTTGACAATACGGTAATAAGGGTTAATTTTTTAAATAAAAAAATAAATTATTTTCCCGAGTCACGTTTGTCTCTAGGGACTGACTCAACTTGGTACCTAGGGACCTATCAAAATGTTACCTAGGACTAATCAAATTGTTACCTGAGACGGAGGCTGACATTGTGGATAGCTTAGTGGTTTCCCAAGATATGTGCGTTTATTGTGACATGATGTATGGTCTAGGTGTTGTGTAACTATCCTTTGAGACGTGGTAACAACTGTCGTATGCAATGATGAGAGTTATTCCCATCAAATCTAAGACCGTCAGATTCAAATCCGATCTAACGGTTGATATGAGGAGCCTTGGTGATATATAAATATTTTAATCTGATTTTCACAAATCCTAAGAGAAGAAGACTCTTCCTTTTCTCTGAGGTTTTTCAGAAATCTTCTTTCACCACTTGACCGAACTCCAAAGGTCCTCAACCTGGAAATATGATAAGTTTCTTAAAATATTGATCTTATTTTTCTTTTAGTATGACAAATATATATATATATATATATATATAATTTTTCTTTTAGTATGACAAATATATATATATATATATATATATATATATATATATATATATATATATATGAATGAGGAAGAAAACCGGTTTGGGTAACTTTTTGAATCAGATTATATTAGATAATTACATATGACTCTTATATGAATCTTCTTTTATAAAAAAGCAGAGGAGATCATAATGTAGAACTTTCATGTCAGTTTTTTTTAATATATATAAATGAATGATGAAGAAAGATTGATCGGGGTAGCTTTTGCTTTGCATCACAGATCAGTTATACATATAAACTAATATACATTTGCTTCACATTAATCTATTTCTTCTCTCTTTATTTATTTATATATATGAATGATGAAGAAAAATTGATCAGGGTAGCTTTTGCTTTGCATGCATCATAGAACAGTTATACATATATACTAATATACCTTTGCAATATACCTTTGCTTCACATGTTTCTTCTCCTTTTTTATTTTTAAATAAATATGTATAAGGAAGAAAAACAATATAGATGAATTGCTTCGGATCCTTCCATGAATCCATTTTTTTTAATATATATGTTTAAGGAAGAAAAACAATTTAGATGAAGCTTCGTGTGCCTGTCATTCAATGTATCGAATCTTTCTTGTTTGTTTGTTAGTTAGTTTTTTTTTATTTTTATGGATAAATCTTTAATTTTATGATTCACACTCTAATTATGGGTTATCCTAAATGAGATCTTGATTTTAAAGATTCTCTCTCATCTTTAGCCACTGATCTCTCTCCGGGCATGGCACCGAAAACCCTAAAGGTCCATCATTGGCACCGGCTCAAATATCAGCGTCGTTTGATGTGGAAGACAATAAGATGTGCCGGTGGAAGTTCTCTAATATAAACCCTTCATTCGTGGATTGTCAAGAACGAGTTTACTCAGGATCATTTGGAGGAATATCGGACCTACTTCAAAATCCCGAGGGACATTGAGCTGATCATTCCCGGTACGCGAGCTGTCTGGAACCCTCCCAAGGGTTGCGTTTCCATCTATGGATACATGTTGGCATGTGGGGTATCTCTACCTTTTCCCTATTTTATTATGAGATTCTTGGCATCTGTGAAGTTGGCTCCGATGCAATTGACGCCCAATGGGTATCGAAATTTGCTTGGTCTTTACTGTCTTTGGATGAAGGAGAATAGAGTTGAGCCAACAGTTAACGAACTGAAACATTGCTATCTAGTGTGCCCTTCTTTTGGTGAGTCAGACTCTTATTTTATAGCTTCCCCTAAACCCAACAAATAGATGCCAATCGGAGAAAATCGAGAGAGAATGGTTGGCGATCTTGACCTCCCTGTGGAAGATAAAGAGAAATAGAAAGGTATTATTTGGGAGATATCTTCTTCCAACAAATTTTGGAAAGGGAGCCGGTTCTTTGTTCTTGGGAATTAGGGTCGAACGGTCAGGGCCGACAATTCGGACGTTATCCTGTCGGTGCCTCGCCACTTCTGTGAAACATATAGGCATTCTTAGAAACTCTCATGGACCCGTATCTATTGTAATTCTAACGAAATCGTTCTTTCAGCGACATATAATGATCCCGTAGATCTTTCTGAAGATGAGAAAAAACGGATCGCCAAAGCCATGCAAACTAAAATGGAAACCCGCCGATTCGTTTCCCTCGTGACCGAGCCAAAGCTGCAAGAATATGGTCTGATTTCGGTCTTGGGAATTGTTTCCTCTCACTGTGAGTTTTTCCTCTCATTTGTGGTTTTTTAAAATTTATTATATATATATATTATTATTATTTTTTCAGTGAGGAGCATTGATCTGATCCATGGTTACCTAGTAAAGCGTGCACGAGCCTCAGGAAAAAACACGACTCCCAACGAGTCAGAGGGAGTGACTGCAATTGACGTGCCCGAGGGAACTAAAAAAAGGAAAAGCAAAAGCAAAAACACGATTGTCTTGACTGGTTACCACATGGGAAAAAGAAAAGCCCTTCGGGCGCTTCTTGAAATTCTTGTTGGGGTTCATGCCCTAAACATGTAATTTGTAAATGGATTTATGAAGTAAATAAAAAGAAAGGTTCAATTCATTCTTGTTATGTTATTTATTTTATAAACTTGTGCACATATTAACATCCTGGATTGCCTGATGTAATCTCGAACTGTGTATATAAGTGTCATATACGAATGTATACATTAAGAGACGTGCAATCTAAAGTTTCCATAGATAGCAAATAAAGCTGGGTACTTTATTTATGGTTAATCTATAGCTGTGGTCCATTCCATGATGTACAATGGTTCTATCCTGAATTATTCATATGAGATATGGGAATGTAGGCACCTTGTATGATGTGATCATATAGGACTGGGTCATGATCTATATGAATATCACACCAAGATCCGTTTACCAATGAGATTCATATATGACAACTAATGATGGCTATATGTGGATAATCTTAATCCTGAGTGTCTTATTGACTCCTTCAGGTTAGATCGTGGTCTTTGATATACCATGGGTGATGTCAGATGTATTTCCTGATCAATATACTTCATATATTAGGATTTTGGTTTTGGTTTGTGACTGGGAAGGTTTGTACACAATAATGGAATCCACTCCTTCTTGTGAGAAGTAGATGGTAGTTCCCTTACGGGTTGATTCAGGGCATCGACAATAAGAGCGCTCTCCTAATTCCGTGAGGAAATAGGATTTATTGTCCATTAGAGAATCAATGGTACTTAAGGGATATATGTAATTAGAGGGGTATAACGGACATTATGACCCAACTCTAATTATGAACTACTGTGGAGGATCACACAATGTGTAATAGCTATATCGATGGACACCGAGTTGTATCGGTCTGTGTAAAAACTGTAGGGAAAAAACCACACGCAGCGGAAGCGTGAGAAAATTTTATTAAAATATAAAATTACGGTTTGCGTATATATATAAAAAAATTCCCTTTTAATAACAAGAACCTTAACTCTAGATTAATTGATGTTTATAAAAGTATCATACCTTTTTTTTCGTGACGATTGAACTAGCGTCGAATTGAATCCGCAAGATCTTCCAATCCAATCACGGACGTGAATCACCAAGGAGTGTGGGCTCCCTTTCTTTAAATTTTATACCCGAGGATGGAAACAAACAAAATCTTCTTATTTGTTAATCACAATAATCCTCCAAGAGAAAAACCAAGAACGTCTGGTCACTTTTGAACTATTAATCAATATGATTGAAACTCGCGTGAACCTTGATTCGATGTTGTACACAAAACCCTTTTGATGCAAATGATACTAGTGTATTATAGAAAACAAAAACGTTCCATCTTTTTTCTATGCTTGGACGAATTCTTCACACAATGAGTTGGACGAAGTTTTTTTTTTTTGTAACAATAAAAAACAACTCCTCACACTAAAATCTTTTCTTTGGTCTAAATTTACAAGTATATATATAGGAGACCAAATCCTCTCCCAAGAAGGATTTACTTAGTGAGCAATAATCCTTTCCTTAGGTGGATTTACTTAGTGATTAAGAATTCTTTTCTAAAAAGAATTATATCCTACATCAAGACTCCTAATCCAACTCAATAGTATATTTGTAACCATATTAAAAACTTCTTAATTTGATTAGATAAATAGTATAATATTAGGAGACAATCTCCTAATAGAAAAAGATTTTAACTTTTAATTAAATAATTAATTAATCACCAAATTAATTAATTTTGATTTAATTAAATAATAAAATAATATAATATAATTAAGCTATTCTAAATAGCCTTGCCGTCCAAACCATATATATGGGTCAATATATTATTTTCATATTTTATTAAATCTATTTGACCTTTATAAAAAGTCCACATGTGAATTAGACCCATTCTTACAAAAAAAAAAAAACAAGTCCACATGCCTCAATACAATTCTAGATGGACCTAAATTGGTTCGGCAGAGTATATCAAGTGATCCATGCAAGTTCGTGTGGATTGAGGATCTTGGCGGGCTATCTAGATTTAAGCTCCAATAGACACAACTCAATCACAATCAACAAATGATTCACTTAGGTCCAATCTATTTAATTTTAGTTCATTATACTAAATAACTAAAATTGAACTCTTAAATAAAGATTGAATAAGTTGATGTTACTCATTAATACCCTAGACAACCTTATTAGAGAAAGTGTATCCTCGTGAAGAATATCAGTAATCGCCAAGAGCTCATATGCCGCCTATAGCTCTCCAAGTTACCATATTTACTCATATGACCACATTTTGAACTTGGATATTTTGACTTGTCTAAAGGCCATGTTTCAATAGACACTATTGAAAACTTAACGTTAAGATTTAATATCCAATACCTCAAAACATCCATATGATGATATTCTACTCTCATTTAATAAATGGAGCCACAATGTCTATATCTATAAATGAAGTCCTCTATCGATTAACAAATGAATACCACCAAACTATCGAGGATAGACTATGCTATATACTCGTACTCATTGATAGCTTAAATGATAACACTTGCAACCATAAGTCCATCATTTATCTCAGGATTGAGATAGACTCTCCGATTGTCTTTAAATGAAAAAAAACGTTTATCTATTGACGGTTCTAGATAAAGTATTTCATTGTGATCCAATTCAATGCACCTAGTGCACTAGATTCTTTTGCCCAAAGACACCACACTTTGATGATTTTAGACTCATCATAACACATTTGATCCCACTCAAATGCTAGCAAAAAGAATCTACAACTTTAATAAGATAAAGGCGCCCAACCTTTATCTTAAGTTGTGAATATTATTCAAGACTAACTAAAGAATTATGTCTACCTCATACATATCTAAATGTATGAACAATTCTTCTTTTCTCATAGTCTTTTGACCTTATGATTATTTACTTTTGACAATTATAATAATTAAACTATAAATGCTATAAGATTTGTTAAACATTACATTATTACACTCTTGCTATCGAGTATAATCCCAACAATCTCCCACTTGCTCTATAGCAAATGTGTCATATCTCTCATCCCCATGTTCTCTAGATGCCCATCAAAACTCTTTTATGGAAGAGCTTTTGTAGAGAGATCCTCTAGATTTTCTACTGATGCGATCTTGGTAATCCCCACGTCACCTCAATGCACAATTTTCCTTAGAAGGTGATACTTTCTTTTAATGTGTTTCCCTCTCTTATGACTTCTTGGTTCTCTCGAATTAGCCACTGTTCCACTATTGTCAGAATAGATAGTGATCTGCTTATTCACATCAGGAACCACTCTCAAGTCAATCAAGAATTAGCAGATCCAAACAACCTCTTTAGCAGCCTCACATGCGGTAATATACTCGGCTTCCATGGTAGAATCGGTAATACAAGATTGCTTGATACTCCTCCATATGAATGCACCTTCTCTAATAGTAAACACATATACTTATGTTGATCTCATGGAGTTAGAATCTGACTGAAAATCAGAATATGTATACCAACCGAGAATTAAATCCCCTCCAGAGTATATAAGCATATAATCTCTGGTTCTCTTGAGATACTTGAAAATATGCTTGACTACCGTCCAGTGATCAGGACCAGGTTTCGATTGAAACCTGCTAACTATGCCCACAACAAAACAAATATCTGGTCTAGTGAAGAGCATTGCATACATGAGACTTCTAATTGCCGAATCATATGGAACCCTACTCATGAATTGCTTTTCATGCTCATTCTAAGGAACTTTTTCCTTAAAAAGTTTGATTCCATGTATGTAAGGTAACATACCTTGCTTGGAATCTTGCATGGAAAACCTAGACAAGATTTTATCTATGTATGAGGCTTGGGATAATGCAATCGTTCTATTCTTTCTATCCCTTATGACTTGGATACCAAGAATATAACTTGCTTCTCCTAAGTCTTTCGTAGCAAATTGTTTTGCTAATCATTCTTTTATTGATGTCAATACACCTACATTGTTTCCGATGAGTAGTATATCATCAACGTAAAGAACTAGGAAAACCAACTTGTCACCTTTAATCCTTTTGTATACACAAGGTTCATCAAGTTTTTGAATAAATCCAAAACTTTTCATGGCTTGATCGAACCTTATATTCCAGGATCTGGATGCTTGCTTCAATCCATATATGGATCTTTGCAACTTGCAAACCCTTTCCTCTTGGCTCTTTTCAATGAATCCTTCTAGTTGCATCATGTAGATGCTTTCGTCAAGACTTCCATTAAAGAAAGTTGTCTTGACGTCCATTTGCCAAATCTCTAGATCTAGAGATGCCGTAATGGATAAGAGTATCCTAATGGATTTAAGCATGGCCATAGAAGAGAAGGTTTCTTCATAATCGATACCTTCCTTCTGTGTATAACCTTTAGCAACCAATCTAGCTTTAAAGGTTTCCACCTTTCCATCCATTCCTATTTTCCTCTTGTATACCCACTTGCCCTCGATGGGTTTTATCCCTTTAGGCAAGTCTACAAGAGACCAGACTTTGTTTTTAAACATAGATTCAATTTCGAATTGCATTGCCTTTTTCCAATGGTGACAATCAACATCTTCCACTGCTTCCTTGTGCGTATAGGGATCATCGTTGTCCAGAAGATTCTCTAATGATTCTCCTAGACCGATGTATCTCTCGGGTTGTCTAAAAACCCTCCCACTACGAAGATGTATGGTAGATTGTTGATCTTGTGTTGGTACGGAACTTACAATTGGGCTTGGTTGTGAAACCTCTTGTGGAATTGTATCGCCTAAAAGCTCATTTTGGACAATTATACTTTTAGGCACAAAATTATTCATATAGTCCTTTTTCAGAAATTAGCATTTGTTGAAACAAATACTTTAAGATCTGAAGGACAATAAAAATAATATCCTTTTGTTCCCTTTGGATACCCTACAAATATGCATGTTTCTGAATAGGATTCCATCTTTTGTCTTTCCTTTTAACACGTTCGCAGGACATCCAAATATCATTAAGTGTTGTAAACTAGGCTTTCGCCAGGTCCACAACTCATGCGGTGTTTTAGGAACCGACTTAGATGGTATATCATTTAGAATATAAATTGCAATTTGTAAAGCATATCCCTAAAAAGTATTTAGAAGCGTTGAATAACTCAGCATAGACCTAACCATATCCAAAAGAGTTCTATTTCTCCTTTCTGCCACCCTATTTTGTTGAGGTGTGCCTGGTGCAAAAAACTGAGAAACTATCCCATTATCAATAAGATATTGCTGAAACTCACCAGATAGATATTCTCCACCACGATCAGACCTCAAGATTTTTATGCGTTTCTCAAGCTGATTTTCTACCTCAGCTTTAAATGCTTTGAACATGTCAAAAGCATCAGACTTATATCTCATGAGATACAAATAGCCAAATCTTGAGTGATCATCCGTGAAAGTGATGAAGTACTCATATTCACCTCTAGCTTGAATGTTCATAGGTCTACACACATCAGTGTGCATCAATCCTAAACATTCGATGGCTTTTGTGCCTTTGGTCATAGACGACCTTTTGGTCATTTTACCTTCCAAACATGATTCACAAGTTGGTAGATCATCAACCTTTAAGTCACTTAGAGGTCCGTCACTTACCAATCTTTTAATCCTATTAAGGTTAATATGACCTAGGCACAAATGCCATAGGTAGGTTTCATCTTTTGATAATTTTACTCTTTTATGATTAGGTTCCGTTGATACCCTGTTTAACAAGTGAGAGATATTTCTATGCAAGTAGAATAAACCGTTTTCTAATGTACCTTTACAAACAAATTTGTTATTCTTACTAATAATAAAACCTTTACTAAAAGTAACTGAATATCCAAATTTATTTAAACAAGAGGCCGAAATTAAATTCCTCTTGAATTGTGGTACATAATAAACGTTTATTAAAACTAAATGCCTGTAAGAATCTAAATTGATTCTAGTATCACCCACTACACTAGTAGACACCAATGCTCTATTGCCTAAATTCAAGTTGAATTCATTCTTATTCTGTCTATTCCTTTGACCAAATTGTTTTTTCTTCTATTGTTTCTTGACTTTCTAACGGGTCTTAACAGTAGCAACTTTACCAACCATATGAATCTCTTGACCCTTACATTTCACAAGGATCTTCTCGATGCTTTGGTAATATTGTATCAGGCCTTGCAAGATGTTTTCCTTATTGTTCAAGGTGTAGTCCAACTTTGAACAAACCAAAGGAATCCGATAGTGAGTTGACAATCATGTCAATTTTCATCTTACCATCTATCTCAGCACCGTTCAGTTCAGTAATATTGAGATATGCTATGACTTTCATCATGTGATCCTACACGCCCTGTCCAGGTTTCATCCAAATATTCATAAAAGCTGTAACTGCCTCTTTCTCTTAGTTATCCTAGACCTCATAGCAAACATCTTTTCTAGAGACATCATTATATCGGCATCAGTCTCATATTCCTTCATGTTGTTATTGCAACACGTCAAAGATGATGGCCGTAATGTAACGTACATTTAGCCATCTCATCTGAAGACATCCACAACTGATACTCATCTCTATGCTCTTGAGTAGATTCATTAGTTTGATGGTTTAGGAACAGACAGAACGATCTTATGGTTTTTCAACTTAGAATAACAACCCAATTTCCCTTTTTCCATGTGGCATAATTATCATCAGTTAAAGTATTATCTTTTAGGAATTTGATTAGGGATGGGGTGATGATTTCTTTATATTAACAAAAATTATATGAGTATATTATCATTATAAAGCACTTTTGAATATTTATCTTGAATTAAATGAAATAATTCAATCGTAAAAATTCAACGGTGATCCAACACCTATAAATGTCACGCCTCCTTTGGGAGTTCGCAGTATTTACTAGTTGGACTAGGTCCCATATAATTGTTAACATAACAAACAACATTTTCAATTTTAGCCTTGTAATTTTTATTAACAATAACTCTTAGGAGGATATTAATAAAATTACATTGAGTGTAATACCAAGTTATCGACCTTCAATTTAATCCCTCACGAATATCCCTCCTTTAGGAGTAGATATCATTTGGGCTAATTGTCTAGTCTATCATTGTAAAGAAGTATCTTGCTAAATTCCATTCATGAATACCTCTTTGGAGGTTATTCACGAAACATAAAGCTCAACTAAACTTGGAGGCCGTAGGTGTTCCAAAACACCTTCTCCCACTCAATTGTTTAAGGCGTGTGATCGAATTCCAAAAAATGATTTACCAAGTTATCAAGATGCCAATTTAGATACTTAAACCATTCAATGTATGTTCATACCAAAAGAGATATATGAGTGGCACTCCTATTCTATATGACATGTTATCAAACAATGACAAACAATAGCTTCAATTTTGGTCCTTAATTGAAAAGCAAGTAAATTACATGTCTTGGAATACAAAAAATAAAACTCTTTTCTTTGCGAACAAGTCTTCACGCGACCTTCGTCGTCCGGACTCTCTCGGCTCCCTCCCATGGGCTTGCGCACCCTTGGCCCTTACCCATGGATGTATGCATGCCACAAACTCATAAAGGGCTGCCATGCACAGCCCATGGCTTCCATAGGGCTGCCGTTCGCAACCCATGCCACAACAATCGTGGCTCCATGCTCTTCGCACGCACGTTCGTTGTTACGGCTTGCACGGTCCCAAACTTGTTCCGGTTGCTCATAATTCTTCAAAACTTCGAGTCTTCGATACTTAAATGTATTACAGAAGAATTCTTTTAAAAAAAATACTGCAGTTTTTGTTTTATTATAACAAGTGCAGTTTTTGTTTTTTTTTTTTAATTACAACAACAAAAAAAAAAAAAACTTAGCAACTACTACGAAGGTAATTATGGCGATAATAGACCACCTTTCTTGTTACAATCCCGAAACAAAAATACATTGAAATTCTAGGACCAAAATTGAGCAATAACAAATCACATATAATATATATATATATATATATATATACATATATATCCATACATTCCAATGTAAATATATATGCGAATACCTAGAGTGTCATCTCTTTCTAAAACATGCATATATACAATAAAAAGAAAAAGATTCACAAACACATACATCAATTAATCAAGGGTACAATTAGCTTTGATACCAATTGTAGGGAAAAAACCACGCGCAGCGGATGCGTGAGAAAATTTTATTAAAATATAAATTTAGGGTTTGCGTATATATATATATATAATCCCTTTAAATAACAAGAACTTTAACCCTAGATTAATTGATGTATATAAAAAGTATCGTACATTTTTTTTCGTGACGATTGAACTAGCGTCGAATTGAATCTGAAAAGTCTTCCAATCCAATCACGAACGTGAATCACCTAGGAGTGTGGGCTCCCTTTCTTTAAATTGTATACCTAATGATGGAAATAAACAAAATCTTCTTCTTTGTTAGTCACAATAATCCTCCAAGAGAAAAACCAAGAACGTCCAGTCACTTTTGAATTATCAATCAATTTGATTGAAACTCGCTTGAACCTTGATTCTATGTTGTACACAAAACCCTTTTGATGCAAAGGATACTAGTGTACTATCGAAAAAAAAGAGTTCCCTATTTTTTCTATGATTGGACGAATTCTTCACAAAATGAGTTGGACGAAGTTGTTTTTTTAACAATAAAAAAAAAACAACTTCTCACACTAAAAACTCATCCTTGGTCGAAATTTACAAGTATATATATATGAGACCAAATCCTCTCCCGATAAGGATTTTACTTGGTGGACAAAAATCATTTCCTTAGGTGGATTTACTTGGTGGTTAAGATTTTTTTTTCTAAAAATAATTCTATCCTACATCAAGACTCCTAATCCAACTCAATAGTGTATTTATAACCATATTAAAGACTTCATAATTTGATTAGATAAATAATTCATATTATTTATCTACTTATCAAATATAGTCTTTAATATTAATTATACTACCAACAATAGTATAATATTAGGAGACCATCTCCTAATAGAAAAAAGATTTTAACTTTTAATTAAATAATTAATTAATCACCAAATTAATTAATTTTCATTTAATTAAATAATAAAATAATATAATATAATTAAGCTATTCTAAATAGCCATGCCGCCCAAACTATATATATGGGCCAATATTTTATTTTCATATTTTATTAAATCCATTTGACCTTTATAAAAAGTAAACATGTGAACTAGACCCATTCTTACAAAAAGAAACAAGTCCACATGCCTCAATACAATTCTAGATGGACCCCTAAATTGGTCCGGTAGAGTATATCAAGTGATCTATGCAAGTTCGTGTGGATTGAGGATCTTGGCGGGCTATCTAGATTTAAGCTCCAATAGACACAACCCAATCACAATCAACAAATGATTAACTTAGGTCCGATCTATTTAATTTTAGTTCATTCCACTAAATAACTAAAATTGAACTCATAGATAAAGACAGAATAAGTTGATATTACTCATTCATACCCTAGACAACCTTATTGGAGAAAGTGTATCCTCATGAAGAATATCAGTAATCGCCAAGAGCTCATAGACCGCATATAGCTCTCAAAGTTACCATATTTACTCATATGACCACATTTTGAACTTGGATATTTTGACTTGTCTAGAAGCCATGTTTCAATAGACACTATTGAAAACTTAACGTTAAGATTTAATATTCAATACTTCAAAACATCCATATAATGATATTCTACTCTCATTTAATAAATGGAGCCATAATGTCCACATCTATAAATGAAGTCCTCTATCGATTAACAAATGAATACCACCAAACTATTGATAATAGACTATGCTATATAATCGTACTCATTGATAGCTCAAATGATAACACTTGCAATCATAAGTCCATCATTTATTTCAGGATTGAGATAGACTCTCTGATTGTCTTCAAATGAAAAAAAAACGTTTATCTATTGACGGTTCTAGATAAAGTATTTCATTGTGATCCAATTTAATGCACTTAGGGCACTAGATTCTTTTGCCCCAAGACACCATACTTTGATGATTTTAGACTCGTCATAACACATTTGATCCCACTCAAATGCTAGCAAAAGAATCTACAACTTTAACAAGATAAAGGCGCCCAACCTTTATCTTAAGTTGTGAATATTATTCAAGACTAACTAAAGAATTATGTCTACCTCATACATATCTAGATGTATGAACAATTCTTCTTTTCTCATAGTCTTTTGGCCTTATGATTATTTACGTTTGACAATTATAATAATTAAACTATAAATTCTATAAGATTTGTTAAACTTGAAATCACTTTATTAATATGAAAATATTGTCAATTACATTATTACACTCTTGCTATCGAGCATAATCCCAATAAAAATGTCTGCAGTTGAGAGAGTGCAGCTTCGAGTTTTTAGTGGAGTAACACCGGAGTTAATAATCAAGGATTATTAATTAAAGAGTTTAATTAATGATTTCGAGGATTATGAAATCTCAAAATACTGTGGATCCATTAGGTCCCCTTGCTAGCCTGATCGATTTAGGTAACAAGGGTCACGGTTAAGTAATTGGATTGTCCAATTAATTGTGTTACGAAAGTGACATGTGTCAGAAGTTGATTGAGTAATTAAATTATTCAATTGATTAAAATGACAATTATGACAATTAAATAATAAGATTATTTAATAGTGTAATTAGTCATGAATGGAGGGTTTCAGTTGTTATTTATTTGTGAATGATGAGATAACAAATATATTTGTGTAGACACACCTAATATAAAAGACATAGTATGCATGACAATGCTTTTATCGTCATATAACATAAAACATACATGAATTGACCGAGTACTGTAGATTATTTAACCTAAAAAAATAAAATAAAATATTACAAAAATACCCTAAGGCATTCCTTGGTCTTCTTATAATTTCCGAGTCTTCCAGTCTCTTTAGGTCACTATGATTCCTCTCATGAATCCAACGATGGGTCTCATCTGATGAAAAGGCTCGAATATATCTGTTGACTTCTATGACAGACGTGTTTGTCACAAAGCACGAATCAATGACTTCAGCATTCAAAATCATGGAGTCATTGCAAGCTATGTTCGGGCAGCCTTACGAGCAAAAGCGACATGAAGCTATTCGTTCCGCTATGCTCGCTCGTATGAAGGAAGGTACGTCAGTTTGGGAACATGTCCTGAGCATGATGTCCTACTTCAGCATGGCAGAAGTAAATGGCGGGGCTATTGATGAACCCAGTCAAGTGAACATCATACTGACGACTCTTTCGAAGAGTTTCGATCAGTTTAAAAGCAACTACGGGATGAACAAGTTAAAGTTCAGTCTTACACAATTGCTCAATGAGCTCGCTACCTTTGAGTCCTTGATTAAGGATAATAAGGGCAAGATCGGGGAGGCAAATGTTGCTGAACCATCTTCCTCCAATAATAAGAAAAGGAAGAGGTCTGTTGGGAAGGTGAAAGGTAAGCCCAAACCTAAGAAAGCCCAAAACAAGAAGAAGTCCAAGAAAGGTAAATATGATTTACTTGTTCTTGAGTCATGTTTAGTGGAAGATGATTCTTCTCCCTGGATAGTTGATTCGGGGGCCACTAACCATGTTCGTTCTTCTTTACAATGGACTAATTCTTTGACACAGCTAGAGAATGGAGCCTTCTCAATGTGTGTGGGTAAAAGGATGTCGTGTTGGCACGAGCAGTGGGCGTAATTAGATTAAGTTTTTATAATAATTATATATTGTTGAACAACGTATTTTATATTCCTGCATTTACATGGAATTTAATTTCCGTTTCTAAGTTGTTAGAACAAAAATATTTTGTTTCTTTTAATAATAAGTCTGTTATTATTGGAAAGATTTGTCTGAATATTTGTTCAAGAATTAATGAAAACAATTTGTATGTGTTAAGACCGTTAATCCATACAACACTGCTCAACATCGAAATGTTTAAGGTTGAAAAACCAAAAACTAAAAGACATAAGATTTCTCCAGATAATGACACGTATCTCTGGCATCTAAGGCTTGGTCATATCAACTTTGACTTGATAGACAGACAAGTAAAAAGTGGACCTTAAAGTGAGTTAAAGGTTGACACCTTATCTGTCTACGAATCTTGTCTGGAAAAGGGCTTATAGCTAAAGAACCGTTAGAGTTTATACGTACAGACGTTTGCGAACCGATAAATGTTAAAGCTAGAGGTGGTTATGACTATTATGTCATATTTATAGATGACTACTCAAGATACGGATACGTCTACCTGATGCAACGAAAGACAGAAACTTTTAAAAAGTTTAAAGAATTTCGAGCTAAAGTTGATAATCAATTAGATAGGACTATCAAGTCACTACGATCGGATCATGGAGGTGAGTACATTGGCCAAGAGTTTGAAGACTTTATGGTCGAGCATGGGATAGTTTCCCAACTCACATCTCTCGGCACACCTCGGTAAAATGGTGTAGCGGAGAGGAGAAATATAACCCTAATGGAAATGGTGAGATCTATGATTAGTTTCTCATCATTATCAAATTCCTTCTGGGGATATGCGTTACAAACAACGACATACATTTTGAGTGTGGTACCATCCAAATCTGTTCCTAAGACTCCCTTAGAGTTGTGAAATAGTCGTAAAGCTAGTTTACGACATTTCCGTATATGTGGGTGTCCAACACACGTGCTAAAGAATAGAACTGGAAAGCTAGACTCCAAGTCTGTTGTCTGCCTGTTTGTAGGATACTCCAAGGATACTAGATGTGGAAACTTTTATAACCCCAAGATAACAAAGTATTTGTATCGACAAACACAACGTTTCTTAAGGACAATTATATTAGTGACCATAAACCTCATTCTAAGATTGTATTGAATGAGTTGGAGTCTGGTGAGACTAGTGCTTCATCAACAAGAGTTTTTGATCCACAAATATCTAAGAGTCAAATGGTTCCTGATCAAGATATACTACCACATAGACGTAGTGAGAGGGTTGTGAGACAACCTGAACTCTATTTAGGTATAAGTGAGAGACAAGGTGTTGTCTATGCTGATTGTGTGGATGATCTGTTGACATTTAAGAATTCAGTGAAAGATCCTGATAAAGAGGAATGGCTTAAAGCCATGAATCTTGAGATGGAGTCCATGTAGTCTAACTCAGTCTAGGATCTTGTAGACTTACCGGATGGGGTAAACCCATAGGGTGTAAGTTGATTTATAAGAGAAAGAGAGGAGTAGAAGGAAAGGTAGAGACCTTCAAGGCAAGGCTACTGGCCAAGAGTTATACCCAGAAAGAAGAGTTCGATTATGAAGAGACCTTCTCGCCAGTAGCCATGTTTAAGTCTATTAGGATTCTCTTATCCATTGCTGCCTATTTCGATTATGAAATTTGGTAAATGGACGTCAAGACTGCATTCTTGAATGGAAATCTTGATGAGAGCATCTATATGATGCAACCAGAGGGATTCGTGTCTCCAGATCAAGAGCAAATGGTTTGCAAGCTGTAAAGGTCCATCTATAGACTTAAGCAAACATTTAGATCTTGGAACATTAGGTTTGATGATGTGATCAAAACCTATGGCTTCGAGCAGAACGTCGATGAGCCTTGTGTCTACAAGCGCGTCATTGATAAGAAAGTAGTTTTCTTGGTCCAATACATAGATGATATCCTACTCATTGGGAATGTTGTGGGAGTGTTGTCTGATGTAAAGGGTTGGCTAGCTAGCCAATTCCAAATGAAAGATTTGGAAGAGACAAATTATGTCCTAGGGATCCAACTTATAAGGGATCGTAAGAACAAACTCATGGCACTGTCTTAGGCATCATATATCAATAAGATTCTTGTGCGATTTTCGATGCAGAGCTCTAATAAGGGTAATATACCTTCTAGGCATGGAGTTCACTTGTCTAAGGAACAGTGTCCTAAGACACCTCAAGAAGTTGAGGATTTGAGACGTGTACCCTATGCATCGGCAGTTGGTAGTCTCAGGTATGCTATGTTAGGCACGAGACCGGACATTTGCTATGCAGTGGGAGCAGTCAGCAGATACCAGTCCAACCAAGGATTGGATCATTGGATTGTTGTCAAGACTATTCTCAAGTATCTTCGGAGAACGAGAAATTATACACTAGTATATTTCAGACAGGATTTGATCCTGTTAGGATACACAGAATCTGATTTTCAGTCAAACAGGGATTCTAGGAAATCCATATCTGGATCAGTATTCACCCTGGTTGGTAGAGCCATTGTGTGGAGAAGTATCAAGCAATCTTGCATTGCTAACTCCACCATGGAAGCCGAATATGTAGCCGATTGTGAAGCTGCTAAAGAGGCTGTTTGGTTCCGTAAGTTCTTGAGTGATCTAGAAGTTGTTCCAGACTTGGATAAGCCCATCACACTTTATTGTGATAACAGTGGTGTTGTGGCTAATTCCAAAGAACCAAGAAGCCACATGAGAAGGATGTTAGGATTATGCTCGATAGCAAGAGTATAATAATGTATTTGACAATCTTTTATCTTAATAAAGTGATTTCTATTTTAAAAAATCTTATAGCATTTATAGTTCAATTATTCTAATTGTCAAAAGTAAATAATCATAAGGTCAAAAGACTATGAGAAAAGAAGTATTGTCCGTACATCTAGATATGTATAAGGTAGACACAATTCTTTAGATAGTCTTGAATAATATTCATAACTTAAGATAAAAGATTAGGCACCTTTATCTTGTCAAAGTTGTAGATTCTTTTGCTAGCATTTGAGTGAGATCAAATGTGTTATGATGAGTCTAAAATCATTAAAGTGAGGTGTCTTTGGGCAAAAGAACCTAGTGCACCGGGTGCATTGAATAGGATCACAATGAAATACTTTATCTAGAACCGTCAATGGATAAAAGTTTTCATTTGAAGACAATCAGAGAGTCTATCTTAATCCTGAGATAAATGATGGACTTATGGTTGCAAGTGTTATCATTTGAGCTATCAATGATTACGATTATATAGCATAGTCTATCCTTGATAGTTTGGTGGTATTCATTTGTTAATCGATAGAGGACTTTATTTATAGATATGGACATCGTGACTCCATTTATTAAATGAGAGAAGAATATCATCATGTGGATGTTTTGAGGTATTGGATATTAAATCTTAACATTAATTTTTCAATAGTGTCTATTGAAACATGGCTTCTAGACAAGTCAAAATATCCAAGTTCAAAATGTGGTCATTGGAGTAAATATGGTAACATAGAGAACTATAGGCGGTCTATGAGCTCTTGGCGATTACTGATAATCTTCACGAGGATACACTTTCTCCAATAAGGTTGTCTAGGGTATGAATGAGTAACATCAACTTATTCTATCTTTATTTAAGAGTTCAACTTTAGTTCCTTAGTGGAATGAACTAAAATTAAATAGATCAGACCTAAGTGAATCATTTGCTGATTGTGATTGGGTTTTGTCTATTAGAGCTTAAATTTAGATAGCCCGCCAAGATCCCCAATCCACACGAACTTGCATGGATCACTTGATATATTCTACCGGACCAATTTAGGGATCCATCTAGAATTGTATTGAGGCATGTGGACTTGTTTCTTTTTGTAAGAATGAGTCTAGTTCACATGTGGATTTTTTATAATGGTCAAATGGATTTAATAAAATATGAAAATAATATATTGGCCCCATATATATGAGTTGGGCGGCAAGGATATTTGGAATAGCTTAATGATATTATATTATTTTATTATTTAATTAAATGAAAATAAAATAATTTGGTGATTAATTAATTATTTAATTAAAAATCAAAATTTTTTTCCTAGTAGGAGATGGTCTCCTAAAATTATGCTATTGTTGGTAGTATAATTAATATTAAAAACTATATTTGATAAGTAGATAAATAAAAGGAATTATTTATCTAATCAAATTAGGAAGTCTTTAATATGGTTACAAGTATACTATTGAGTTGGATTATGAGTCTTGGTGGAGGATAGAATTTCTTTTAGAAAAGGATTCTTAACCACCTAGTAAATCCACCTAAGGAAATGATTCTTAACAACCAAGTAAATCCTTCTTAAGAAATGATTTGTGATCCAAATATATATTCTTGTGAATTTTGGCCAACTCGTAAATATATATAAGATGATAGAATTCCTTTTAGAAAAAGATTCTTAACTACCAAATAAATCAACCTAAAGAAAGGATTCTTGTCAACCAAGTAAATCCTTCTTAGGAATAGATTTGTGATCCTATATATATATATCCTTGTGAATTTCGGCCAGCCCTATGATTTATAGAGTGAAAATTTTGGCCAATCTAAGTGTTTTCTAAGAGAGAATTTTGCTTGGCAAAAGAGAATTTTGAGAGAGAAAATTTAGTATTTTACTCTAGATAAAATTCAAACAACTCTAAGATATAGGGTGTGGAATTCGGCCAAGGGGAAAAGAGAAAAAAAAGAACGTTTTTGTTTTTGATAGTACACTAGTATCCTTTACATCAAAAGAGGTTTGAGTACAAAATCAAATTGGGTTCACGCGAGTTTCAATCAAGTAGATTGATAATTCACAAGTGACCGGACGTTCTTGGATTTTTCTCTTAGAGGATATTTGTAACTAACAAATAAAAGATTTTATTTGTCTCCATCCTCAGGTATATAATTTAAGAAAGGGAACCCACACTCCCATCTTCGTGATTGGATTGGAAGATGTTACAGAATCAATTCGGCGCCTGTTCAATCGTCACGAGAAAAAGGTATGACACTTTTTATATACATCAATTAATCTAGGGTTAAGTTTCTTGTTTGTCAAAAGGGAAATTTTTTATTTATACGGAAACCCTAATTATTTTTTAAATTTTCTCACGATTCCGCTGCACGGGTTTTATTTTCCCTACAAAGGAAGCATATAGAGAGAAAGTTTCATCTCATCAGGGAGATAGTGCAGAGAAGATCTGTGATCGTCACCAAGATAGCCTCACAAGACAATCATGCTGATCAATTTACGAAGACCTTACCGGCTAAAGTGTTTTCGGGTCACCTAGATGGTCTAGGGTTACGAGACATGCCTCACATGCTTTAGTGCAAGTGGAAGATTGTTAAGGTGTATGCCCTAAACATTTAATTTGTAAATGGATTTATGAAGTAAATAAAAAGAAAGGTTCAATTCAATATTGTTATGTTATTTATTTTATAAACTTGTGCATATATTAACATCCTGGATTGTCGGATGTAATATCGAACTGTGTATATGAGTGTCATATATAGATGGATACATTAAGAAACGTGCAATCTAAAGAGTCCATAGATAGCAAATAAAGTTGGGTACTTTATTTGTGGTTAATCTATAGTTACGGTCCATTCCGTAATGTACGGTAATTCTATCCGGAATCATTCATGTGAGATATGGGAATTGAGGCACCTTGCATGATGTGATTATATAGGATTGTGCCACAATCTATGTGACTTTCTCACCAAGATCCATTTACCGATGAGATTCATATATATCAACTAAAGATTGCTATATGTGGGTGATCTTAATCGTAAGTGTCTTATCAACTCCTTCAGGTTAGATCGTGGTCTTTGATATACCATGGGTGAGGCCAGATGTATTTCCTAATCAATATACTCCATATATTGGGATTACGGTTTTGGCTTGTGGTTAGGAATGTTTGTACACAATAGTGGAATCCAGTCCATCTTGTGAGAAGTAGATGGTAGTTCCCTTAAGGGTTGACTCGAGGCTTGGACAATATGAGCGCTCTTCTAATTCCGTGAGGAAATATGATTTATTGTGCATTGGAGAATCAATAGTACTTAAAGAATATATGTAATTAGAGGGATATAATGAATATTATGACCCAACTCTAATTATGAACTACTATGGAGGATCACACCATGTGTAATAGCTATATTGATGACACCGAGTTGTATCGGTCTGCGTAAAAACGTCTGTAGTTGAGAGAGTGCAGCTTTGGATTTTTAGTGGAATAACACTAGAGTTAATAATCAAGGAATATTAATTAAAGAGTTTAATTAATAATTCCAAGGATTATTGGAGCTCAAAATAGTGTGGTTCCATTAGGTCCGCTTGCTAGCCCGATCTATTTAGGTAACAAGGGTCGCGGTTAATTAATTGGATTGTCCAATTAATTGAGTTACGAAAGTGACACGTGTTAGGAGTTGATTGAGTAATTAAATTATTCAATTGATTAAAATGACAATTATGTCAATTAAATAATAAGATTATTTAATAGTGTAATTAGTCATGAATGGAGGGTTTCAGTTGTTGTTTATTTTTGAATGATGAGATAATATGATTATCTCATTTATTAAATAAAATAAATTGAATATATTTGAATTTAAATTGTTTTAATTTATATATATATATAATATCTTAATTGATAAATAAAATATATATTTTATTTTTAAATAAAGTTATGATCAGTTTTTTTAAAATTTAAATATTACATATTGATATATATTATTTGAAAAAAAAAAGAAATGAACCAAATTTTAATAAAAAAAGAAAGAAGTCAAGCACACACATAAGTTAAAATTGAGTTTGTGAAAGGGTGTGGGTGGCTTTAAAAATAAAGACCGATCATTTCATTTGATAAAAGGATAAAAAAAGCAATCAACTATTTGATTTTTAGCTTGAGTGCATATGCGTGAGACGCATAAGACAATACACTATTCTTTTGTTCTTTTGTGCTTTTGTGCAAGTGTGTTGACAAAGAAAGAAAGCACATCAATCAATTATTTTTGGATGAGATGCAATTTATATTTGTTTGTGCGTGAGACGCATGTGTATGAGATTTTATGTGCAAGTGTTATGCACTGATACAAAAGAAAAAGTTTCTTATTTTCTCTACATCCTTCATTCTAAGATCCTAAGTCCATGACGTGCCCACACACAATTACCAATCCCGGGATATAGTGAGGAAGATTAGTGGTACAGACTAGGAGCATATCGTAAAGTGAAGGAGCCTCCAAACGTTGGTAAGGTTCTTAATCTTCTTCTTGATATTGATTTCAATTTCTTGTATATATACATATATTTTATTATTGTAATAATTTGTATCTATTAGTTTCGAAAAAATTATGATCCCAAGTTCACTGGTCCCAGATACAGATTATGATTTGTATAAAAACTTTAAAACCTACTTCCATTGCATGACCGATGAACGAGGTTCCAACAATTCTATCTCCCCAAAGAGACTTCGGGACCTCTCGGGTTCCCAAGCCGTTGGCATAGGCAACGCATACTAAGGAATCATCCTCGTTGATCCCTTCTTGTACGAATCAAGAGTCGGGGAGAGCGAATGACATCATGGAGCAACCATTTTTTTCTGATAGCGATAAAAATCAGCCCACTTTTGACAATATGGCGGTTGTTTAGTTATCATTGGTGGCACATGAATCCGTTGTTGGGGCTGTCGAAGGGTCACATGCCGCGGTTATGGCTCATGTTTCAACTCAAGTCCTTCCGACGGATATCGATTTCTCAACCTCTGCTGTTGTAAATCTTTATTCCTCTGGTTCCAATATGTTTGCTCCCTCAGACAACCTCTAGATTTTTAGGCAAATGACATCGACAGAGCAAGCAAAAACCAACACTTTTTTTAAAAAACAAGAATGCAAAAGTGTCATGTTGTAAATAAATAATGTCTTCGTACTTTGATTATTAACATTAATTTACTCTTATCTTGTGTGAATTTTATTTGCTCATAGTTACCCGGATATTTGCTCTACCCTCTATGGAGGTTTTTGATTTGTGTCTTGGGGATCATCTTCATCCATTTTAACATGGAGAGGTCTTAATCAGATTGTTCCTCAGGGACCATCCTTATCCTCCATTTTATTATATGGATGTTTAATCGGCTCGTGCATTGGGCTATCATCATCCTCCATTTGACTATAGGGATGTTTATTAGGATCGTGCCTCGGGATATTCTCATCCTCCATTTTACTATGAGGATATTTTATAAGATCGTGCCACGGGCTGTCCTTATCCTCCATTTTACTATGTGGATGTTTTATAGGATCGTGTCACTGGCTGTCCTCATCCTCCACTTTACTATGGGGATGTTTAATAGGATCGTGTCTTGGGTTGTCCTCATCCTCCATTTGACTATGGGGATGTTTAATAGGATTATTGTATATAAATCAAGTCTTTACAAAAATTGCATTTTATTTATAACCATCGGGTGTTACAAAAAAGGGATTTTGTCCCACGGTATTCCGCCCATAAAGAGACTCATCGGGTCTCACGGATTTTACCTACAAAAATGATTCATACCCGGTCCCCTAACATTTTGGCTAGGGATAATACAATTTCAAATATTGAGCGTTCCATGGTCGGATGATGTTACCACCCCTTGGTTGTGCAATACGATAAGCTTCGTGACTAGCGATCCCTACGACTTGTTAGGGACCTTCCCATTTGTCACCGAGAGTTTCAGCTGCTTGATCCTTTGTGTTTGGCATCACCCTTCGTAGAACTAAGTCGTTAATCTAGAATCTTCTTTCTCGGACTTTGTTGTCGTAGCACATGGCCACCCGTTGCTGGTAGGCTGTAACCCTTATCTGTGCCGTATCACACCTTTTTTTTGAGTTCCTTAAGGCTGGCTATCATTAACTCCGTGTTTGACTCGTGATCATACATTTGGACCTTGGGTGACATTACCTGCATCTCGATCGGGATCACCGCTTCTGCTCCGAAAGCCATTGCGAAAGGTGTTTGCCCTGTTGATCCACGAGTTGTTGTTTAATAAACCCACAAAACCTCTGGTAGAGAGTTGGCCCAGTATCCTTTCTTGACATCTAGTTTGGCCTTGATGTTGTGTTTTATAATTTTGTTCATAGCTTCCACTTGCCCATTTGTTTGTGGATGCGTTGGCGTAACAATAACATTTGTGATGTGCCATTGTGCACATAAATTTCTAAAATTCTTGCTGTCGAATTGAGTACCATTTTCGGTGACAATCATATTTGGGACCCCAAACCTGTAGATAAGGGAATTTTGAACAAAATTAGTTGTATTTTCCTTAGTGATATGTTTCAGGGGTAGCACCTCAACTCACTTGGTAAAGTAGTATACCGCTACAATGGCGAATTTAGCTTGTCACTTTATTACGGTTGGCATAGGCCCTATAAAGTCTAGACCCCACTATGAGAATTGCCAGGCAGCTATTAGGGACTTCAGAAGCTTAGGGGGTTGACAAATGTGGTTGGCGATCCTTTGGCACTTGTCGCATCGGTCGACTATTTTCTTTGCATCCTCCAATACATTTGGACAGTAATAACCTTGCCTCAAAACTTTGTGTGCTAAACTTTTCGCATACTCCTGCATGAATATATGTCAACATTGTCATAGTTTCATATGCCCCAATACACAGCTAAAGCATAATTGAGAAACATCTTCTGTATAGTACCCCGTGATATAGTGTATACCGAAATGATCGATATTTCAGTCTCTTCGCTTCGATACGATCTTCAGAAAGTATGCCTGTCTCGAGATACTTCTGAATGGGGGTCATCCATGTGTCTTCGGCATTATCAATCTCAATTACCATTGATTCGATTTCCTCATCTTCCAAGATACTGGGTTTTATTAAGTGTACTACCGGGATTGTTTTGCACATGATTGCGTTTGTTGTCAAAGCTAGTTTTGACAAAGCATCGGCATTACTGTTCTGGTCCCTTGGAATCTGAGCAATTCTAAAACTCTAAAACCGTTGCAGTGCTCTCCTCGTTTTACTTAGGTATGTTATCACTGCCTTTTCTTTCACCTCATATTCTCCTGACACCTGGTTCACAACCAACTGTGAATCATTATAAATATCAATAGCATGAGCCCCCAGCGTTGTGGCCACTCTTAGTCTTACCAGTTGGGCTTCATACTCTGCTTGGTTATTGGTAGCTCTAAAATCAAATATGAGCATACATTCGATTTTATCTTCCTCGGGCGTGCTTATAATAATCCCGGCTCCACTCCCGTATGTATTAGACATTTCATTAACATGTAGCTTCCATTTATACCTGTTTCGTTTTCCATCTGTATCCATGTCCTCGATTTGTATTGTTTGTTCAGAAAATTCAGCTATGAAGTCCGAGACTGCCTGTTCTTTAATAGCTGACCGAGGCTTGAATTCAATATCAAACTCGCTAAGTTCGATCACCCACTTGATCAATCTCCCCGATAACTCGGCTTCTGTAAAATTTGTCTTGAAGGGCAGTTTGTTAAGACAATAATGCTATAGGCTTGGAAATATGAGCGTAACTTTTTGGCTGATACAATTAATGCCAAGGCAACTTTTTCCGCCTAATGATATCGGGTCTCGGGACTGAGTAAAGCCCTGCTAGTGTAATACACCATTTTTTAGGTCCCGTCTTCCTCTCAGATCAAAATGGAACTCGTGGCTACTGTAGAGACTGATAAGTAGAGGTACAAAAGGTCCCTCGTATTTGGCTTTGAGAGTACAGAGATACTTCCGAGATAATTTTTTAACTGTTGGAACACCACCTCGCACTCTTGGTTCCACTCTACCTCTCTCCCCTTTTTCAAAGCTTTAAAAAAGGAAAGCATTTATCTGTAGATTTAGAGATGAACCTGTTAAGAGCGGCGAGACACCCGGTCACACGTTGGAATTCCTTCAATGTCCCCAGGGCTTTCATTTTTAGGAGAACGTTTATTTTCTTAGGATTTGCTTCTACCCAACGTAAGTGAACAACAAAGCTGAGAAAGTTTCCCAAGGCTACCCCAAAGACGCATTTGGTCTGGTTCAACTTCATTCCGTATTTCCTAAGGACTGTAAATATTTCTCCCGATGCTTCCGCATATGTTGGGGTTTATGACCTAAAGATGTAATTTGTAAATGGATTTAAGAAATAAATAAAAGGAAAAGTTCAATTCATTCTTGTTGTGTTGTTTATTTTATAACTTGTGCATTTATTTAACATCCAAGATTGCCGGATGTAATCTCGAACTATCTGGGAGACGAGGGATCACTGTCTCTACTTACGACTTTATGAGTGTTGGCTCACTCACGAGGTTGGGTTTGGCCCACGTCCACCTGCTTCTGCGGTTTAGGGATCATCGGCAACAACAAATGTTGGGAGCCTAGAGCGGAGGGAGATAAGTGAAAACATGGATAGGTGTGCCCTGGGACACGGGAATGGGAGAGAGACAAAGAAAAAGAATATGGTGGGGCTTAGCTAGCAATTGATCACCTTAGCTTAGACTTTGAATACATTAGTTCGAGTTTAGGGCTTACCAACATGGGGGAACTAGATAGGGAGGTGAGTTCCTTACTCTAACAAGTAAGCAAGTAAACTACCTTTGGTGGTAAGGAATTGGATTCTTATTCTCCTCTATCCGGTCCCGGGACCACTTCTCCCTATTCGTTTCATTAAGCTTCCGTTAATCGCCTTGGTCAAGCATTAGATCCCGTTGGTCTGGGCATTCTTTACTTATTATTAGTGAGCTGGGGTCAGCTAGTGTAGAAGAATACTTGGCCAATTGAGCTTCTGTTCTTTCCATGGATACAATAAGAGACGTGCAATCTAAAGAGTCCATAGATAGCAAATAAAGCTGGGTACTTTATTTGTGGTTAATCTATAGTTGCTGTCCATTCCATATTATACGGTGATTCTATCCTGAATCATTCATATGGAGATATGAGAATGGAGGCACCTTGTATGATGTGATCGTATAAGACTGGGCCATTATCTATATGAATCTCTCACCAAGATCCGTTTACCGATGAGATTCATATATATCAACTAATGATGGCTATTAGTGGGTGATCTTAATCCTGAGTATCTTATCGACTCCTTCAGGTTAAATCGTGGTCTTTGATATACCATGGGTGAGGTCAGATGGCAGTTCCCGATCAATATGATCCGTATGTTGGGATTGCGGTTTGACTTGTGACTGGGAAGGTTTGTACACAATAGTGGAATCCACTCCTTCTTGTGCGAAGTAGATGGTAGTTCCCTTAAGGGTTGATTCGGGGCTTGGACAATATGAACGCTCTCTTAAATCCGTAAGGAAATAGGATTTATTATCCATTAGAGAATCAATGGTACTAAAAGGATATATGTAATTAGAAGGGTATAACGGACATTATGACCCAGCTCTAATTATGAACTATTGTGGAGGATCACACTATATGTAATAGCTATATCGATGGACACTGAGTTGTATCGGTCTGTGTAAAAGAGTCTATAGTTGAGAGAGTGCAGCTTCGGATTTTTAGTGGAATAACACCGGAGTTAATAATCAAGGAATATTAATTAAAAAGTTTAATTAATGATTCCATGGATTATTGGAGCTCAAAATATTGTGGGTCCATTAGGTCCCCTTGCTAGCCCGATCGATTTAGGTAACAAGGGTCACGGTAAATTAATTGGATTATCCAATTAATTGTGTTACAAAAGTAACACGTATATATACAGAAATTAATTGAATAATGAGATTATTTAATTAATGAATGTTAATAGTTAAATTAATTAAATAATTAGATTATTTAATTATATTGATAATTATGAATTATTAATTACTATTAATTGGAGGGTGTTAGTTGATATATGGATTTGGGTGAAGATAAAATAATAGGATTATTTTATTTTACTAAATAATTTATCTAAGTATTTGAATTTAAGTTTAAATTTAAAATACATATTATCACTTTTAATATATTAGATATATTTGAAAAGGATAATTAAAAGATATATATCAATTATAACACAAGAGATTGCATATGATGCAAATTAGTGTGTGCACATATATAAGTGTTTGTATAGAATACAAATAAGGATATATATATATATATATATATATAACGTTGACTTTTATAAAATAAAATAAAAATCAAAAGCAGTAGTTAGTAAGATATATATTTTTTGTTTTGTGACAAAAAGAAGTGTAGGCGTGATGCTTAGATATATATATTTGTGAGCAGCTGCGTGAGAATTAAAAGAAAAAAAAAAGGAAAAATTGTTCAAGTGTTGAACAGGCGACGAAAAAAAAAAAGTATTGCATGAGATGCAATTTATATGTGCATGAAATCAATACACCAAATTGAGAAGAAAGAGTTTCTTCAAGTATTTCTCTACATCCTCCATTCAAGTTCCTGAGATCGTGACGCACCCACACACAGTTACTAGTCCCGGGAGATAGCGAGGAAGATCAAGTGGTTCAGACAGGAGCACATCGTAAAGTGAAAGAGCTTACAAACGTTGGTAAGATTTGTTCAGGCAGGAGCATATCGTAAAGCGAATGAGCCTCCAAACGTTGGTATGATTTTCTTCCTCTGATTAAATTGATTACAATTTCCTGTGTTTATATATTGTATGTATTAGTTCCACTACCACAAATTCTACTGGTGTCGATTTATGGGTCGGTTTTTACCTAATTGTCACTGGCAATCGTATTGTACCGAGTGGATGAACTTCTGAACCACCAAACGCCCTGAGTGGTGTGCCGTAAGGCTCTAAATCATTAATATTAAACCCTAGCTGATGGATTACTGACCGAGTGATAATATCCGTTGAACTCTCCTTGTCAATTATAACTCTTCGCACCCTTCTATGACCTATTTGAAGTTCCACTACTATCACATCATTAGGCTTGGCATTGCCTCCTCCTATATCTTCGGGTTCGAAAGAGATTCTTTCCTAACCTTCTTTGAGCTTCTTCTGCACCCTTTCCGTCATGTTATCTCCTCGGGTCTACGAGCTGACAGATCTCTGATCTTAGTTTTTTGATCTCTGTTGCTAACCCCCGTGTTAGGTCCCTGAATATTGTGTGGATTGGGCTTGCTCTGGGAGAAATTTTCTTTTTCGTCGATCGATTACGTTGATCTCACTCTCTTTCCAGTTCTGCAAGTCTCTCGGACCCTATAGCTTTTCCAACATCTCTTTTTAAAATGTATTCTTTGAGGTGGCCATCCCGAATGAGATTTTTGATATGATCTTTTAACTGAAAACATTTCGACGTATCGTGCCCGTGGTCTTTGTGAAAACGACAGTAAAGATCTGTATTTCTTCTTTTTGGAGGGGTAGCCATCTTTCCCAGCCACCTGACTAATCCTTTCTCTTGTGCCACTGCGAACACTTCAACTGTGTCCCAATTTAGGGTGTATAATTTGCATATCTCCCCTCAAACTTCCTTCTCAAGTCCCGACTTTCAGTTACATGATTCTTTTGGTTTCCTCTATCATCTCTTGATTTAAATCAACTCCTTGGCTTGGGTCAACTTCTTGCCTCCGATCGATCCTTATCTTGGTTTTGTTTTGGATGTTGACCATGTACAGAGTTTTCTCCTTGGCCCATTCCCCCCCCCCCCCCCCCCCCCTGCACTCGTACTCTGCTTCTATTTCTACTAACTCGTGATAAGAACGAGGTCTCTCACACCTAAGTTGGAATGAGAAATGCCACTTTGTAGACCATTAATGAATGCGTTAATAGGAACTATATCGTTGAAATCTCTACTCGGACGGCTTCTTTGTTGAACCGTGACAAGTACTCTTTGATGGTTTCATTCTTTTCCTGTTTCAACGAAGACAAATGAAAAAGGGAATTCTTACGTTGTAGACTTCCTATGAATTGTTATGCGAATGCTCTATCCAGTGGGTCGAAGCTGCTAATACTATTACTCGGCAACTGATTGAACCAACCTGACGTTAGATCTCCAAAGGGTATTGGTAAGGCTCGACATATGATCATATCGCCTTCAGTTTGTGTTGCCATTAGGGTAAGGAAATGACTTACATGTTCTACAGGGTCTTTGTCCTCTGTATATAGATCGATCATCGGTATTCTGAAATTACGAGGGAAAGCCTTGTTTGTGATTTTGAGTGTAAAGGGGCTTCGATGCACCCCAAGTAAGAACTGGTGCGTTGTCCCCTATGTCCGTTGACCTAGAGTTTCTCCATGTTGTCCCGTAAACGTTGAATTTCCCCCATCATAGAAATAGAATTTAGAGTCTCCTTGATCTGATTTTCTCTGAAGTTTAGTCTCCATCGGGCCATTGGGTTATCATTCCCTCGACTGGATGTGTGCTCCGTGGGAGGTGGCGTACTTGATCTTTTCAATTACCACCTTCTTGGATTCTTGCCATGATATCAACCCTTGGAACCACTACCATCACTCCTACTTTCTTCTGAATGCCTATGCCAGCTTCGTTTTTTAGCCCGACTGAATATGAACTCTCAGTGTCGAACAAATGATATATGTTGCTTGGTTCCCTCTCGTCATTTTTTATTTCAGCTTTAGTTGTTGAATTTCAAGTCGAGTGTCTGGTGTCATGACCCACCCCCTGACTCGGGGCAGCTATTCCCCTTGTCTCTGTAGCTGGGACGAAATGAGTCGTAGGTGTCACCCTCCTACCTATTATCTCTAAGAATTTTGGTAAACACACCCCTGCTTCATGCATGGTTTGGTTTGTCAATTCATGTGAAACCTGAAAGGTAAGACTATGAGTGATTTGTGGTTTATGTGGGTTTTGGATTTGTTCATCTAGGTTGGGGGTACTTTCTAAGAAGTTTGAATGGTCCCCAATTGTTTTTTCTGGTGGAGTCATGACTGAATCATAAGTTTTTTTTTTTGAATGTATGAGATCAGCCCTTCCTTCTAGCGCCAAATGTTAACAGGTAAAATTTGATAACCCTATGGTCAAATATTCAACACCACCACATGTGTTGAATTGAATAGTCAATGAAAGGAAAAGAAGAAGTATGTTAGGACGAGGTAGTCCTGAGTGAAATGGCTAGTTTCAAGAGCAGGAAAAAAAGGTGGAACGCTGCCTGTGGACAACGTTTATATTTCGTTTCGTTGGGGTTAACCTTGGTTTTTTGAGAAGTTAGATTCCTCCCAACCAAATACTCCCTTCATTTTATATTTTGTCCCATCTTTGTGAAGATCATTGATCTATTTATAGGTTAGGTTGCGTGAATGCCAACCTGTACTCAAGTAAAAAACCAGTGTTTGCCATTGGTTCTAACAGACATGACACAACCCCCTTTGATGCATTGGTTAAGGTTCATGCTTTTACCTTGAGTGTCGAAATGGGTAATCTTATGTGTGTTTGATGCGTGTCTCTATAGCCAGTAGTGCTAACATTATCCAAGTACACATCTTTCAATATGGTGTTCTCCTTAATTCTCATTTACTTAGATAAAAATTTATAGGATTTATGAGTCCGAGGGACTTGAGTGAACTGTTGTGAATCTGAGGCAACATTTTGCCCTGTGTCATGGTATTAGGGTCTATAACTAGCTTCCCCACAACTGAAAACATTTTTTAGTGACCCATTTGATGGCCCAACAACTTAGCGGTTTTGATTATGGAAACCCTTGACTTATCAACTATGTTTCCAAGATGTGGCACTAACATACTCAGCTTTGACTTGTCTGCTGACATGGCACTTGTATTGAAAATTTAGGTATAACAGGTGTACATTTCCACTTTCAAGTTAATGTTGGAAGGTTCAAGTCTTCATTTGTATTTTACAAGCATATATATATATATATTACAAAGCAAACTTTATTAAACGTAACTTACACGCAACTTGGAGCAACCTCCGGTAAATACCTCCAAATACAATGAGGGAAATCCTCTAACCAAACTGTAAATAGCCATTTTTGACGAGGGATCAAAGATAAATTTTCCATCCGCTTGGTACCTGGTAGAGCTTAACTGGTAGGATCAAGATCGGGACCGGTTCCTATACAACCTAGGAACCTCGATACCACTATCTGGGAAAAGGCTAGCATTACTTTCCAAAAATGTCAAATATCAAGTCGAGTTAGCATCTGGGTACCTCTTACCTGGTACCTTGATACCAGGATATCTAATCGGTACCCGTATACCTCGACACCAGTTAGGAATCCATTCGGGGTACATATCCAGCTTGCCAGGTAAGAAGGACTCCACCAGGAAATCGCCAGCAGACCGATACATCAGGGTACCACTCCACTAGGAAAGTGCCAAAATTCTCCTCCAAGTAACGTGGGATTAAAGTGCTGACCCCTTCGCCATTAAAACACCATAATGAGACCAAACAAGTCAACGGAGTCGCCTTTTATTCATATTTAAACTCAAACGGAAACATGATGTAATCAACGGGAGCAATTCTCTCGTAAATTGGTGTCCTCCATCAACACCAATCATTTTTGGTAACACGACCAATCAATGGTCTAAATTACGGGAAGTTGATTGACTGAGTTGGAGGATATAAATACAACGTCTAAATCCAGAGTAATGCATGGTTTGATTTATATAGCAAAACAGCCAGGAATTAGAACAGAACATTTTGCCATTATGGAGATTTTTTCGCCCATTGAGGAAATAACCACTTATCGACACGCACGAATTGGCCATCTCTAGTTGTGTTTGTGACACTTGAGATAGAGAGATTGAGAGAAAATACAATGAGACTAATATCACCATTGTCATTGTTGTATAGCTTGATATTCAATAAAATGGTACCTGCATTTGATTCATGCTATATTTCCATTGTATTTCACCTTCACTGTGACTTTCCATCTCCTTTTATACGAGGTACCTACTCCGACCATGACCTACCATGTAGCAGTCTTGAGGGTGTTAACTGAGTTTCTCACATTGAGCAAATTTTCAGCTAACACAAACATAGTCCTCGCAAGTCAAAGCTAGTTTGGCTAAAGTATGGGCAACAACATTTGCCTTTCTAGAAACATAATTAATAGAGCTAGAATGATTATATCGTAAGATCTTACGAATAACACAATAACTAGATCTACCTTGGAAGAATAATGCTTTGAATAATTTATCCAACCAACAACAACCATAGCATATGATTCAACCTCTACACGAATCTGTCATAAGGATTTTTTGATAGCCTGACAAGTCAGCATGATCACCTAAAAACACGAAAGTTAGTCGGGAAAGATTAATCCAAGGCAATTAATATATCATCTCAAGGCCTAGTCAAGATTACCCAAGATGGTCAGAAAAACTACCCGATCGGGCATAAATAACCTGGTCAAAGAAATTAGCTGATCGGGTAGAAAAAACTTGGTCGGGACCACCTGATAGGGATAAAAGAAGTCTGGTCGGGATTAGACAATTGGACAGTTGGACAATGCGTGAGAGACATTAAAGGCAATTACGATTCAAATATGAAGAAGAATGATCTTACTCAAACAAGGAATCTAGAATCATACACCAATAAAGAAATATCCCTATTTCCTCACATTTTCAAAGAATCATATTCAGGAAAGAACTCAAAGCTTCCAGAAAGATAAACACCAAACAGGAAACGAGTCCAAATCAAGCAGTAACTCTGCTCTTATAGAAGACTACTCATCGATCAAGAAATAAGTCTGAAACAGACTATTCAACTAGAATCCTATGAAGATTCTAATTTAATACATAAGATCTCTGAAACAGGAAAGAAGACAAAAACGACTTCAACAAATAATCAATCCTAATCAAACACTATCATCTTTCCTTATCTGTATAACAATGATTATGGTTCTATACACATATAAATAGACCCATAATCTCATTGTAAACTATATATAACAACACACATAAAATATACAAGAGAAAGAGAGAGAGATACGCCAAAGAATAAGAGATTGAGTGTGTAATCATTATATTATAGTGAATTTCTTCTCGCCATCACCGGCAACCATGGATATTTCCCCGTTTTGGGGTTTTACCACCTAAAATTGTGTGCCCTGTCTGTTATTTGCTTATTTTAACCCGTAATTCAATTGTCGATCCATACTTGCTTGACGCGTGATCAATCCTACGTGATTCAAAAATCACCGTCAACACTGACGCTAGAAGGAGGGGCGCAAGTAAAACTCAACTTCGAGAAACCAATAAAAATAGATGTAACACTGAGATACTCAAACAAGTCCAGAGAAAAAAAAAGAGCGTTAGGGGGTGGATTATCTATTGTATCAGTGTCAGAATATACACAAGCAAGCGAATTCGCAAACAAAGTTCTAAAAAAAAACTCGTGAAGCAAGCAACTCACGGAGAATTTCATGATCTGACCATCGGTCACTAAAGCAGTCATATCTTCCACCATGGAAATCAGATTCACAAACCGTAAAAACCATTGAAAACTAGACATCCAGAGCTTTTTGGAAATATATGGCACACAATCTGGTTCAACTTATGGAGTATTTGATGGCTCCTAAAACATTGATGAAAGTGATTCATGAAAGATTTTATATCTCGACAACTAGATGCTAAAATAGAGATAAATATCACTAGAAAGCACAAAATCACGTGCCATAAATGCTGTTGTAAACTAGACACATAGAGCTTTCCAAGGATGCATGAATCATAATGCAATTCATCCCGATGAATATTTGACGATCTATAAAACGTTATGGCTCGGCGTAACTAGGGGTCCGAGGACAAGTTTACCTTGACTTGTGTCAGAAGCCGAGCCATATTGGTATAGAACACCCAATGTCAAGTCAATTGCGAAGGATTCAAGAATAAAATGACTAGACTCCATGTTCGGTAAGTAACCGAGGTAAGTCGATTTATATATGTTTAATCCTATGGTGTTACCAATTGTTGACGTCGATTACTGGATTATGTCAGAAAAGCCAACGGGGATTGGATTTCGGCTATTGATTCAAATAGAAAGAGATTAAGAGAGAGTAACGAAGACAAAGGTTTTACGTGGTAAAACTCCGATGATCGGAGAAACGTCCACGGGTGGTTGAAGTATCAACCAAGCCAAAATCCACTATGAAAATATGTTGTTTACTTTACAAGCTCTCGATCTCTCTTTCTTCTCTCTGTATTTTTCTATGATTGCTGTGTATGTTATATTGTCTATATCTTTTTGAACCAAATTATGGGTCTATTTATATGCTTATAGAACCCTAATCTGCTTTGTACAAGTAATACAAGTAATACAAGATCTTTGTATTTAATTGTGATTCGGTTACTTGTTTGAGGTTGATTTGTCTTCTTTCCTGTTTCAGAGTCTCATATGGAAATCAAGTGGGATTCTAGTAGTGCTGTTCAATTTGGACTTGTTTCCTTATAAGAATGTAGTCTTCGTAAAGTAATCAAGTTATTTCCTGATTGGGGACTCTTCTAACTTAATGTTCCATTTTATTTGGGATTCCTTCCTGATGGATATCTTCGCGTGTTTAATGACTTAATCCGTGTGAAATAAGCACCAAGTTCTTACTAGATTCGTATTTTATTTACGAGTAAGAGTAATACCTGATGGTCCCGAGTAGCGCCGTTTGAGCCTGAGTGGAAGAGTTTTTTAACCAGTCCCGAGTGTTGTTAACTGATCCCGAGTAGGTTTCATTCAATATATGCTTACTCGGGCTTTCTTCTCTTTAATGATACCTCATAGGATATTTCCTGAGTGCCCATTTGGACGTCCACCTGGCTATTTTCTCCTTCCTGCCAATGACATGTATGCTTGATAAAATTCACATACTACAATACCCACTTAAAATATTTTTGCCGAGTAAATTTCATTTCGGGAAAGAGTATTTTAATCGTCTTAATTTTCACTCGTCAGAATAGCCGTCTTGTCATAATGGCATGTCTTAATGGTGACCCTGTAATTTCGATTCGCTTCATCACGCGAGATCTTAAATGATGGTGACTTTTTGAAGTTCTGACGGTCGAGGGCTACTTCCTGTTTTGACACGCGTCCCTCGTCTCTTCATTTTTCAATATCATTTATGAGAAATGATTTTTGCATTTCCCCAAACGCCGCATACGTCATCGAGTTTTCCCGCCTTGAAATCCTAGGGTTTCATGCCGTTTCATCTTTAAATTCTTTGCTGAGAGACATTGTTGATTTATTCTCAAAAAAATTCAGCAGAAATTTCTTTAAACTCAGATTTCTTTATCCAGAAGTTCACGATTCTCCGTTTGAAGATCTTGCATCAATCTCAATTCAAGGTTAGTTTTAATGGGGCCGTCTTCCTGCCATCTTCTCTTCAAACTCGCTTTTGATGCATTAAAACGTGGGGATTTCCAGTTAGTTTCTTGAATTAAACGATTACTGGGGGATATCCCAATAGATGAACCTCTATTCTTAGAGGTTGATGTTTCTGGGCTTCACCCTGACGTCACTTTCAGCCCTGTATCTAGTTCTCCATCTAGTTCTGATTCTGATATTTCTGATCACAGGGTATCTTTTCGAAGGATGGGTAAACATCAGAGCAGAAGTAAGGTATACAAGCACATCTCGAGCAGCGTTCAGACCAGGGAACAGACTGTTAACGAGGGTGACATTGATAAAGTGTACAAGGCGTCTTGCCTTTCGTTTTCTGATACTCGCCCGAGTGGCGTTGATACTGAGCCGAATGTGGTCGGGCCAGCTGAGATTGAAAAATACATCTCCCGATTCGACTTGCTCGACTCAGTCACTTTGGTTCCTGCTGGAGATAGAGCCGTATGGGATCCTCCTGAGGGTATGGTTGCGATTTATGGATCCATGCTTTGCTGCGGCGTCACACTTCCCTTTCAACCATGTATTGTCTGGTTTTTGGCTGAAGCAAGGATAGCCCCAACTCAATTGGCCCCTAATAGTTACAAAGTCTTGATGGGCATGTGGCACATGTTCAGTCGAATGAACCTTTCGCCGCCTTCCCCGAATGAAATCAGGTATTTCTTTACGCTGAGGCAGGTTAGCAAAACGGGGATCTATTTTCTTGCATCTACTCCATCGGATGGTTGGGTCCCTAAAGAAGCAAAGGTGAATCGAGAGGTCAATGTCTCTGATGACCCAAAAAAGAAGGGTTTTGTATGGGGATTCCCTACATCCAACAAGTTCTGGAAGAACAGTTGGTTTTTTACTGGAGGGGCTCTCGGGCTCAACATCACCGTTGGATCAGGGGATTCCCGAACGGTGTTGAGTGTTCCCCATTTTTTATGTTCCCCCGAAGCGTGGAACAGAAAAATAATTGATTATAATGATTCTGAGCTGAAAAGGCTGACTCGGGCAGCTGTTCGTACTTTGGAGAAGAGGAGCAAGAGCTACCTTTTTAAAGAGGAGCAAGAGCTACCTTTTTAAATAGGAGGATTTGATAAAGCTCGGCTTCTTCAGACAGATTTTGGGCCATCGCAGGCGATGTAAGTAACCCAGCGCCCTTTCTGTTGTATTTTTCTGCTTTTCATTTTCTTTTCTAACATGATTTTTTTTTAGTGTTCGATATGGACGTTGTCAGCGATCTTCAGGCTCGCCAGGTGAAGGTGATTTTGCAAGCGAGTAGAAAGGAAGCTTCACATCAGGGCGATGAGGGTATTGCTCCACCCAAGCCTGATGAGGAAACCGACACTGCTGAGGAACGAATTCCCGAGTGCATTGTTCAGGTGCTCAGCCTCCTACTAAGAATTCTACTGGTCCAAGTGGCCAGAGTGAAGGCCTGTGTGAAGAGCCTATTGGACGGTTTGAAGCTAGCGATGGTGGTAACGTCTTGACGGATCAAGTGCCTGCAGGTGCAGAATTCTTTGAGTCTTTTCGGGATGATCTGCAGGAAGATCGTGTTGTTGATCTTAACTTCCACAATTCTCGGGGTGAGAAGCGAAAGGCAGTTAATTTGCCGTCTCGTCCTCTCAAAGTTCCTCGGGTAGTCTCATTTATCGACTCCAGCGATGAAGATGTTACTGATGAGATTGCCCCGAGTGTTGGCGCTGAAGCATCAGTAGATACAGCCGCTTCAGAACCGAGTAAGGCTTCTTCTACCCTTGACATTGGAGATATGGGGGCTGAACCTTAGGGGGTTCCTTCTCCATCCTAAGAACGAACAGGGCTTCTCCTGCCCCCGAGTTTGGCAATCTGGGAGCTGAACCTCGGGGGTTCCTTTATTCCTTTCTCCCCAAGATATGCTACGGGAGATGTCCTCTAGTCGGGCTTTTATCGGGGAAGACGGCTGGAGCGGCTTTCGGGATGGTTCCCTGACCAAACGTCTCTAAAATGTTTTTAACGGTGCATCTTATGTAAGTTGAGTCCGACTCCTTTATTGTTTTGCTTCTGAGCTTATTCAGACGCAGCAACATCAAGCTAGTAGAATAAAGCGTCTAGAGGCTCAGCTGAAGGCGAGTGAGGAGGGTCGTGCTCGAGCCTAGAAAGCTTACCAGCAGGAGGTAAGTTCTGTACAAATATTTACCGACCATTGTCTAGCGAAGCAGGTTGAAGCCAAGGATAAGGCATCTTTGGCAGAAGAGAAGGTTGCATCACTTCAAAATCTTCTATCTTCTGTTGAAGAATCCATTCTCAAGGCCGAGCAGGCGAAGTCGGTGTAGGACCAAAAAATCAAAGATCTGAAGCGCCAAGTGCTGACAGTTGAATCCCTTTCCCGAGAGGCCAGGTTAGAACTTGAAGTCCAAGGGGTGGATCGTTTTAAAAGATCCCATACTTATGATTCCCTACTTCTTCGAGAATTTCAACGTGGGCTAGTTTCGGCCGGCGAGTTTTTCAAAGTTAAGAATAGGGCGACTAAGAAGACCCGAGCTAATTGGGAGCTGTCAATCAAACATCACGTGGACCGGTCCTTGGAATCTCTTAGGATTCAAATGAAGGAATGGAGAGCCTACTGCCGTAGTCAAGGCAAAGAGCCTCATCTCATGCATTTAGAGATTCCGTCCGAGCATTCTCTCTCGACCTTTTATGCAAGTCAAGAGTCGGTGGAGGGTGTAGTCCTGGACGTCAGGCCAGTCCCGGGTGAGGGTTACAGCCAGTGGATGGATGATACTGTCGACGATATCACTTGGTCGTCTAATGAGTGTCTGCTTAGTGAGTACGAGATGGTGCCAGATCCGAGTATTGGCAAAGACTCAAAATCTTCGCAACCTTAATTTTATAGAATTGTAGAAAATTCTGATTATTTTTTACTTAGAATGAAACTGTAACAATTCTTTTAGGAGCAATAAAATTATATTTTATTTTGAATTGAATGGTCTTGATCTGTTTATTGCTGATTGTTGTCGAGTACTGTATTAAACTGACTGATGTTCGGGTAACTTAACCGAGTATCTTATTAAACCAGTTGTTACCCGAATGACTTCAATTGCCAAGTATCTTATTAAACTGGCTTCTTCGAGGTTCGGCTAACTTAACCGAGTATGTTATTAAACCGGTTGTTACCCGAATGACTTCAATTGCCAAGTATCTTATTAAACTAGCTTCTTCGAGGTTCAGGTAACTTAACCGAGTATCTTATTAAACCGGTTGTTACCCTAATGAATTCAATTGCCAAGTATCTTATTAAACTGGCTCTTTATTATTAACCGAGTCATCTTGAAACAGGCAAGTTTGCACTTGTGTTTCATACCCGGTTGCTACCCGAACATTACATCAAGGCTCACAATGATCATACGTTCGAGTCCTAACGCAATACCAAGGACGTCTCCCTAGTTTTTATGAGCAAGGGTTTGCCGGATCGTTGAGCTTTTTTTTTTAAAAGAAATTGCTTCAACACAGCTACGCATTTCACCGGAATTTCTCCCGATAGCGTCCCAAGCATTTTTCCAGAGTCTGGTGCATCGGGTTTGCCTTTTTGCGAAGGACATTTTAACCCTGCTCGACTGGCATGCTCCTACAAGCTTCTCCGCCCATTCGGGATTTGATGGTCTTGAGAATTCTATTTGCATGTTCTTATTATCATGCTCTTCTTCCATATGTTCTTATTATCATACGCTTTCTTTTGGAAATCCCGATCTAGATGCTTTCTTTCGAAAATTCCGAGTAGTTTTATTTATTACTGCAAAAATCAACAAAGATTCGAATTACAGTTTAATATTTATCCTAACTAATATTGTCCTAACTAGAAAAAAGAACATGTAATTTTAAGGATAGAAAATCTTTAGATATTGGGCATTGCATGGTCGGGGTAAAACCCCTCCATTGGGTTGAGCAATCCAATAAGCTCCATGGCCAGCTATCTTCTAGATCTTGTATGGACCTTCCCATTTATCAGCCAGGGATCCTGCGGCTTTATTTTTTGTGTTCAATGACACTTTCCTGAGCACCAGGTCTCCTAGCTGGAATTTCCTAATCCGAACACGAGAGTTGTAGTGGCTAGCCACTCTTTGTTGATATGCTGTATTTCTTATTCGAGACTTTTCCCTCTTTTCTTCTAGCTCATCCAAACTTTGTAGTAGCACATCAACATTCTGTTCTTCATCGTATAGTCTGACCCGTGGTGACGCATATGATGTTTCTATGCGAATAGCAACTTATGTTCCAAATGCTAAAGTGTATGGAGTCTCTCCTGTTGAAGTCCTCGCTATCGTCCCATATGCCCATAATACTTCGGGAAGCTTTTCAACCCAGCTTTCTTTTTTAGCATCCAGTTTTGCTTTGATGGTGTGCTTGATAATCTTATTTACTGCTTCTACCTGCCCATTTGTTTGAGGGTGGGCTGGTGTGGCATAGTAATTAGCAATCTGGTACTTCTCGTACAACTGTCTGAACTTCAGGTTATCAAACCGGGTGCCATTATCAGTGATTATAGTGTCCTGAACTCCAAACCTATAAAATATGTTTTTCTTTACAAAATTTGTGGTGTTAGCTTCTGTGATATGCACCAGCGCTTCAGCTTCTGCCCATTTTGTGAAATAATCGACAGCGACTATGGCGTGCTTTGCTCCGCCCCCTGTCCCAGCTGGCATTGGGCCGGTCAGGTCTAGGCCCCACATGGTGAATAGCCATAGGGCAGTGAGGTTTCTGAGTTTTTCTAGGGGTTGTCGGATATCGTTAGCAATCCTTTGACAGGTATTGCAACTTTCTGACTATTGTTGTCGTTTGAGAAAAGCGTAGGCCAGTAATAGCCTTGCTTGAGTACCTTATGCACCAGACTTCTACCCCCAGTGTGGTTCCTGCAAACTCCTCCGTAGATCTCTTGAAGTATTCGATGTGCATCTTCTTCCGGTACATATCTCTAGAGAGCTCGGGAAAACCCCCTTCTGTATAATTCTTCTCCGATCATGGTATACCTAGCCGATCGATACCTGATGCGCTTTACTAATACCGGATCTTTCGGGAGCACGCCTTCTTCCAGAAACCTTCTCAACTGGACCATCCAACCGTCTTACGGTGTTTGGATTTCTAAAATTTCCAAATGCCTAGGTTTTGTTGTACTCGGTTTAAGGAGGTGTGCAACTGGAATGGTCTTTGGTCTGATTGAGGTTGTTGCTGACGCTAATTTAGACAATGCGTCAGCCTTTTCATTTTCTTCCCTGGGAATCTGAGCGATCTTATATTCTTTAAATGTTTTGAGAAGCTGTTTCGCGATGTCACGGTAGGCTATCATTCCTTCATCTTTGGCCTGGTACTCGTCCATAACCTGGTTGACAACTATCTGTGAATCGCTGAATATCTCAACTTCATCTGCCCCGAGAGCTATGCAGACTCTGATTCCAGTTAGATTATTGGTTGCTTTAAAATCAAATTTCATGGTACATTCAACATCATCTCCTTCTGGGGTGTGAACTACGATCCCTGCCCTGTTGCCATGAGTATTTAAAGAGCCATCAACATATATTTTTCATGGGAAACTCTTATCCAATAGTCTTTTTGCTTCCAGGTTTGGTTCTGTGAACTCGGCTATGAAGTCTGCCACAGCTTGTCCTTTGAGGGAGGTTCTGGGGACATAATGAATATCGAATTCACTTAGCTCGATTGCTCATTTGGCAAGTCTTCCTGATATTTCTGATTTTTGTAAAATTTATCTTAATGGGAAATTGGTGAGAACCTGGATTGTATGGGCCTGAAAATATGGTCTCAGCTTTTTTGCTGCTGAAACCAACGCTAAGGCCATCTTCTTTGCCTGTGATTACCTAGTCACAGCCGGTACAAGTGCCTTGCTGGTATAATACACTGGTTTCTACACTCCATCTTCTATTCTGACTAAGACTGAACTTGCTGCAAGCTCGGTTATTGACAGATACAGCTGAAGTATTTCCCCCTTTTACGGTTTTGAGAGAACGGGAGCCTGTCCCAAGTACTCTTTTATTTTGAAGAATGCCTGCTCGCACTCTTTATTCCACTCGAGTCCTTTCACTTTTTTGATTATCTTGAAGAAGGGTGCGCACTTGTCTGTAACCCTTGAGATGAATCTTCCCAAGGAGGCTAAACACCCTGTTAAGCGTTGTACCTCTTTCAATGTTTTAGGTGAGGTCATTTCTTGCAAAGCCTGGATCTTCTCGGGATTAACTTCGATTCCTCTTTGATGGACTTCAAAACCTAAGAATCTCCCCGAATGGACTCCGAATAAACATTTGTTCGGGTTTAATTTCATCTGGTATCTTCTCAGAACATCAAATGTCTCTCGGAGGTCCCGGGCATGCTCATCTGTCGAGACGCTTTTAGTCAACATGTCATCAATGTACACTTCCATGTTCCTTCCTATTTGCCGAGTGAATATTTTGTTGACCAACCTTTGATACGTAGCACCTGTATTTTTTAAACCTAAGGGCATTACTGTGTAGCAATATAAACCTTGATCCGTTGTGAAAGCTGTTTTTTCTTCTTCATCTTTGTTCATCCGGATCTGATTGTATCCCGAGTAAGCGTCCATGAAGCTGAGCAATTCGTGACCTGTTATGGCATCCACCAGCTGGTCTATCCTTGGAAGTGGGAAGCTATCCTTTGGACATGCCTTGTTTAGATCCGTGAAATCTACGCACATCCTCTATTGTCCATTTTTCTTCTGGACGAGGACTATGTTGGCGACCCACTGAGGGTAGCTGACTTCTCTGATTGATCCAGTTGCCAGTAGCTTTTCAACCTCTTGTTTGATTGCTTGACTTCTTTCAGGATTGAACGATCTTCTCTTTTGTATTACCGGTTCTGCATTCGGGCTAACTGCGAGGTGGTGGGATATTACTCGGGCATCTATTTCGATCATATCTTCGTGACTCCAAGCGAATACATCTTTGTACTCTCCAAGCAGATTGGTTAAGTCTTGCTTGACTTTTCCATCCAAGTTGTCCCTGATCTTGATTTTCTTATCTGGTTCGTCTTCTTCAAGTACTACTTCAACCAATTCTGTTTTGTATTCACTCGAGCCCTCCCATGGATCCAGTTCGAATGACAAGGATTATTTACACTGATTTGGCTGCATTATGGTGCACACTTGTTCTGCATCATGTTTTCTCTGTATACTGATAGGTTTGCTCTTCGGGCCATCTCTTGGGATCCCTTGACTATCCCAACCCTTTGTTCTATTGGGAACTTGATCATTAATGCATAAGTGGCCATCACGGCCCTTGTTTTATTCAAGAATGGCCGGCCTAATAATGCATTATATGGCCAAATCCAAGTCAACTACCACGAAGTCGAGCAGGACAGTCCTCTGGCATGGTGCCGTTCCGATCTTTATGGGTAATTTTACCGTCCCGAGTGCCCTGACCTCTATCCCTCCAAACCCTCTTAATAGAGTATGGAAAGGCTGTAAATCTTTTCGGTCTAGTCTTAGCTGGTCGTACACGGCCACGCTTAGGATGTCTGCTGAACTCCCATTATCTATTAAAATTCTCCAGACTTCCCTATGGCCAATCCGGGCACTTATAACCAAAGCGTCATTAGGTCGAACATCGACGCCATGGGAATCTGCCTCTGTAAAGACTATTGGGTCCCATCCTTCCTTTACCCTTTTTAGGTCTGACTCAACCGAGTTTACGTCAAAGTTATTCCTTGCTTCTATTGCTTCTCTGATTTCCTGAGTTCGTTCTCGGTTGCTTCTCCCAGTAGAGGGTCCTCCGAAAATTGTATGTATTACTTGATTGGCTTCGAGGCTGGTTCTTTGATTTTGACCAGGGTTGTGATCAACCTTGACTTCTCTCTTAGTTTCTGATCTCTCATCTTTTGTCAAGATTACATCCCGCAGGTGCCCTTCCCGAATAAGAGTCTTTATGTAATCTCTATGCTGAAAACACTTTGAAGTCTCATGCCTGGTTTCCTTGTGAAACCTGCAATACTTGGTTGTATCTCTTCGGGCGAACTGTGATTGTCACCGTGGCTCTTGCACCATATTATTCTCTTCCAAGATGGCTAAAATTTCTTCTTGTTTCTTTCAAAGAGGGGTGTAATTGGTATATCTGCCTCGGTATTTCTTTGTGGACTGCTCGGCATTGAACCCATTACCTCCATCCTTGTTGTTCTCCTTCTCATTCCCTTTTAGCTTTCCTTTTTTATTCTACCTCTTGGATTTAGCATCCTTCTGTTCAGGCTTTCCCCTGTGCATATAGCTTCCTCCTGTAGCTAATTCTTCTTCTTCGGCCAGTGAGTATCCTCTTGCCATATCCATCATGTCTGCATACCTAGTCAGCCGTACTCTTCTCAAATCAAAGGATAGTCGTCCATTATGCAAGTTATTGATGAATGCAGTGATTATGGCTTCATCGTTTGCACTGCCAATCTCTGATACCCCTTGGCTGAATCTCCCTATATATTTCTTCAGTGACTCATCTTTCCCTTGTTTTATTTGAGCAAGGTGAGCCACTGACTTTTTCCTATGAACGTTACTCAGGAATTGCCTTGAGAAGCTCTTGCTTAGTTCACTGAAACTGTTGATGCTTGCTGAAGGTAACCTTCTGAACCACCTCGACCCCATGTCTCCTAGAGTTTGTGGGAAATTGAGACATAATAAGGGATCACTGTGGGCATACCGGGCCATGGCACTTTTATAGCGTCTTACGTGCTCTTTTGGGTCCGTATCTTTCTTAAACTGCTCCACGTACGGCATCATGAACCTTTCTGGGAAACGGGTCCGTAAGATTTCCTTGATAAATGGGCTGTCTGATTCGTCGTTAGAAAAATTGTTATAGCCATAACGTCTGACCAACGCATCCATCTGACGCCTATTGTTCTCGACTTCTTCAGTTAGGCTCTGGATCATGACATCTCTGTCCCCACCGGGCTTCCTCGACTGTTGAACCGTTGGATAACTGTTATTCTTTCTGGCTTTTCACTTTGATGCCGAGATTCTCGCATGACTCCGTAATGACGTTTGCGATGAGGTCGATCGCTATCTTCTGATGACGACCGATCCTTGTGCCGGTCGTTTTTACGGTGTCTAGTGCATACTGTTTGATTATGGTCCAGCCTCCGGGGATGTTCATCTTCAAGTGTTTCCTGTCCAGCCGGGTTGATTGGGGAAGAGTTCCTTCTGGTTTATGGCATAGTTATTCCGGGCCCAACCACCACCGAACGGAGCCTTGCGGGTGGAGAATTGGAAGTATGTGCTCTTGCAGCCAGTAAATCAATCCCTTCCCTTGCTGCGCCTGTAACCAATTGCTGCAGTGCCTCTTGGAAACGCATCGTAAGATCTCTGTTGGTTGGAGGAACTTGTTGGATCCCTGCCAGGTGTGCAGGCTGGTTTTCTGTGTTTGCTGCAGGATCTTGTGACGTGTTTCCAACATGGAAATCGCCTGGTGATTTTTGGCCATTCCCTGAACTGCTTCTACTTCCTGCCGTTGCTTTTAACAAGTTTGGAGGTTCAACCCCTCATTCTAGCACCAATTATTGATGACGATTTTAAGATTATGTTAGAAAAGCCAACAACGATTGGATTTCGGCTATTGATTCAAAGAGAAAGAGATTCAGAGAGAGTAACGAAGACAAAAGTTTTATGTGGTAAAACTCCGATGATCGGAGAAACATCCACGGGTGGTTGAAGGATCAAGCCAAAATTCACTATGAAAATATGATGTTTACTTTACAAGCTCTCGATCTCTCTTACTTCTCTCTGTATTTTTCTATGATTGCTATGTATGCTATATTGCCTATATCTTTTTGAACCAGATTATGGGTCTATTTATATGCTTATAGAACTCTAATCTGCTTTGTACAAGTAATACAAGTAATACAAGATCTTTGTATTTAATGGTGATTCGGTTACTTGTTTGAGGTTGATTTGTCTTCTTTCCTGTTTCGGAGTCTCATATGGAAATCGAGTGGGATTCTAGTAGTGCTGTTCAATTTGGACTTGTTTCCTTATAAGAATGTAGTCTTCGTAAAGTAATCAAGTTATTTCCTGATTGGGGACTTTTCTAACTTAATGTTCCATTTTATTTGGGATTCCTTCATGATGGATATCTTCGCATGTTTTATGACTTAATCCGTGTGAAATAAGCACTAAGTTCTTACTCGAGTCGTATTTTATTCCCGAGTAAGAGTAATACCTGATGGTCCCGAGTAGCGCCGTTTGAGCCTGAGTGGAAGCGTTTTTTAACCAGTCCCGAGTGTTGTTAACTGATCCCGAGTAAGTTTCATTCAATATATGCTTACTCGGGCTTTCTTCTCTTTAATGATGCCTCGTAGGATATTTCCTGAGTGCCCATTTGGGCATCCACCTAGCTATTTTCTTCTTCCTGTCAATGACGTGTATGCTTGGTAAAATTCACATACGACACCAATATATTTCATAGAGAGTATATATGTGAGTTATCGATTTACATGTTATCTATGCATGTTTCTCTCATATACAATACATAATATGCGTGCACAAATCTATGAACATGTAATGCATGCTCAGTTAGTGTGTTTGACAACTTTTATGGCCCTTACATGCATGTTGTATATCATAGATTTATAAGTGTCAAATTTCGACAATAATCTTTAATAGTACCATGCATGAGTTAATTGCTTCCAAATATTTGGTCTCATTAAGTACATGATTATTATTACTTGTGTGAACACTACTCACATGCTTGGTATAGAAAATAAGTTGAAAATGCTAGCTCAGGAATCAAGTCTTGCCTCGACGTGTGGGAATCAGATTTCATCTCGATACACTTAAAGGTCTCAAAAAATAAGAGACCATATGACCATGGTAACCCGGTCAGAGATGGAAGAATAACATTGGCCTCATATTGCTAACAACTACCTTGATCAATCCGGGTTTAATCTCTCATGTTAATATAAAGATCTTATTCTATCAAATATTTTATGCCTTATACAAATAAAACTCATTTATGACTAACCATTATCTTTTATTCTCTGAGAAAGCATATCTTATTATTTATATTCTATAAACGTAAATGGAGCCTGTCGGATTCTTTAAAACAAAAGCGACATGGTCTATGAAAGAAGATCAACAAAGACGAGAGATCAATTATTGAAGAAGCCAAGAATGGTGTTCAATTTTTTTATAATAATCATCTTTGTTATCAAATATAAACTCGTAGCGCAAACATCTGCCATGGTGGGTGAAGGTGTCTGAGAGGCTGAGAAGTCAAGTGTTAGAGATCTGGTGCACCTATCGAACTGACTGGGTGCATATAAAGCACTGTCAGCAATCCGACCACCCTGAGATGTCAGTTTTACCCGGAAAAAACATTTGGGTACACCATCGGGGAAAACCTAGTGAGATGCGTTTGGCTGTGTTAGTATTGCAATAACTATTCAGCCAAACCCTTGTAAATAGACAAAACCGAGAGACGTCCTTGGTGACTTGTTTACATGGGAAAATAGGGAAAAACGGGGCAACGTTCCCAGAGCACCTCTTGACGAAAGACTCAAGACGGTCGGAAACTATCCTAAGCAAAGAGCTAGGTGTTGGGATTATGCTCGATAGCAAGAGTATAATAATGTATTTGACAATCTTTTCATATTAATAAAGTGATTTCTAGTTTAACAAATCTTATAGCATTTATAGTTTAATTATTATAATTGTCAAAAGTAAATAATCATAAGGTCAAAAGACTATGAGAAAAGAAGAATTGTTCATACATCTAGATATGTATGAGGTAAACATAATTTTTTAGTTAGTCTTGAATAATATTCACAACTTAAGATAAAAGGTTGGGTGCCTTTATCTTGTCAAAGTTGTAGATTCTATTGCTAGCATTTGAGTGAGATCAAATGTATTGTGTTGAGTCTAAAATCATCAAAGTGTGGTGTCTTTAGGTAAAAGAATCTAGTGCACTGGGTGCATTGAATAGGATCAAAATAAAATACTTTATCTAGAACCGTCAATGGATAAAAAATTTCATTTGAAGACAATCAGAGAGTCTATCTTAATCCTGAGATAAATAATGGACTTATAGTTGCAAGTGTTATCATTTGAGCCATCAATGAGTACGATTATATAGCATAGTCTATCCTCGATTGTTTGGTGGTATTCATTTGTTAATCGATAGAGGACTTCATTTATAAATATGGACATCGTGGCTCCATTTATTAAATGAGAGTAGAATATCATCATATGGATGTTTTGAGGTATTGGATATTGAAAACTTAACGGTAATATTTAATATCCAATACCTCAAAACATCCATATGATGATATTCTACTCTCATTTAATAAATGGAGCCAAGATGTCCATATCTATAAATGAAATCCTCTATCGATTAACAAATTAATACCACCAAAATATCGAGGATAGACTATGTTATATAATCGTACTCATTGATAGCTCAAATGATAACACTTACAACCATACGTCCATCATTTATCTCAGGATTAAGATAGACTCTCCGATTGTCTTCAAATGAAAACTTTTATCCATCGATGGTTCTAGATAAAGTATTTCATTGTTATCTTATTCAATGCACCACCCAGTGCACTAGATTCTTTTGCCCAAAGACACCACACTTTGATGATTTTAGACTCATCATAACACATTTGATCCCACTCAAATGCTAGCAAAAGAATCTACAACTTTGACAGGATAAAAGCGCCCAACCTTTTATCTTAAGTTGTGACTATTATTCAAGACTAACTAAAGAATTGTGTCTACCTCATACATATCTAGATGTATAAACAATTCTTCTTTTCTCATTATCTTTTGATTTTTACTTTTGACAATTATAATAATTAAACTATAAATGCTATAATATTTGTTAAACTAGAAATCATTTTATTAATATGAAAAGATTGTCAAATACATTTATCAAGCATAATCCCAACAATCTCTCACTTGCTCTATAGAAAATGTGTCCTATCTCTCATCCCCATGTTCTCTAGATGCTCATCAAAACTCTTTTGTGGAAAAGCCTTTGTAAAGGGATCCGCTAGATTATCTGCTAACTCGATCTTGGTAATCGTCACGTCACCCCTATGCACAATTTCCCTTCGAATGTGGTACTTTCTTTCAATGTGTTTCCCTCTCTTATGACTTCTTGGTGCTCTCGAATTAGCCACTACTCCACTATTGTCATAATAGATAGTGATTTGCTTATTCACATCAGGAACCACTTCTAAGTCAATCAAGAATTGGTAAAGCCAGACAGCCTCACATGATGCAACATACTCGGCTTCCATGGTGGAATCGCTAATACAAGATTGTTTGATACTCCTCCATATGACTGCCCCTCCTCAATAGTAAACACAGATCCAGATGTTGATCTCCTAGAGTCAGAATCTGACTGAAAATCAAAATCTGTATACCCAACGGGAATCAAATCCCATCCAGAGTATACAAGCATATAATCTCTCATTCTCCTAAGATACTTGAAAATATGCTTGACTGCCGTTCAGTGATCAGGACCAGGTTTCGATTGAAACCTGCTAACTATACCCACAGCAAAACAAATATCTGGTCTAGTATAGAGTGTTGCATACATGAGACTTCCAACTGGCGATGCATATGGAACCCTACTCATGAATTGCTCTTCATGATCATTCTTAGGAACTTGTTCCTTAGAAAGTTTGATTCCATGTCTGAAAGGTAACATACCTTTCTTGGAATCTTGCATGGAAAACCTATACAAGATTTTATCTATGTATGAAGCTTGGGATAATGCAATCGTTCTATTCTTTCTATCCCTTATGACTTGGATACCAAGAATATAACTTGTTTCCTCTAAGTCCTTCATATCAAATTCTTTTGCTAACCATTCTTTTACTGATGTCAATACACCTACATCATATCCAATGAGTAGTATATCATCAACATAAAGAACTAGGAAAACCAACTTGTCATCTTTAATCCTTTTTTATACATAAGGTTCATTAAGGTTTTGAATAAATCCGAAACTTTTCACGGTTTGATCGAACCTTATGTTCCAGGATCTAGATGCTTGCTTCAATCCATATATGGATCTTTGCAACTTGCATACTCTTTCCTCTTTGCCTTTTTCAATGAATCCTTCTGGTTGCATCATGTAGATGCTTTTGTCAAGACTTCTATTAAGGAAAGTTGTCTTGATGTCCATTTTCCAAATCTCTAGGTCTAGAGATGCCGCAATGGATAAGAGTATCCTAATGGATTTAAGCATGGCCACATGAGAGAAGGTTTCTTCATAATCGATACCTTCCTTTTGTGTATAACCTTTAGCTACCAATCTAGCTTTAAAAGTTTCCACCTTTCCATCCATTCCACTTTTCCTCTTGTATACTCACTTGCACCCAATGGGTTTTATCCCTTTAGGCAAGTCTATAAGAGACCAGACTTTGTTTTTGAACATAGATTCAATTCCGGGTTGCATTGCCTTTTGCCAATGGCAACAATTAATATCTTCCATTGTTTCCTTGTACGTATAGGGATCATCGTCATCTAGAAGATTCTCTACAGATTCTCCTCGATCGATGTATCTTTCGGGTTGTCTACTAACCCTCCCACTATGACGAGGTATGGTATAATGTTGATCTTGTGTTGGTAGGGAACTTACAATTGGGCTTGGTTGTGAAACCTCTTGTGGAATTGTATCTCCTGAAAGCTCATTTAGAACAATTCTACTTTTAGGCATAAAATTATTCATATAGTCTTTTTCCAGAAATTTTGCATTTGTTGAAACAAATACTTTAAGATCTGAAGGACTATAAAAATAATATCATTTTGTTCCTTTTGGCTACCCTACAAATATGCATGTTTCTGAAGGGGACTCCATCTTTTCTGTCTTTTCTTTTAACACTTGCGCGGGACATCCAAATATCCTTAAGTGTTGTAAACTAGGCTTTCGCCCGGTCCATACCTAGATGGTACATCGTTTAGACTGTACATTGCGGTTTGTAAAGCATATCCCCAAAAAGAATTAGGGAGCGTTGAATAACTCAACATAGACCTAACCATGCCCAAAAGAGTTCTATTTCTCCTTTCTACAACCCCATTTTGTTGAGGTGTGCCTGGTGCAGAAAACTGAGAAATTATCCTATTATCAATAAGATATTGCTGAAACTCACCAGATAGATATTCTCCACCATGATCAGACCTCAAGATATTTATGCGTTTTTCAAGCTGATTTTCCACTTCAGCTTTAAATGCTTTGAACATGTCAAAAGCATCTGACTTTTGTCTCACGAGATACACATAACCAAATCTTGAGTGATCATCTGTGAAAGTGATGAAGTACTCATATCCACCTCTAGCTTGAATGCTCATAGGTCCACACACATCAGTGTGTATCATCCTAAACATTCGATGGCTCTTATGCCTTTGGTCGTAAATGACCTTTTGGTCATTTTACCTTCCAAACAAGATTTCACAATTTGGTAGATCATCAACCTTTAAGTCACTTAGAGGTCCATCACTTACCAATCTTTTAATCCTATTAAGGTTAATATGACCTAGGCGCAAATGCCATAGGTAGGTTTCATCTTTTGATAATTTTACTCTTTTATGATCAGGTTCTGTTCATTCCGTGTCTAACAAATGAGAGATATTTCTATGCAAATAGAATAAACCGTTTTCCAATGTACCTTTGCAAAGAATTTTGTTATTCTTACTAATAATAAAATCTTTTATTAAAAGTAACCGAATATCCAAATTTATTTAGACAAGAGACCGAAATTAAATTTCTCTTGAATTGTGGTACATAATAAACGTTTATTAAATCTAAATTCCTATAAGAATCCAAATTGATTCTAATATCTCCCTGTACACTAGTAGACACCAATGCTCCATTGCATAAATACAAGTTGAATTCATTCTTATTCAGTCTATTCCTTTGACCCTTTTCTCCACAAAGGAAATACTTCCCTTTAATCTTGGTTACTATCTTGGTCTCCTTCTAAGAAGGCCCAAGTAGCTTTTTCTTCTATTGTTTTTTGACCTTCTAACTTGTCTTTAACAGTAGCAACTTTACCAACCATATAAATCTTTTGACCGTTACCTTTCACAAGGATCTTGTCGATGCTTTGATCATCTTGTATTAGGCCTTGCAAGATGTTTTCCTTATTGTTCAAGGTGTAATCCAACTTGAATTGATCAAAGGAATCTGATAGTGAGTTGACAATCATGTCAATTTTTATCTCACCATCTATCTCAACACCATTCAGTTCAGCAATGTTGAGATGTGCTATGACTTTCATCATGTGATCTTTCACACCCTGTCCAGGTTTCATCCCAAGATTCATAAAAACAGTCAATGTCTCTCTCTTAGTCGTCCTAGACCTCATAGCAAATATCTCCTCTATAGACATCATTATATCGGCAGCAGTCTCCATTCCTTCATGTTGCTGTTGCAACACATCGGAGATTTGGCCATAATGTAACGTACATTTAGCCATCTCATCTGAAGACTTCCACTGCTAATACTAATCTCTTTGCTCCTGAGTAGATTCATTAGTTTGGTGGTTAAAGAATAGACATAACGAATTTATGTTTTTCAGCTTGCAATAACAACCCAATTTTAATTTTCCATGTAACATAATTATCATCAGTTAGAGTATTATCTTTTAGGATGTTGATTAAGGATGGTGTCATGATTTATTTATAATAATAAAAATTATATAAGTAAATAATCATGATAAAGCACTTTCGAATATTTATCTTGAATTAAATAAAATAATTCAATCGTAAAAATTCAACGGTGATCCAACAACACCTATAAATGTGACGCCTCCTTTGGGAGTTCGCAATATTTACGAGTTGGATCAGGTCCCGCCTAATTGTTAAGATAACAACCAACGTTTTCAATTTTAGCCTTGTGATTTTATTAACAAGAACTCTTTGGAGGATATTAATAAACTCACATTGAGTGTGTTACCAAGTTATCGATCTTCAATATAATCCCTCATGAATATCTCTTCTTTAGGAGTAGATATCATTTGGGCTAATTGTCTAGTCTCTTCTTGTAAGAAAGTATCATGCTAAATTCTATTCATGAATACCTCTTGGGAGATTATTACACGAAACATAAAGCTCAACTAAACTTGGAGGCCATATGTGTTCCAAAACACCTTCTCCCACTCAATTATTTAAGGCGTGTGATCGAATTTCAAAGAATGATTTACCAAGTTATCTAGATGCCAATTTAGATACCTAAACCATTCCATGCATGTTCATACCAAAAGAGATATATGAGTGGCACTCCTATTCTATATGACATGTTATCAAACAATGACAAACATTACAATATTTATAAAAAATATAAATAGCTATAATTTTGGTCCATCCCAGAAAAACAAGTAAATTACATGTCTTGGAATACAAAAAACTCTTTTCTTGGGGAACAAGTCTTCACGTGACCTTCGTCGTTTGGACTCTCTCGGCTGCCTCCAATGGGCATGCGCACCCTTGGCTCCTACCCATGGGCGTGCGCATGCCACAACCCCATAAAGGGCTGCCATGCGCAGCCTATGGCTTCCATAGGGCCGCCATGCACAGCCCATGTCACAACAAATGTGGTCCTGTGCTCTTCGCTCGCACTATCCCAAACTTGTTCCGGATGCTTCCAATTCTTCAAACCTTTGAGTCTTCGATACTTGAATTAATTACAGAAGAATTTAAAATAAAAAAAATACTGCAGCTTTTTTTTATTATTACAACAAGTGCAGTTTTTTTTATTATAACAAGTGCAGATTTTTTTAATTACAAAAAAAAAAAAAAAAAAAAACTTAGCAACTACCAAGAAAGTAATTATGGCGATAATAGACCACTCTTCTTATTACAATCCCAAAACAAAGATACATTGAAATTCTATGACCAAAATTGAGCAATAACAAAGCACATATAAAACATATATATATATCCATGCATTCCAATATAAATATATATGCAAATATCTAGAGTGTCATCTCTTTCTAAAACATTCATATATACAATAAAAAAAAAGATTCACGAACATATATATCAATTAATCAAGGGTAAAACCAGGCTCTGATACCAATTGTAGGGAAAATCGGTTCAAAACGCAATGGAAGCGTGAGAAAATTAGAAAATTAGGGTTTGTGTATAAATAAAAAAAAATCATTTTAATAACAAGAACATTAACCCTAGATTAATTTATGTATATAAAAAGTATCGTACCTTTTTTTCGTGAAGATTGAACTAGCGTCGAATTGAATCCGTAAGATCTTCCAATCCAATCACGAACGTGAATCACCTAGGAGTGTGGGCTCCCTTGCTTTACATTATATACCTGAGAATGGAAACAAACAAAATCTTCTTCTTTGTTAGTCACAATAATCCTCCAAGAGAAAAATCAAGAATGTCCGGTCACTTTTAAATTATCAATCAATTTGATTGAAACTTATGTAAACCTTGATTCGATATTGTACACAAAACCCTTTTAATGCAAAGGATACTAGTGTACTATCGAAAACAAAAATATTCCCTCTTTTCTCTATGCTTGGCCGAATTCTTCACACAATGAGTTGGACGGAATTTTTTTTCTCTTGGAGGATTATTGTGTCTAACAGAGAAGAAGATTTTGTTTGTTTCCATCCTCAGGTATACAATTTAAAGAAAGGGAGCCCACACTCCTAGGTGATTCACGTTCGTGATTGGATTGGAAGATTTTGCGATTCAATTCGACGCTAGTTCAATCATCACGGAAAAAAAAGTACGATACTTTTTATATACATCAATTAATTTAGGGTTAAGGTTCTTGTTATTAAAAGGGAAATTTATTATTTATACGCAAACCCTAATTTTCTAATTTTCTAATTTTCTCACGCTTTCGTTGCGTTTTGAACCGATTTTCTCTACACCAGAACACCGACCGAAGAATCAAGATGGTTGGGAATTATCCTGATCGTAAAGTCGGGACACCAACTGAGTCATGAAAGTCGGGAACTATCCTAACTGAAAAGCCAGGACACCAACAGAAGAATCAAGACGGTTGGGAATTATCCTAAGTAAAAAGTTGAGACACCAACTGACTCAAGATGATTGAGAATTATCCTGAGCAAAAAGTCAGGACACTAACCAACTCAAGACGATCGGGAACTATCCTGAGTGAAAAGCCAGGACACCGACCGAATAATCAAGACGGTCGGAAATTATCCTGATAGAAAAGCCGGGACACCAACCGAATCAAGACAGTTTAGAATTATCCAAAGCAAAAAGTCTAGACACCAACAAACTCAAGACAGTCGGGAACTATCCTAAGGGAAAAGTCAGGACACCGCCCGAAAAATCAAGACGGTTGAGAATTGTCATGAGCTAAAAGCCTGGACACCAACCGACTCAAGACAGTTGGGAATTATCCTAGGCATAGAGCCGGGACACCGATCGAAGACTCAAGATGGTCAAGAATTATCCTAGGCAAAGAGCCTTAACTCTGACCAAAGACTAAGATGGTCAGGAATTATCCTGAGCAGAGAGTCGGGACACTGACCGGTCTAGCCACTAGGGAGCAAAAAATAAGGGAGTCAAAGACAGAATCGTTTAAGAAGATACTTGATCAGTTTAGAAAAAAAAATGATCAGTTTAATAAGATATTTGATTGGGTTAGAAGCGGAAAGTTTAGAAGCATTATAAAAAACAAAATTATACAAATCCCATTCGTTGAGCCATTAAGAGCTCATCTTGCGGATTTGAAGGGGTATTGTTTTAGGGATTTTTTGATAGCATGACAATTCAGCATTAGCGCCTAAAAATACAGTGATTGGATATGCCACGTCACAAAAGTCAGTCGGAAAAGATTAATCCAAGGCAATTAATATATGATCTCAAGGTCTAGTCAAGATTATCCAAGATGGTCGGAAAAACTATTTGATCAGGCATAAATAACCTGGTTGAAGAAATTAGTTGATCAGGTAGAGACAACTTTGTCAGGACCACCCGATCGGGACAAAAGAAGTCTGGTCGGGATTAGACAGTTTGTCAGTTGGACAACGCGTGGGAGACATTAAAGAAAACTATGACTCAAATATGAAGAAGAATGATCTTACTCAAACAAGGAATCTGGAATCATACTCCAATAAGGAAATATCTCTGTTTCCTCTCCAGTGTCAAAGAATCATATTCAGGAAAGAAATCAAAGCTTCCAGAAGGATAAACACTAAACAGGAAACGAGTCAAAATCAAGCAGTAACTCTACTCTTCTAGAAGACTACACGCCGATCAGAAAAAAAGTCCTAAACGAACTATTCAACTAAAACCTACAAAGATTCTAATTTAATACACAAGATCTCCAAAACAGGAAAGAAGACAAAGACGACTTCAACAAGTAACCAATCCTAATCAAACACTATCACCTTTCCCTATTTGTATAACAATGATTAGGGTTCTATACGCATATAAATGGACCCATAATCTCATTGTAAAAAATATTTAACAACACACAGAAAATATACAAGAGGAAGAGAGAGAGATACGCCAAAGAAGAAGATATTGAGTGTATAATCATTTACTATAGTGAATTTTTTCTCACCGTCACAGGCAACCGTAGACATTTCCCTGCTTTGGGGTTTTACCACGTGAAATTGTGTGCCCTGTCTACTGTTTGCTTATTTTAACCTTGTAATTAAATTGTTGATCCATAATTACCTGTTTGACGCATGATCAATCCTACATGATCCAAAAATCACTGTCAACAGAAACAAACCAATTTCGCAAGCCAAAACCAATTCCCTGTAAATTGCCATAACCTCCGACATTTGAGCATTATAAGTTGCAACAACTCGTGAGCTCGTAGCCAGAACAACCTAAAGAGTCCCAAACAACTAACCCCTTACCTACCACACCATCTGAAGCATCAAGAGCAGCATATGTGTTAAGTTTAAACATACACGATGTCGCCGGATCCCATTTAATAACACCCAACTGCTCACTCTCTGCCTTTTTAATGACAACATTAGCATCCTGAAAGTCGGACATATAGCTCCTTAACCAGTCCACAGTATCTCCCAAACAAACCCCATTCGATCCATGAATCACCAAATTCCGATGATACAATTTTCGCTAGGCACCAAATAGAGCGATTCCAAATCCTCAGCCTTTATCATTTCAAAGCACCATATAATAAAATCCAAGAACTTCATATTCTTGCTTTTCCCTACTAGCACTCCAAAATTACAAGACTTGCGAACATCTTTGAAAACTTTACAACCCCAAACCGCAAGAAGAGTTGTTTATAGGCTTTAATTACACATGGGACATTCAGCTGTCAATATCATCCCACGACCAGCTAAGTTGCATCTAGTTGGAACCCAATCATGAAAGGCTCTCCATATGAACATCTTGATCTTTAAAGCCATCGGCAATCTCCACAAGTACTTCCTCCATGAATCCATGCCATTCAAACTTGAAGTTCCAAGCAAATCAGCCATTGCACGCCCTACCCAATACTTAACAGAATAAGTACCACACTGCTCATAATGCCACATTAAAGTATCCTCCACCCGTGAAATACCATAGGAAGGCTCAAGATTGCCTTTCTGTCATCCTCCGTGAAATTTTCCATCACCAACGCACATCGCAATCACCAGAAGGCAATATTCAGTGATCTATATTAATCTCTGATGCAAATATGTATTTTTTATTTTCTAAATAATGACACATCAACATTTCTATTCACTATGAGCCCACGATTGAATTTGTTTTAGAGAAATACATATTCACATCTCCAATGCAGTTATCTAAAGTCAAATATGTATCAATTTTATGACCAATTATAATAAAATAATTATTATATTCTCTCACTTTTTATTTTACAATTAAATGAGCTTTAATATTATTAGTGGAAAGAGTTAGAAATCATAATCAGTATTTCTCAGAGAGTTTTTAGAATTAGGAACTCAACTCCATATTCTCTAACTTTTTTTTACCACATCATCTCTATATTCAAATTAGATAATTGTATTGGAGATACTCTAAGACCAACGGTTTGCGCTCACATGAATAAATGCAATCCAATAACTACCTATCTCCTATCTCTGTAGCTATTTTGTGTCGGCTAAACCCGGATTCTTCTTATTTATGAATTGATGGAAAATTGTAGTATTTTTTTATAAGCAAGTCAGAAACATGAATATGATATCTGAACCCAGAACAATATGAGCTGTAAATGACTGTTATGGATGATATAAAAGAAGCAAGCAATTAAAGATTTGCAAGACAAGCAACTATCAGCCACACCACCTCTCCATTGCTCTGTGTTTGGTAGGGATTATAAAAAACTGAGACTAAGAATAATATTCTTGTGAAAAACTTTAGGAAGGACCCCATTATACAATTGGTCATTATGCTAATAAAATACTGAAAACAGGTGTTGGTGTACACTACACAGTACCAGGAAAGCATGGGCCCAACAGCACAAAATCTGTCTCAAAATTAGGACTCCTTCCCTGCCCTGCTTGGACAGAAAAACATTGTGCCCCAAAGTCCATTACCTTCTAAAGCAGAATGGACTGCTCAGTCTCAGTTATTTAGCTGTCCAGCAAATTCTGAGGCAGTCATCACATAATATCAATTTGGGGAGTTGACACTAAATCTGCAAGGTCATGAATCAGATGGTGACAAATCAAAACAGGGAAAACTTTTGTTTTCTGTTTCAGTTGTTGCTTCTGCTGGAGTCTTGGTTTAAATAGATAATTCTAATTACTAAACTTTTTCAACTGTACAAAAAAATGTACATCAATTAGGAGGGCTCTATGGACAGGCCTCAATATATCGTCACAATCATCAGTTAATGTAATTCACTTGTAATCTACAATCTACAAACCCATGGGTGCATAGGAATTCATCAAGTTTTTATACACAAATCCACCTTCATTACTACCCAAAAGTAAAGAGTAGCTGTGAATTGGTCAATAGCAAAGTGATAACTGAACCTGGAACTCGATCTTCCACTACTAATCCAGGATCTGATCTCAATTTTCGGTTCATTCTGAGGAGAAACTTAATACATCAATGGCCATGGATAATTCAGATTCAATCATACGGTCTGTTTTCTTGTCCTCGTCCTTATTGGCGATGCCATTTTCTTCCTTCGCTTCTGCTGCAGCAATACACTCCTGGAACCTGAAGCAACTGTTGAGATGGTCGTTTGTTATTCCAGCCACCTGCATGAATGCGTAGACGACAGTGGGTCCCACACTCCGGAATCCTCTTCTCACAAGATCTTTGCTTATCACATCAGCCTTTGGGGTTTTCACCGGAACTTGGCGAGGATAACGAAATCTACTTACTATAGGCTTGTGGTTCACAAAGCTCCAAATATAATTGTCAAATGACCCAAACTCTTGTATGACCTGGTATCAGCAAAACCTGCAAAAAGTTAGTTGCAATCATAATCATAGCAACCCATGGAGTGTGCAATAATGGCACCCACTTCATTAACAAGGGTTAGTGGCTAATGACTAGCAAAAGCCATCAAGTCAGATGAATGACTTGGGACTTAACAGCTAAACATGCTGGCTAGACAATGAGGTTGACCCATTGGTTTGCCTCTAACACCCACACCACAAGGTTGTGGATTCAAGCCTGTTCCTCTCTCCAAATCCCGAACTATTGTAATATCTCAAATAAAAAAAGGCTAAGCAAGCTGGCATCTTCAAGGAAAGGAATAACCAGGTTGCATGAGTAAACTTTTCAAATAAGATAAAATAATTCCACATCAAGTTGGATGGTAATATTATGTTTCGTCATAGATGGGTTATAGTAATTGTTGAGGAATCAGGACCACCATTCAACTTCTCTTTCACCTAACCCACCGGATCAAATGATCACTAAGCACCCATTGTGTCATTTAATTGCATGTGGAAAACAAAAGCTAAATCAATGTAATTGATCCCCAAAAAGTTTTTGACAAGAAAAGCGGTATAAATCCATCCAAACCAATCAAAGGTTTTCTCCACCAGAAGATTGGTGCAATAACTAATCCTACTTCTAGAAATAGAAAACTTTGGTAAACTGTCGATAAACACTAAAGTTTCAAAAAAGTAAAATCAAGACAACTTTTTTTGTCTTCTGACAAACAAACTATCTGCTGCATATAATTATTAATATGATCCAAACACCAATAAAATTTAATGAACACTGTTCATGTGCATCTGCTGCTACTCAACAGTGAACAATAGTAAGAGAAACAAGAATCTACCTTAGACATTTGCCGAGCATTTTCAGTTATAGCACGTAGCTTCAGTTCAGACAATAGAGAGCTTGCAGCACTTCCTGCTGCTGTTATCTTTTTCTCATTAAATTTCGAGACTGCGATTGGATCGAATCCAGCAAAAATTTCCCTGCCCCAGAAAGTGTTTAAAATAGAGCAACTAGAAGCTCAAAAGGTGAGAGCACAAGATTACAGCATTTACTTCAGCACTCAGTGCTGATATATGAAAGGAACAAAGGAGTTTCAAACAAACAATACCTAAAAATGTGTCTTTTACTGAGTATAGCAGGCCATGTGAGTTCAGACAAAGCACTTGACAGTACAAGAAGCTCAAATAATTTCCTGCATGTGGAGAAGAATATCGAGTAAAGTAACTGTTAAACAAGGTTAATATGAAGAAGCAAAAGCCCTTTTGACTGATAGACAAAGGTTACGATCCCATACTTGTCATCATGTACTGGAACTCCAAATTCTTCATCATGGAAAGCAGCATAACATGCATCTGATTTTAGTAAATGAAAATCAGTCAGCATACACTACTGGAAAAAGGCAAGGCATTTAATCAACGATTATTGGAGAATATATATGTATATATATATTCCTTGGTGGAAAATGGATTACAATCAAATTATTTATCTCCGGTTCTCTCACCAAGTGAAGAAAAACAAAAATGAAATAATGCATCACCTTAGTAAATAGGTGTTTCAATGGATTTATTCTCATGTGATGAAATATTGAAAAGTAGAATGCAATTACTCTAAGGTCTCACAAGAATACTGCCTAAACATCAAAATTTAGGTGCACAATCACTTGTTCAATGTACTGTTTCAATTGCACATTACAATAACAGATAGCATTATGGCAAAGAGTAAAATCGAACAGATGTTAGGCCTTGACACCAATATTTAAATTAAATGCTATCATTTTCTAAAATAGCACTTGGTAGGTGTTGCAAATTAGATAGATTGTAGTAACCAATCATTTTGATTTTTTTTATTTTTTCTATGTGATGAAATTATAGAAGTTATGGGTGTTAGCTCAGCAAAGTTTTATATCCATCCACTTGAATGGGAGATAGCTCAAAAGTTCGTGTCTCATTTCACTCTCAGTCAATCAATTCCATTTAAACTAATGTTTGTATAGTAATAAACCAAAACATATCCTTCGTAACTTACAAAAACCTCTGGCATGCAAAAAGAAAAAGAAACTTAATATCTCAGTGCACCAATTTCCATCATCAATCACAATCAAAGAAGTAAGAAACAAATACATCATAAGCTGCCCTTAATCATCCCAAACCAATCAAGACTCGAGCCAAAATAGTTGGGCTTCAGAACATAACTGCTTCATTTCTGTTTTAAACAGGCCAGACAAATGAGATGCAACCCTTATCAGTTAGTTTACTTTCAGATGGATGCTTCAAATATAAAAGTTAAATCCAAACCAAGCAATCACAATAATAAAATAATTTAGAAAGAGTACTTAAATTGAACTAATTTCCATCTAATTAATAAAATCTATTTATACATGGGAATTGGAATGGTAGATAGACATTTTATGCTTATCAATTCTAAAATAAAGTGAAGTGGTTCATATCAATATGCATAGGTTTCACCCCACATTATTATTTCATTTTGGTATTTCACATGTTTTGCATTGGTAAACATTTATCAAGGAAACATATTACCACAAACTTCGTATATATACTTGAAAACCATAACAAATTACTCTAAAATCATGGGAGCGAGAACGAACCAGTATTTGGAGTCACCCACGCACACCTCTTCTTGGCCTGTGATCCATCAGAGGGAGGAGAATCCAACCCGCCATCAGAAACAACACTCCTCGACTTTGAAATAAATTGTTTCCTCCTACTCCCTACACTATATGACCGTGTCAACCTCCCAGTAGATGCTCGACTATGGAATGAATCAGTAGAGGCATCAGACGAGCATGAAGCATTCAGTGACAAGTTGGACTGCAGTAACTGTTCGTGGCGGCGAAGCACTGAAGGAACACTAAGGGAATGTGATTTCGGTGACAATGCAGTAGTACCCTTGGAGGATGGAACAAGGGTTTTCTTCTCCTCTGCTGTATAGACATTCACAGGTGATTTTTCGACCTTTCTCAATGGCTTTGAAGCAGGCTTTCGTGTACTCAATGACCCTGCTTTGTTCCCGGCTGGTCCTAGGACCGGCCTTGTCTCTGATTCAGCCACATTCATTGATCTCACTCTTGGAGCACCCGACATGGATACAATTAACTTTGATTCAACACAAAACTAGAAGAGATCCTACTTTTTGACCCCACCAAATCACTCAACCCTTTTCAATTTTACAACCTACTGCCTTTACTCATTTTCATCTTATACAATTCTCAAAAACTACTTTCACCTGACAGATCTCAGCTTTCCACCACAAACCCACTCAAAATTACACTTGAGCCACTCCCATTATTCATTCAAATCCACCAAAACCCCACCTCACAAAAACACTTAAAATCCCTCATCTTTCTCATCCCCCGACTCTAAATCAGCTCAAAATCCCTGCATCACCAAAACATATCAAAAATGAGTTCAATTCTAAAGTGTTAACGCTTACAAAAAAGCAGCTAAACTTCAAGAAAAAAATAGAAAGGGCTCATGTCGACTGTATATATACATTCAATGACACCGACTCAAAATGAACCTCGAAACATAAAGATTCCACTCTGCATTGTTAAAAACCAGAGAGAGAGAGAGAGAGAGAGAGAGAGAGAGAGAGAGAGTATGTGAATGTTTTACCGCAAAAGAAAAGTTGGGTTTTTTTTTTCTTTTGTGAGACTCTGTCGTTTCAGTGACTTCCAAATGGGGAGAAATCAAAAGCTGACATATTTATCATAATTATCTCACCCTTAGCTTCATTTTCTTGGTTCGCTTGTTTCCCGATGAAATGAGAAAGGAAAGTGGGTTGATCGGAAAATGAAAGAGAGAATGTGGGTTTCAATCTATAGCAAGGATTGAATTTTCTCTGTCTACCAAATGTTTTTAGAGAGAGAAGTGAAGAGCAAATGAGTTAAAGAGAGTGGAAAGTGAAAGACTTTATTTAATTTGTTGGCGACTTAAACAGCCGGTTTCCACCACTATTTTACTGGCTGTCTCCTGTTGTTTCGTGCTGCTTCTTCTTTTTTAAGTTTAAAATATCGAGAATTCAAAATCTCACGAACAATAGTTTACTTGAACTCCATATGTTTTGATATATCTTTATTTATTTTGTACATAAAAAAAATATTGTTTTTTAATTAACTTACCATAATTTTTTTTTAAATAATAATTGTTATATATATATATCTTATTGAATGTACACGTCACCGACATGTAAGATAATCATTTAAAAAGATCGTCAAATGGGCTTCCGAGCTGGCAATTAGAAGACATCATCCAAGATATCACTAAGGAATAAAAACCAGAGTAAGTCCGAACACGAGTACTCGACACATTATGTTCTACTCGAACAGCAAAAAAACCCGAGTAAAGAAGTTCAACATATGATTCACATATGTGGGTAAGCTTTAGAATCATACTCCAATACATAAAATCTCCGTGTCAAAAAGAGTTTCTAGAAAGATAAAACACCAAACAAAACAAATCCCAAATTAGGCAACAACTCTACTATTCTAGAAGACTACACGCCGATAAGAAAATAAGTCATAAACGAATTATGCCACCAAAATCCCATTAAGATTCAAACTCGATCTTTACAAGGTCTCCAAAATAGGAAAGGAGATAAAGATGACTTCAACAAGCAACCAGACTTAAGTAAAATACGATTCCTTTTTCTTACTTGTACAACAAGGATTAGGGTTCTATGCACATATAAATAGGTCCATAATCTCATTGTAAAAGAGAGAACGACACAGAGAGAGAACTAAAAAAAAACCACTGCAAGAGAGAGGCAAGGGAGATCGAGTGGTGTAATTCTTTATTTAAATAGTGGATTTGGATTGGTTGTGCATTCAACCACATGTGGATGTTTCTCCGATCATCGGAGTTTTACAAAGTAAACTTGTGTCATAATAACTTCAATTGCATTCTCATTCTCTTTCTCTTTTTCTTTTGACAGGTCATAACCAAACCCAACGTTGTTGACTTTCTCATCCATCGAGAAATTGACGTCAACAATTGGCGCTAGAAGAAGAGGTGAACCTCCGATCTGTTTAAGCAATGGTTGGTAGTGGAAGCAAAGACAGTTCCAGAGACATCCGGAAATCTCCAGATAATGCTCATATAGACGGGACCACTCAGGATCCTACCATAACCACCGGGAACCAACCAATATCCCTGGCTGGTATCCAGTAAGTCCCTCATACCAGCGAGGATATAGCGCATCGTTTCCGTGATGCACTACAACAGCTACTAACGGATGTGGCGCAATAAGGAATAGATCTATTGGGCGCAGGAGATGCGCACCCGCCAAATCCTCCATCACCTCCTAGGCTCCGATCAATTGTAGTTGGGCCGGAACCAGATGCACCAGTAACCGTTAGGAAGCCGGCGATGAGATCAGTCATCGTCATCAGAAGACAGTGATCATCATCATCGTAAATGTCGTCATGGAACCATACACCTGCAAGGGTTAGCCCATGAGACTCGGAGGCAAGATGAAGAGGAGATGACTGCTATAACAGTCACACGCGGGTCGACCATCGGGGAGAGTCGGTGGGTGATAGAGATGTCGTGATTCAAAGCCTAACTCAAGAAGTCGAGAACAACAGGCATCAAATAGACGTGTTGATTAGGCGATATGGATATAATGAGTTATCTAACGATGATTGTGATAGCTCTTTTACTAAAAACATTCTACGAACACCGTTCCCGGAGAGATTCAGGATGCCACACGTGGACCAGTTTAAAAAGAATACAGATCCTAAAGAGCGTGTCAGATGTTATAAGAGTGCTATGGCTTAGTATGCCCACAACGATCCTTTGTTGTGCCTTAATTTCCCACAAACCCTCGGGGATACTGGTTTAAAATGGTCGGGAGATTGCCTCGGGCAAGTATTGAGAGTTTCAGCGAGTTGAGTAGAAGATTCTCAAGATAATTTCTAGGGAATGAGCATAAGACAAAAACGGTGGCTATCTTTCCCAACTGAAGCAAAGGAAAGATGAGTCATTAAAGAAGTATCTAGAAAGATTCGGTCAGACAGTCTCAGAGATCGGTAACGCAAATGACAAAGCAATAATCGTTGTATTCATAAATAACTTGCAAAATGGGCGGTTGTCTTCTGACCTAAGAAGGGCTCATCTAACTAGATACGCAGATATGATGGGTATGGCAGATGGATATGCTCTGGCGGAAGAAGAAGAGTTGGCAACATGAGGCAGTTACATGCATGGAGGAAAACCCAAACAAAAAAATGTCGAGTCAAAGTCACAAAACCATAAAGGGAAAAAAAAGGAAATAGCAAAGACGGGGGAAGTGGACGTAATACTGACCAAACCAGGGAAATATTTCAGGGAAAATATACGAGTTGCACCCCGCTTCGAAAAAGACAAGAAGGGATCCCAGTGATACTGGAAGAAAAGAATCTAGTGAAGAAGCCATGTCGGCAGTCCCAATTTGCCCGACGAGACACAACGAAATATTGCATGTTCCATAAGGAAACCGGTCACGAGACCTCCAAATGTTACCAGCTTAGAGACTATATAGAGACCCTTATTTCGAGAAGGACATCTGCAAGATATAATCCGGAAGAAAGATTAGAAGTTAGAAATCTAGAAAGAGACCAAGATGGGAGATCATAATTCTGGTCGGAACAAAAGGGCCAGTCCCGAGGTGAATGGAGTGATACAGACCATCTTCAAAGGACTATCAACCGGGAGAAGTAACCGAAAGAGAACTCAAGAAATTCGAGAAACGATGGAAGCAAGATAGAATTTTGACGTTAACTTCATCGAGCCAGATTCGAAGAGGATAAAAGAAGAATGGGACCCGATAATCGAAGTCCGACTGAATGACGCTCTCGTCATAAGTGTTCGAATTGGCCATAGAAAAGTCATGAAAATTTTAGTGGACAATAATATCTCGACAGACATCCTCAATGTGGCTGTTTATTATCAACTCAGATTTGATCGAAAGGACTTGCAACATTTTCATACCCTACTCAGAGGATTCGGGGGAGTCGAGGTTGGGTCTCTCAGAACAGCGAAGCTACCCATGAAGATCGGAGTAGCTTCTTACTAGAAAACAGTGTTACTCGACTTTATGGTGGTAGATCTGGACAACTGGCATTATAATGCGTTACTAGGTCGACCTTTCCTGAACAAAACAAAAGTGGTAACAGCTACCTATGCTCTGATGATCAAGTTCCCAACTGAATGGGGGGTAAGATTAATCAAGGGGTCGCAGGAGATGGTCAGGAGAGCTAATCTCTCGGTTTACAAAGACAAAGATAATAGTGAACACCAAGTTTGCACATTAACACAACCAGATCAAATCAAGCAAGAAGGATCACTGTTGTTTGAGTTCAATCCAAGGGAAGAACCGGAGATATCAAAGAGTGAATCAATAGAGGCTGTGGTCTTAAAGGAAGATGAACCGGATAAGAAGGTTAAAATATAGGCCCAACTTAGAAGAAAGGGTCAAGTTAGATCTTATTGATTTGCTTAAAGAATACAAAGATGTGTTCGATGGAGTCATGAAGACATATTGGGGATAGATGCATGAGTAATATCACATCATTTGGCGGTGGATCCAAATGTGAAATCTTTAATACAAAAGAGAAGATCTTTCAACCTCAAGAGAAGTCAGGCAATCTAGCAGGAGGTGGAGAAGTTACTCGATGTAAGGTCGATCAAAGAAATCAACTACCCTCAGTGGGTAGCAAATGTGGTTTTAGTCCAAAAGAAGAATGGCCAATGAAGAATGTGTGTAGACTTCACGAATCTGAACAACGCCTGCCCAAAAGACAGTTTTCCATTTTCGAGAATAGACCAACTGGTCGATGCTACATCAGGTCATCAATTACTCAGTTTTATGGATGCTTATTCGGGATACAATCAGATCTGGATGAATAAAGTTGATGAATACAAAACAGCATTCACGACCGATCAAAGCTTGTACTGTTATACAGTAATGCCGTTTGGGCTAAAAAATACTGGGGTAACATATCAAAGATTGGTCAATAGGAACTTCGCTCGTCAAATAGGAAGAAACATGAAAGATTACATAGACGACATGTTACCAAAAGTATCTCGGCAGACAAGCACGCTTTGGACCTGCACGAAACATTTGATGTCCTGATAAGGTATCTGATGAAGTTAAATCTGAACAAGTTCCTATTTGGGGTTCCATCAAGAAGGTTCCTCGGGTTCCAAGTTCACCAGAGGGGGATCGAAGTGAATCCTGAGAAGATCCAAGCCCTTTAAAAAATGACTTCACCAAGGTCACTAAAAGAGGTACAACGCCTAACAGGATGCTTAGCTTCTTTTGGCAGATCTATCTCGAAGGCCACTGATAGATGTGCTCCTTTTTAAAAGTGATCAAATAGGGAAAGAGACTTGAATGGAATGAAGAGAGTGAACAGGCATTCCTGAGGATCAAAGAATACTTAGGTCAGGCTCTCATTCTTTCAAAACCTAAAATGCGAGAAACACTCCACCTGTACTTGTCCCTTACAGAGTTAGCAGTAAGCTCGGTTCTAGTCAGGATAGAAGACAGGATATAGAGGCCAGTGTACTATGCCAGTAAGGCTCTTCTTCCAGCTGAAACTAGGTATTCACAGACATAAAAGATGGCTCTAGCATTGGTTTCGGCAGTAAGGAAGCTGATGCCGTACTTTCAGGCACATACGATCCAAGTTTTCACCGACTGCCCGCTTAAGAAAATTCTACATAAGCCAGAAATTTTAGGAAGATTAACTAAACGGGCGATCGAGCTGAGGGAATTCGATATTCAGTACATGCCCAAGATATCACTCAAAGGCCAAGCAATGACAGATTTTGTAGCAGAATTCACAGAACCAAATCTGGAAGCAAAAAGAATGTTGGGCAAGAGTTTCTCATGGAGATTATATGTCAATGGTTCCTCGAATACTCATGATAGTGGGGCGGGGATCGTGGTATGGACCCCAGAAGGAAATGATGTTGAATATGCCATGAGATTCAATTTCAAAGCAATAAAATAACCAAGCCGAATATGAGGCATTGCTAGCAGGGCTTAGAGTTTGCATAGCTCTCGGAGCAGATGAGGTTGAGATATTCAGTGACTCATAGATAGTCGTCAACCAAGTCTTAAACGAGTATCAGGTCAGAGATGAAGGTATGATGACTTATTTGGGCATAGCAAAACAACTTTTTCAAAAGTTCAAGGAATACAGGATTGTCCAAATCCCTACAGAAGGAAATGAAAAGGGAGACACAATTAGGCCTAAAAACATTCCGGTTGAATATCTTCTCAGACCAAGTATTGTTGAGCCAAAAAACTTTAAAGTCTTAGAAATCTGAACATCGTTAGACGGTTGGATGACTCAGCTAAAAAAGTATCTGGAAGAAAATATACTCTCGAAAGATCCCTTAGAAGCAAAACGCATCAGGTACAGGTCAACAAGATACACACTGATTTGAGGAGAACTGTACAAAAGATGGTTTTCCTGAACACTCCAAAGATGTGTATCAGAGGAAGATACATACCGGATACTGTAGGAAATCCAAGGCGGAGTATACGAGGACCATACTGGAGCCAGAAGTCTGGCACACAAGGTACTTAGGTAAGGTTTTTACTGGCCTTCTTTGTTCTTGGATGCACAACGATGTTCAAAAAGTTGCAATGCTTGCCAAATGATCGCCAATGATATTCGACAGTCCTCTGAACAACTTAGAAGCCTCACATCCTCATGGCTATTCGCCATGTGCTGCCTGGATTTAATTGGTCCAATGCCAGCGGGGATAGGGGGTGGAGCAAAGCATGTAATCGTGGCTGTTGATTATTTTACTATATGGGTGGAAGCTGAAGCACTAGTACACATCACGGAAGAAAACACCACAGACTTTGTAAAGAAAAACATACTCTACATGTTTGGAATCCCGAGCACTATTATCACTGGCAATGACACCCAATTTGATAATCAAAAGTTTAGACAGTTGTGCAACGAGTATCGAATTGCAAATTATTATGCCACACCTGTCCACCCTCAAACAAATGGACAAGCTGAAGCAGTAAACAAAATCATCAAGCATACGCTCAAAGCGAAGCTAGATGCTAAAAGGGCAGTTGGGTCGAAAAACTTCCTAAAGTATTGTTGGCTTATCGAACAACAACAAGGACTTCTACGGGAGAAACTCCGTTTTCCTTAGCATTCAGAACAGAGGTTGTCATTCCAGTAGAAACGACGTATATGTCACCTAGAGTCAGGCTATATAATGAAGATCAGAATGTTGATATGTTGTTACAAAGCCTAGATGAGTTGGAAAAGAAAATGGAGAAATCCCGAGTACAAAATGTGGTATATCAGCAAAGAGTGGCCCGACACTATAACTCTCATGTTCGGATTAGGAAGTTCCAGGTAGGAAACCTGGTGCTTAGAAAGGTATCGATGAACACGAAGAACAAAGATGTTAGCTCATTGGCTGACAAATGGGAAGGCACATACAAAATTGAAGGAATAACTAGTCATAGAGCATATTGGATTGCCTGACCAGATGGAGGGGTTTTACCCTGACCAAATGGAGGGGTTTTACCCCGACCATGCAATGCCCAATATTTAAAGATCTTCTACCCTTGAAATTTGTTTTTATTTTTTAGTCAGGATATCTTTATTCTTAGCAATTCTTTGAGATTTTTATATTGTTAGTTTGCAGCTATGAATAAAAACTCGACACATGATTCCAAAAATCTGAGCATATGGTAATTAGAACATATGAAAGAGATGAGCATGATAATAAGAACATGCGAAAAAAAGTGAGCATGACAATAAGAACATGCGAAAAAGATGAGCATATGATAATAACATGAAGAAATTGATTGCATAATAAAATAAAATGCTTAGGGCCATTAATTTGGAAAAATTCCCGAATAGGCGGAGAAGCTCAAAGGAGCATGACAGCCGAGTAAGGTCAATCGACCTTAGCCAAAAGGAAAACCTCGATGCACCGAATTCTGGAAAATGGCTTGGGGCACCGTCGGGAAAAGCCCGGTGAGTTGTGCAGCTGTGTTAAGCAATTCAGAGCTTAACGATTCGGTAAACCCTTACACAGACAAAACTAGGAGACGTCCTCAGTGACTTGCGTAAGGACTCGAACTTATGATCGTGGTGAGGCTCGATGTAACATTTGGGTAGAAACCGAGTATGAAACGCGTACAAATCTACTTGCCTATTTCTAGATGACTCGGTTAATAATATTAGCCAGTTTAATGAGATACTTGACACTAAAAATCGCGTTAGCCAGTTTAATTAGATACTTGGCACTAAAAATCACGTTAGCCAGTTTAATAAGATACTTGGCACTTAAAAATTGCTCTGCCAACAAAACTACCTAGTTAAATAGAATACTCGACGAAGTTACTCAAGCAACAGAGTTAGCCTATTGAATAAGATACTTGGCCTTTTTTAAAAAAAAAAGTTATTCGGATATTGAAAATAGCCAGTTAATAAGATACTTGGCATTTCAAATTCACCAAAGCAATCGTGCAAAATATGGAACTTTACTAATTAAATAAATCTTTACAAAAACATCTATGATGTGGCTGAGGATTTATAACTCTTGTCAATGCTCAGATCGGGCACCATCTCATATTCACAAAGGAGACTTTCATTCAAAGGTCAGGTGATTGTGTCAACTGAATCATCCATCCATACACTATAATCCATCCCAGAAACTGGTCCGACGTCAGGCTCCGACCCATCCAGACCAGCTTCTTGACTGGCATAAAAAGTCGAAATTGTTAGGTTTTAGATTTGTGTTGGCTTGATTCCATAATAAAACGCTCTTTGTTTGTATTGATTAGTTGCTTAGATAGTTCGTGATTAGATCGGGCTTCAAATATGGAAAGCAACTTCGTATGAAAAGTTTGTCTTCAAGAGGATATATGCTTGATTGGATGCTAAGGTATCAAGATTCTTCCTCCTCTTGCAAGGCGTAGGCGCACGCACACACACAATTCATACATATGTGTCCCTGCATAGTTGCGCACCATTAAATGTGCGCACACATACAATTCATACATTTGTGTCCCTGCATCATAGCGCATCATTTGGTATAACACATTTACACACATGAAGTTGAATGCTCATGCATTGGTATGAAAGTAACATGTTTTGTTAAGTGCATGATTAGAGACTATCGCTATGTAGTTTGCATTCCTGTGTGAAATGTGTTTGTTTGTTTATATGTTTGTATAACATGGATCTTGAACTTGATTTTAGCCTTATATTGTTCATGATTGATTTCCGGTCATTTCGGTTACTCATACTATTGATTTGGACTACTAAATCAAAAGATACTACACTTTCAACTCATGTTGCATACATTGTCTTCGTCTTCATATATAGAGTCGAATTCTTATTTTTTGGGTTGAGTATCTTATATGTCCATGTTCATGAGAGGGTCTCAGTTTGTATTCTTCAAACGGATTTGAATTCAGAGTTTAGAGGCCAAAGAACGGTCGAAGAACGCGAGAGGAATGCAAGGGAAGAGGTGCGATGGCATAAGCCATCACTTGGCACCTTCCCGAGATGGCGCTTGGCCATCTCGGCCCCAAAGCCTTGCTGCCCCGATATGCACACGCACCATCTCAGGGAGGCACTAATGCATGAGGGCAAAATGGTCTCTTGGTTTGTTTATCTTTAAAACCTCTCCTTCCCTCACATTCATTACAAGTTGAGAAAAACGAATTTGAAGAACAAGTGCAGAATTTTTCTCTCAACATTTTGATTTTTGTTTTTGTGATAACTTCTTCATTTCAACTCCGAATCACTTGATTCAAAAACCGATTTCGAGTGTCTTGAAGATTTCTACAAACTCCAAGCATTTCCAGAACCAAAGTATTTCTAGATATTTAGTTGTGATCAGATCTTCAGTTCGTGATTTTCATCCTTGTTGGTAAAATCATATTCTTCTTAATTTTCTTGTTTGATCTTTTCATTGATGAATATTATATGATTAAGAAGCATGCATATGATGATTTTGATTGCATGTTGTGGTTTTTTCAATTGATTTTCAAGTTTAGCTAGATTTGGTTGATATTGAATAATTTGTGTTAAACTTGATAATCATGAAATTATTTCCAGAAATCTTTTGTTCTTATGCTTGATTGACTATTTCTTGATTTAATTTCTTTTTCTAAGAACTAGGTCTACATCAATTGGTATATTCATTTCATTGATTTGGTTCTTAGTTGATAACATGCTTAGGTTGCCTATATACATTTGTGATTGTTGATCGGTCTATTTCTATATTTGTTTTAAATCCCCATTTCCTATTATTTGTAATTTGTTCTCGGGTGAAATTAGGTATTTTATGTGTTTGTTGAGCATGTATAGGTCACATTCCATTCAAGAGGTGATAGATGTTATTTTGGAAAAAAAGAGCAAAAAGTTAAATTTTGGAGCAATGCAGAACAACAAGATTACGGGGCCTATATATCTCAGCTCAAATCCAATTGTGTGTCCTACTACCTATGGATTAAAATCCCTAGAAGTCTAGTTTCCGACGCACTTTACGGATCGCAATTCTGATATTCCTAGAAGAAGTTATGTTTGTTTTAGTACCTGATGGTTAGATCAGTCATAATTACGTGAATAATGACGGGATTTATTTTGTAAATAGTCGGGATGGGAGATATTTCCTTCTTGGAATTGTTTGGGAGTCTTGTGCAAACAAGTTGAAACCTAATCCTAATCTTCTTTCAATAAGTAGTCTTTCCATTGGATTAGGAAAGAAATAAAGTCCCAAAAAGGTAGAGTTCTATATAGGAATTGATTTCCTTGTTGTTTAAGGATATGCCATAGCATCTACACCTATTTAAACCCCATGTGAACCCTAATTTCGGGAGATCGAAGCCAAGGGAGGTCCCAAGCCACCAAGGGGGCCATCCCCTACCTCTCTATCACTATACATCACCTCACAACTTCCATTCATCTTTACACATCGAAGATTCGAAGACGAAGAAGAATTCATCATTGATGACTTGAAGAACTCATTGAAGGCCAAGATGGGTTTTATCTTTTCTTTCTCTTTTCCTTATATTTTCATGATGTGTAACTAATTCCATTACTAGGGAATCAATGTGAACCTTTTGTGAATGCTCATGTTTAGATTAATGATATTATTTCATCAAATCGATTCTTGATTTGTTCATTATTCTTAATTGCTTGACTCTTATTAGTTTTAATATTTATTCACACCATAGACCAAGGGTGGATAATGATTTGGCATTAATTTTGGGTTAAGATTATCTGAGAATTAGGGTTAGAGTATAGACAAACCTAACCTTAATTAACGCTCTTTTGAATGAATGAATTTTATCTTTAGCATAGACCAAGCAAAGCATAGAATTTGGTTCTTATTTCTTATGCTTAACGGGTTTCCGATCATTGTTCACACCATAGACTAAGGGTGAATAGTGGTTGGGAATACTTGACTCATCCCGCGATCATACGGTAATAGTCATATTAAAGATAAAGAATGAACCCTTGAATTGATTGAATCTTTTTACAAATTAATCCATGCATTGAGTGTTTATAATTGGAGATCATTGATGACCTAGTGTTTTCTCACCCTTGACCACAACCCAATCTCTTCGATTGCTTTCGTAGTTTTAATTTAATTATGTTTTAGTCTTAAATCAAACTCAACAATCTTTTTGGTTACTTGTAATTTAGCTTAAATTAAAATTAGGTTCAATCGGTAAATCTCTAGTCCTCGTGGGATCGATCATTACTTGCCGCTGTACTTATCTTCACGATTCGTGCACTTGCGAGTATTGTTTTTATAACATGATTTACATCCATCAAGTTTTTGGCGCCGCTGCCGAGGATTAGTTGAATTTATTGGTTATTTCTAGTTTCAGTTTTAGTTTTAGTTTATTTTTTTTAGTAGTAGTCATTAGTTAATAGTTTTTGTTTTTATTATTATTATTTTTTTATATTTTTTTTCTTGTTTTTTTTTTTAGGTACAATGGACTTCTACGGGCAGCACGCTTATGATGAGGAAAGAGAAACACTTTATGGATTTACTATGCAACTAGCTGATTTAAGTCGACAGATAGATGGATTGATTTCGATGACTCCGAGGAGAAAACAAGGGGTTTGCAAGATATGTGGAATGGTTGGTCATGATCTATGGGGCTGCCATTTGAGAGGAGAGTTTCCAGAATATGTTGAAAAACAGACTCGAGCGTTGAATTCCTACAACATGAGGTCTATGCATGAACGATTTGAAAATTCCTACAACATGAGGCCTATGCATGAACCATTTGAAAATTTCTACAATTCGTGGCCTATCAATGAATCATATGGAAATTCCCACAGTCAGTGGTCGAGTTATGAACCATATGACAATACTTACAACTCGGATTAGAGGAATCATCATGACTTCTCGTGGAGCAACAATAAAGTCAATACCTGTGAGCAGCCGGTCTCACCATCATTGGAGGATACAATGAAGCAATTTATGCAAACTATGGACCAAAGGATGAATCAGCAAGATAAGAAATTCCAAGACACTGATGTTAGAATGCAAAATTTCGATGTTTCATTAAGAAAGATAGAAATACAAATTGGGCAATTGATTGAAGCTTTTCAAAAGGAAGAGCCCAAAGAATTCCCCTGCCAAACGGAGCAAGAAGAAGCTACCAACATCCCTTCAAATGATGAGATTTTCGATACCATAGTAACCCATGAATTTTCTGATGATTTTTCTAGTGTTGCAGGTGAAGAAGTTGAAAAGAAAGAGCTATCAAATGAAAGCCTTAACAAGTTACTGGATTGGGTAAAGGAAGTGTTTGAAGATGACATGGAAAGTCAACAAGAAGAGGATATATAAGAAGAGCCCAAGATCGAAGAATTGTGGGAGAATGAGACACTCCCAGTGATTATAGCTTCTGACATGGATGAAGAAAAAGCGAATGAAGCGGAAGATGTCCCTTTCAAGGAGCCGCTCCTATACAAGGAACTCAAGCCTTATGTCCCTCCCATAGCTTTTCCGAGCAACCTACACAACATCAAATGGAATAAGTGGTTTTCTGAATTTATTTCACCATACTTTATATTGAACATTTACTTGCCTTTGCTTATTATGTGTAGGAACATGCCGCCACATGAAAAGTTTTTCCAAGACTTGATTACGCTTAAGCGTAAATTTGAGACATTAGAATTTGGTTGAGTTTTCCAAGCACCCGTCTTGCCGAGACATTAAATAAAGCACTTGGTGGTAGGCAACCCACCTAGGTAATTTTTTATTTTTGTTTTAATTTTAGTTTTTAGTTTTTAGTTTTTAATTTTCTTTAGTTTTTGTGTTTCGAGTTCTTACCTTCCATAATTTTTCTTTATTTATTGTCCATGCTTTTAACGTCATATAAACATTGAGGAAAATGTTTAGATTAGGTTTGGGGATGTGAATTCGTGTTATTTTGTTTTTTGAGCCATTTGTTGCAATCTGCGAAAAAGTGCCCTATTTTGAATTTTTTTGAGGCAAACATTTTGTTAAAACAGTATTCATTGTTGAGGAAATAATGTTTTCCTTCCTGTAGGATTCTTTTTTTTTTTCGATACGAATCTAACGGTATAAGGAACGTAAAATTCTGGGCAGTGGTTTAAAAGTTATGAATGTTTCTTCGACCAAAGGTCATGGGCGATGCCCGGTTTTTGAAATTCTGCACGTGGACTGTTTTCAACGTCTGTTTTCTCATTTTTTCAATTCTAATTTTGAAATATTTTATAAATAAAAAGTGTGTATTTATATGTCTAGTTTCTTGTGTTAAAATATGGTTAACTTTTGTTGAGTAATTTTAGAGATATACATTAAATAACAGACATAAGTCGTTTTAGAAAGTCACCAGTTTTTTGAATTGCTTGTCCTCTATTTTTTTTATGCTTCTTTTGTGTGCTTTAAGAGCCGTAATATATGCTTTAATCACTGATTTTAGACTAACATCTTGCCACTTAAAGTAGTGCATTATATTTTTCAAAATTTATGGCAAGCTCTTGATATGATAGTGGATAGGATGCTTAGTTGGATAACCATGATTAATAGTGGAGACTACCCTTATGAGTTCACTAAGCCAAAAAGTGTACATAAATATAATTATAGAGGGTTCTTTTTTTTCTACTCCTAAACACTCATTAGGTTCTTGGCATTAGAAATTGATCTCAATAGGTTATGCATTGGATATTAAAGAATATTCATCATAAAAAGATATCACATGTGGACTTTGCTCTTGTTTTGGTTAAACCATTAGAAGTGATATAGGCAATGTGTGGTTTAACTCACTTAAAAGGCCTTAAATATTTCCAACCTTATGTGTGTGCTCCATAGCCAATTTTGAAACCAAGCACTATAAGCCTTTTTCTTTCATCACTCACATTAACTTAACCCCAATGAGCTATATATTAGTCATACCTTATAACTTGGGATCATATTGAGGTGATGAAGATAATTGAAGAGAGTTCGAAATGTGTGATTTGTGATGTGTATAGGCAAAGCAAGAAGATCAAATGCAAAGAAGGTGCTAGAAGAATTATGTAATTGATGTACAAATTCTCATCTTAAAAAAAAGGTTAAAAAAAAGGATTAAAAAAATATAATTGAATGAGATGATGAATCAAATGTAAGTGAAAGGGATAGAGCTTTATTATGAAAGTGATGAGAAATCAAGATCAACTCAAAAAGGAGAATGAATGAAAATTGTTCAAGAAGTCTGGATGCAAGTGGAATAAAGAATTTGAAGAAATTCGCCCGAGTATGAAGATTACCGAAGAATTTCTCGATATGATCCTAGGTTTGTTTGCTATCCTTTTCCCTTTCTTTCTTAACCGTCACCCAATGGCCCCGTTACAACCAAAGAAAAGACCTAATTGATCTTTTGGGGATGCTAGCTTGAGAGTAAAGGTAAACATGTGCTCTATCTTGTTCTTAATGTCTTATTCAGTTCTTGAGATCCTTTGCATAAAATCAAGCGTTTTTTTTAATTATACATTCATATGCGATTATATCTTGAAATTTCTTGTGCATAAACTCCATTCGCATATGCTTGATGAGTGTATCTGCCTAGGTTCCGTGTGAAATTATGAGTGACATTCTGTCAGAATTAGAGTCGATGCGAATTATATCTATGGCGTTTGACGATACATTTTTGAAGCTAGAGTGTCTTGAGTATGGGCTTTTCATTAAAACTAAGTAGCGCATTCAAATTTGTGGCATAATTTTAGTCTTTATTCAGTGACTTTAGCATGTATTGGTTTTGAATGGTACATTTGAGTTTGCGTTTTGATTATTTTTTTTTTGTAGAAATATGTTTGTGGGTAGCATAGCTGTAAACCCTCAGGAGACAAAACTCCTCCTACCAGGGACACCTAGAGGTTTAAAGGCTTATAGCGTACGCTCAATGCTATCGTGTTCCTACGAAAGTGGCTTAGTTTATTTTTATTTTATTTTTAGATTTTTGTTTGTTTTTTGTTTTTGTTTTTATTCTAGTTTTGCTCGAGGACTAGCAGAAGATAGATTTGTGATTGTTGATCGGTCTATTTCTATACATGTTTTAGATCCCCATTTCTGTTGGATTATGTGAAGCCAGAAACAAGTGAAGAAAACAATTCTGGCAGGTGGCGCAGCGGCGACCGCGGCCGAGGCAATGACCCAGACCGCGGCACACACAGCGAAGAATTCCAGAGGTGACATGCTGTGCGTACCGCAGCACAGACAAGATGCACACACCGCGGTCTGTGGAGTGGAGTTGCACTGGCGTGTTACACGTTGTGGACTGCGGCGCAGACATGTGCCCACACAGCGGTCCAAACCGCGGTAGAGACGGGTTTCAAAAGGAAAGAGGAAATCCTGCGTGCACAAGTAATTGGAATAGAAAATAGATTCCAATTGGGATTTGACTAACCCTAGTGCTCTCATATAAATACCACAATTATTTGTACATAATAAAGAGAGAAGAATATAGCAGAAAAATAGTACGTAGTGTGTGAGAAAATTTCTAGAGAGAGAGAGAAATTGTATAGAGACTGAAAAAGAGACAGAAAAATTGTAATCAACTCTAAGATATAGTGGATTGAGTGCGGTGCGCTCCGTGGACGTAGGCAAATTGTTGAACCACGTAAAATCTTTTGTGTCTTCTTTTATTATTGCTTTTTATTTTGTGTTTAGATTTGTGTGCTTGCAATTTCTTCTCGACAACAATTGGTATCAGAGCTCTAGGTTGGGGCATATTATTCACACAAATCTAGGTTCTCTCGAGATCAATTATTTCATCGTGGAGATGGAGTCAGAGAAGGAAACACCCAAATTTGAGAAATTCAATGGTTTGAATTTCAGCTTCTGGAAGATGCAGATGGAAGATTATCTGTACTAGAAGGAGCTGCATTGGCCGATAAAAGAGAGACAAAATGATATGACCGATGAAGATTGGGAAAAGAAACGAAAACCGAAGAACATGGATGATGATGACTTAGAACTCCTGGACAGGAAAGCATTGGGAGCAGTTCGTCTCAGTTTGATGAAGCATGTTGCCTTCAACGTAAAAGATCAACAGACAACCAAAGATCTAATGGATACCCTATCAGACCTATACGAACAGTCTTCTACGGTAAGGAAAGTTCATCTTGTCAAGAAGTTATCAACCTTGAAGATGGCAAAGGGTCAGAACTTTAAAGATTTTATGAACCAGCTCAATGAAGTACAGAACGAGTTGTGTTCTTTATCTATAGGGTTTGATGAGGAGTTTATGGCGGCGTTTCTACTCACCCAAATGCCAGAAAGTTGAAAACGACATGCCAATCGATTGCCAACTCGTTTGGGAAAGAAAAGTTGAATCTTCAGTAGGTTATAAACATGATCATGACGGAAGAGATTAGGATGCGTGAAAAGGGATCAGGGGCATCTACATCTTCAGCATTGAGTTTGGAAGGTAGAGAAGGCAGAGGCAGAAATCGAAACACAAGTCAACGGGGAAGATCAATGTCTAGAGGTAAGTCCAAATAAAGAAATCAGGCTAACTATTCGGGAAACCAGCAACGAAGCAAAAGGGATGCTGAATGCTGGAATTGTGGTTAGAAAGTTCATCTCTCGTATGAGTGTAGATCTGAGAAGAAAGATAAGGGCAAGGGCAGTACAAATTGTGTGTCGGAGGAGTAAGATGACTGCCTTATCTGCTCGTTGGAAAGCAAGACGGAGTCCTGGGTCTTGGATTCGGGAGCGTCATTCCATGCCACACCTCACAGGGAATTGCACGAGAACTACGTCTCCGGAAATATGGGTAAAGTGTATCTTGGTGACGATCAAGCATGCGATATTACCGGGAAGGGAGATGTTAAGATTCAACTACGAGGGTCAGTTTGGAAGCTCGACAATGTGAGGCATATACCGGACTTAAGGAAGAATTTGATCTCCATTGGGCAATTGGCGTCAGATGGTTTTGTGACGACTTTCATAGGTGATAAGTGGAAGATTTCGAAAGGCGCAATGACAATCGCCCGAGGAAGTAAGAATGGGTCACTTTACCAACCATGGATGGGTGTGGTTCAGTCGCTATGGCGGAAAGCAAAGACGATCCGAACTTGTGGCATCAGAGATTTGGGCACATAAATTCTCAAGGGTTGAAGTGTCTGCATTCAAAAGGTAAGTTGCCAGATTTAAAATCCATTGAGGTTTATTTTTGTGAGAGTTGCATTCTAGGAATACAGAAGTGAGTGAGCTTCAAGAGGACAGGAAGAACACCAGTAAAAGAGAAGCTGGAACTAGTGCACACTGATGTTTGGGGTCCAGCTTAAGTCTCATCAACCAGAGGTAAACCGTACTTCATCACTTTCATCGACGACCATTCCAGAAAGGTATGGGTTTACTTTCTAAAATACAAGTCTGAGGTATTTGATACTTTCAAGAGATGGAAAGCCAGGGTTGAGAATGAGACAGGTTTAAAGATCAAAAAGCTGCATTCAGACAATGGTGGAGAATATGAAGACAATGAGTTCAAGAGGTTTTACTACCAAAATGGGACAAAGCTTAGTAGGACGGTTCTTGGAGCCCCACGGCAGAATGGCATAGCAGAATGGATGAACAAAACATTGATTGAGAGAGCCAGAAGCATGAGGCTACACTTAGGGCTGCCAAAACAGTTCTGGGCAGAAGCAGTCAATACAACAACATATTTGATCAACAGAGGACCATCAAAGCCTTTGGACCTTGCTATACTAGAAGAGATCTGGACTGGGAAAGAGGTAAAACTTTCTCACCTTAAGTTGTTTGGGTGTCTCTTATGTACATGTAGGTGATCATGTGCAGAGTAAGCTAGACGCCAAGTCAGTAAAGTGTACTTGGTGGGCTATGGAGAGGATGACTTTGGTTACAAGTTGTGGGATGACCAAAACCATAAGATGATCAGAAATACAGATGTTGTCTTCAACGAAAGGGTCTTGTACAAAGACAGAAACACACAGATGTTTGAGCTGGAAGAGTCAGAGTTTTTTGGACCGAATGATGTACATGATAAAGAGATCATGGAACACATCAAACAGAATGATGAAGAGCAATGTGTGCAGCCCCAGGTACAAGAATCAATCCCACCTAAAGATGTTCCAATGACATAGGTCCAGAATACATTGAGAAGATCAACTCGAACTCCTATACCAAATAGGAAATACTTGCACTACATGTTGCCGACAGATGCTGGAGAACCTGAGTTCTATGATGAAGCTTGTCAGGGAGAAGATACGAGCTAGTGGGAGCTTGCAATTAAGGATGAGATGGAGTCGTTGGCATCTAACTAAACTTGGGAGTTAACAAAGTTGCCTAAAGGAAAGAAAGCCCTACAGAATAAGTGGGTGTATCGGATCAAGGAGGAACATGACGGTTCCAAGAGATACAAGGCACGACTCGTAGTCAAAGGTTTCCAACAAATTGAAGGTATCGACTACTCTGAATTTTGTTTCTCCTGTTGTTAAACTAACTACGATCCGGTTAGTATTAAGTATTATCGCAACAAAAGGGTTATATCTGGAGCAGTTAGATGTGAAGACTACCTTTCTTCATAGAGATTTGGAGGAAGAGATATACATGAAGCAATCAGAGGGGTTTACGGAATATGGCAAGGAAGAGTTGGTATGCAAATTGACTAAGAACTTGTATGGTTTAAAACAAGCTCCCCGATAGTGGTACAAGAAGTTCGATAGATTCATGCAAGGGAATGGCTACTTAAGATGCAATGCTGACCACTGCTGCTACTTCAAAAAGGTTAAGTCCAGCTTTATAATATTGCTATTTTATGTTGATGACATGTTAGTAGCTGGTGCAGATTTAGAAGAGATAAAAAATTTGAAGAAGCAACTTTCGAGTGAATTTGAGATGAAAGATTTGGGTCCAGCAAAGCAAATTCTTGGAATGAGGATTAGCATAAATGAACAGAAAGGTACATTGAAGCTTTCACAAGCAGAGTACGTTCGGAAGGTGTTACAAAGATTTAGCTAGTCACTTCAAGTTGTCTAAGGATCAGAGTCCGAAGACGAAAGAAAAGAAGGACTTCATGGCTAGAGTTCCTTACGCTTCGGCCATTGGAAGTTTAATGTATGCCATGACTTGCACAAGACCTGACATTTCCCAAGCAGTGGGAGTTGTGAACCGCTACATGTCCAATCTGGGCAAGCCTCACTGGGAGGCCGTGAAATGGATCCTAAGATACCTGCAAGGTACAACAGAGAAGTGTCTAACCTTCAAGAGAGATGAACTCAAGCTGGAAGTTTATGTGGATTCAAATTTTACTGGAGAAGTGGATCATAGAAGAAGTACCTCCAAATATGTGTTTACAATGGCGAGTACTGCAGTTAGTTGGGTGTCTCAGTTGAATAACATAGTAAGAATCTCTATAACAGAATCTGAGTATGTGGCTGTGACATAAGCAAGCAAAGAGCTGATATGGTTACAAGGGTTGTTAGCCGAGTTGGGATTCGATCAGGTGATGAATGTGTTGCATAGTGACAGTCAAAGTGCAATATACTTGGCCAAGAATTCAGCGTTCTATTCTAGGACCAAGCATATAGACCTGTGATACCACTTCATTCGATCGTTAATTGAAGAAGAAGTGTTGATGCTATTGAAGATTACAGGAACTAAGAATCTAGCTGACATGTTAACCAAGCCAGTCACTACTGAAAAACTGGAGTTGTGCGTAACTTCAGTGGGTCTTCAAGAGTAAAAACATAGGGAATGAGCGTCCGTTATTTATCCACTAAGTCATCAAGGAAGGATGGAGAATGCCTATTGAGTTTCAGTCTTTAAATGGGAGATTGTTGGGTTATGTGAAGCCAGAAACAAGTGAAGAAAACATTCTGGCAGGTGGCACGACGATGACCACGACCGAGGCAATTACCAAGACCGCAGCACACACAACGAAGAATTCCAGAGGTGACATGCTGTGCATACCACGGCACAGACAAGATGCACACACCGCGGTCTGTGGAGCAGAGTTCCACAGACGTGTTACGCGTTATGGACCGCGGCACAGGCATGTGCCCACACAGCGGTCCAGACCGTGGTAGAGACGGGATTCGCAAGGAAAGAGGAAATCATGCGTGCACAAGTAATTGGAATAGGAAATAGATTCCAATTGGGATTTGACTAACCCTAGTGCTCTTATATAAATACCACTATTATTTGTACTTAATAAAGAGAGAAGAATAGAGTAGAAAAATAGTGCGTAGTGTGTGAGAAAATTGTAGAGAGACTGAAAAAAAGACGGAGAAATTGTAATCAACTCTGAGATATAGTGGATTGAGTGCGGTACGCTCCGTGGACGTAGACAAATTGCTGAACCACGTAAAATCTTTTGTGTCTTCTTTTATTATTGCTTTCTATTTTGTGTTTAGATTTGTGTGCTTGCAATTTCTTCTCGACAACAATTTCCTATTATTTGTGCTTTGTTCTTGGGTGAAATTAGGTATTTTATGTGTTTGTTGAGCATGTATAGGTCAAATTCAATTCAAGAGGAGATAAATGTTATTTTGGAGACAGAGCAAAAAGTTAAATTTTGGAGCAGTACAGAATAGCAAGATTGTGGGGCCTATATCTCTCAGCTCAGATCGAATTGTGTGTCCTACTACCTATGGATTAAAAGCCCCGGAAGTCTAGTTTCCGGTGCACTTTACGGATGGTAATTCCAATATTCCTATAAGAAGTTATGTTTGTTTTTGTACCCGATGGTTAGATTTGTCATAATTCAGTGAATAATGACAAGATTTGTTTTACAAGTAGTCGGAATGGGAAATATTTCCTTCTTGGAATTGTTTGGGAGTCTTGTGCAAACAAGTTGAAACCTAATCCTAATCTTCTTTCAATAAGTAGTCTTTTTATTGGATTAGGAAAGAAATAAAGTCCCAAAAAGGTAGAGTTCTATATTGGAATTGATTTCCTTGTTGTTTAAGGACATGACATAGCATCTAAACCTATTTAAACCCCATGTGAACCCTAATTTCGGGAGATGGAAGCCAAGGGAGGTCCCAAGCCACCAAGGGGCCATCCCCCATCTTTCTATCACTATACATCACCTCACAACTTCCATTCATCTTTACACATCGAAGATTCGAAGACGAAGAAAAATTCATCATTGATGACTTGAATAACTCATTGAAGGCCAAGATGAGTTTTATGTTTTCTTTCTCTTTTTCTTATATTTTCATGATGTGTAACTAATTCCATTACTAGGGAATCAATGTGAACCTTTTGTGAATGCTCATGTTTAGATTAATGATATTATTTCATCAAATCGATTTTTGATTTGTTCATTATTCTTAATTGCTTGACTCTCATTAGTTTTAATATTTATTCACACCATAGACCAAGGGTGGATAATTATTTGGTATTATTTTAGGGTTAAAATTATCTGAGAATTAGGGTTAGAGTATAGACCAAACCTAACCTTAATTAATGCTCTTTTGAATGAATGGATTTTATCTTTAGCATAGACCAAGCAAAGTATAGAATTTGGTTCTTAACGGGTTTCCGATCATTGTTCACACCATAGACCAAGGGTGAATAGTGGTTAGGAATACTTGACTCATCCCGCGATCATACGGTAATAGTCATATTAAAGATAAAGAATTAATCCTTGAATTGATTGAATCTTTTTACAAATTAATCCATGCATTGAGTGTTTATAATTGGAGATCATTGATTACCTAGTGTTTTATCACCCTTGACCACAACCCAATCTTTTCAATTGCTTTCGTAGTTTTAATTTAATTTAGTTTTAGTCTTAAATCAAACTCAACAATCTTTTTAGTTACTTGTAATTTAGCTTAAATTAAAATTAGGTTCAATCGGTAAATCTCTAGTCCTCGTGGGATCGATCCTTACTTGCCGTTGTACTTATCTTCACGATTCGTGCACTTGCGAGTATTGTTTTTATAACACGATTTACATCCATCAATTGTTCTTTGAAAGCATAATCTAGCTATCTAGTTGCATGTCCGTAGAATTTTTTGATCATTATTTTTTTATGTTTAGTGCTTGTTTGAGTTTTCTTTCATGATCACTTAGAGGCCTTGTGAAGAGGTAGAAAGTCTCATATCTTAAAGTGATTCTTTGATTTGAGCAATTGGAAGTCTTAGCTAGAGTCAGGAGGACTTGGATAGCTAAGCAAGTGGAAGTCTCAACAAGAGGTGTGAGACCTCAGATTGTTGAGCAAGGAAGTCTCAACTAGTTTCGGGAGGACTCGGATAGTTGAGCAAGAAGTTTTTCCTAGGGTCTGGAGGATCCGGAAAGGTGAGCAAGAAATCTTCCTAGAGACAGGAGGTCTTGGATAGGAAGTCGGCTTAGTAGATCACTAGGTTCAAGGGTAGAGTAAGAGTGATAGCTTGGAGAACATGTGTTGATTGCTTGAGTGTGTAACTCTTATTTGAAATAGTGGATTTGCTTTTGCCGGTGGTTGTGGTATCAACCCATGGATGTTTCCTCTTAGGAGGTTTTACCACGTAAATATCTTGTGTTGATTTTTAGCGTCTTTAATTTCTTCACTTAGTTGATTTGTGTTGCTTGAACATTTGCTTTGTCATATATCATTTTGGATATGATACTAAGTGTTGTATAAGATTGCTTGTGTTTTTAAAGAAGATTAAAATTTGAGCATATACCTATTCACCCCCCCTCTAGGTATATTTTACACTATAATTGGTTAAGGGAATTTACAGAAAGGGAATGCTTGGACGGGACCTCTAGATGCATTGGATGAGGATCTTTTCCTTTACTGCGACAATAAGCCCTTCACTCCTTCATTTGAATCCGAAAAGCCTCCAAGGAATGATCCACATGATTTTTAATTGACAATTCCCAATTAGCCCGAACCTTATCAGTTGCCCAATTTTTGACCTTGAAGAATTTGCCAGCGGAATCCAACCCCCGTTGGAACTCCCTGAGAAGTAAAGCATCATAAGCTGGGGACCTCTTGAAGTGATCAACCCTTTAAACTTCAAGTTCCAGCCTGACCTCCTTTGAAAGGGAATCAACAGTCAGAGCCTGACGCTTAAGGTCTTTAATTTTCTACTCATAAGACAACTTTGCTTGTTCAGCCTCTTGTTCGACCTTAAGCATCGATTCCTGGGCAACTGAAAGCAGTTCTTGAAAAGATTTAGCTTTTTCTTCTGCGGTATAGATCCTCTCATCGACCTCCATCTGCTTCGCCAAACAATAGTCATCAAACTCTTAGGCAGAGTTCGCCTCCTTTTGATAAGCATCTTCAATTTGAGCACAATTATCCTCACTCTCTCTCAGCTGAGCTTCAAGGTGCCTAATCCAATCAGCTTGATGTTGTTGCGTCTGAATAAGCTCAGTTAACTCAGCAACAACATACAGGGAAATAAGTTAAAGATTTGAACAAAGGCAAATCAAGACAAAGTTCAAGACCAAATACTTGCGTAAGTCGCACTATTAAAAATGTTATGAAGACGTTCCGTAGGAGAACCCTCCCTGTAGCGACTTCAATGGTCATCACCAATAAAAATCTGACTAGAAGACATCGTTCTCAATATATCCTGGGGGTCAGGATGCATAGCATTGCCCGAGGACCTCACTCCTACATCCCCAACCTCAGAGGGCAAATAATCTTTGTTTAGATTATTCGAAGTTCCCACTCTTCACAAAGGCGTCTCAACTTGGGCACTAGAGGAAATTCCAACATCGACATTTTCCTTGTCGCTCGACTCAACAAATGACACCACTCGGGGAACTTTTTAAAGAGGTTGATTTGGAGAATTAACTGCTTTCCTCTTCTTAACTTGAGTATGATGAAAGCTGAGGTCATCCGTATGATCCTCTTGATCTTCTACGATATCTCGGAAGAGCTCAAATTGATCAAGATGAAGATTGACCTGCTCATCAGGGGATTCCCTAATTCCTTCCTCGTTCCCAACAGCAAACTACTCAGCAAGCACTTCGTTGACCAGGGAACTAGGCTCACCAGACGCTGCACCACTAGGATTCCCTCCCTATCTGCCTTCATCCTCAGATACTCTCTAGGCACTATCAATTCCAAAAGGTCCTCTCGGATCGTTTGATTCCCCTGCGGTCAGCTGAATGACTTCTTCAGAAATATACTCGGGAACTCGCTCATCTGCCTCGTCGGAATCCTCAATCGACTCATAAACAGACGAAGAATCCCTTCTTTATTTTGGTAATAAGCTTCATTGTGGCTCGTTTAAATAATTGATTTCGCCTGGAAAGCCTGGACATCGCAGACGATGTCCGAGTCATACACTGAATACAAACGAGTTAGAAAGGAAACATAACAAATTGAGTAAAATAATAACGAGAAGAGATTATACTTATGACGTCAGCGATAATCTGAAATCTGAGTAAAAAACCCGAGAGCTATCATTTTTTTCTCATTAAAAACATAGGACCTGTTTCTTTTCTCCATAGTACACGCGGCCGCTCGAGCAAGGTTAGTCAACTCGGTATTAGTGAAAATAGGCCGCGACTTGTTCCAACGAGCAAGAGAGCAAAAGAAACGAGAAACCTTTAATACTTCTCGGTCTTCCCCTATTGAGAGCTTGATTTTGTGTCCCCAGTTTCCTCTGACGAAAAACCAGCTATTTTTCCAGTACTAATTAGAGGTAGGAAAACCTCATACAAAACCTTTCTTCTTGACATTCGAGGAGATATCAACTCCCTGGTTCACCTTTGTCCCCTCAGAAATCTAGCTATCTGGCTGACTGGATAGAAGAAAGTAAGTCCTAGTCTAACCGGACTACCTTAGAGTATAAAAATGTCTAATTTTACGAGGAGAAGGCGATGACTAGTTCGTCCGGCTCCACATATGCCACATACACATCAGGATCCTATAGTTGTTTGCGGCAAGCTGGGCTAGAGCGATCCCTACCTCAGTAAAGAACCAAACAATGAAAGGTTGGAAGGAAAGAGTTACACCACAGCAGAGCATTGATCCATAAATTGTTACCATACCCGGAGAAGGGTTTCATACGGCTCTATTACCGGTAATAATCATTAAAACCGAATCATCCAGATCAAATCGAGCGTGATACTTTTCTATTTTTGCTTCCCGACCACATTCAGCTCGGCATCATACGCACTCAAAAAATCAAGAGCAAAGGAGATCCGAGAAGCCCGATGCTCTTCCTCGACGTCATTCTCGTTAATTACTTGCCTCCCAATTTGAGTGTCCCTTGAACCATGCTTGTGCACCGTACGATTACTATAGTGTTTTCCTATCCTAGATCGTAGAGGAACCCTGTGATCAGAAACAAATGACTCAGAGCTGGAAGAAGATTAAGAGCTAGAACTAAAATGAACATCAGGATAAAGCCCATAAACATCAACATTTAGAAAATTAGGCTCATCAAGAGGGGTTTCCCCTAATAATCTACAAACACAAGAAACCAATCGAAAATCTCCACACTCAAGCGCATCGAAAGCTATAACAAAAAGGCATTGTTGTGAAACAAAATCCATCTGAACTGACCTTTATAGCAGATGCGAAGGAAAAGCCTCGATGAAGAATCAAGACGAATCAGTGTGCAAGAAAAATTGGGTTTTTTGTTTCTTTATGTGAAAAATGGACATGAACAACCCTCTTCAGTTTAAATAAACTACTAAAATGGTCGAAGACACAAAACCCTAGGGTTTCAAGAAGCAGGAAAAATCAAAAGAAAGGAAGGGACATTTGGTGGCGTAGGCGGCGTATCCTATTGTCAACGAGTCGCGTCTCATAAATGCCCATAGATATACCAAACAACAAAGGACACGTGCCTTGGAAAGAACAGATTAAGCCGTTAGGATTTCAAAATATCATAATCATAGGGATTTCGCGTGAAGAGACAAACTGCACATAAATGGTTGCCATTAAGACACATAATTAATGCAGTGAATTGTTTGAGGATTATTGTTCTTGCATTAATGAGAAATTAATAGGGGAAAGACAAAAGGCTAGTTAGAATTCACAACAATTAAATTATTTCCACCAAAATGAATTCTACTCGGCAAAAATATTTTAAGGGGGTATTGTTATATGTATATCTTATAGAATGTACACGTCACCGACAGGTAAGACAATTCCTTAAAATGATTGTCGAATGGGCATCCGAGTTGGCAAATAGAAGACACCATCCAAGACATCACTAAGGAATAAGAACTCGAGTAAGGCCGAACACAAGTACTCGACACATTATGTTCTACTCGGATAGCACAAGAAACCCAAGAAAAGAAGTTCAGCATATGATTCACATATGTGGGTAAGCACGAGAATCATACTCCAATAAGCAAAACCTCCGTGTTAAAAAGAGTTTCTAGAAGGACAAAACACCAAACAGGAAACAAATCCCAAATTAGGCAACAACTATACTATTCTGAAGACTACACGCCAATAAGGAAATAAGTCCTAAACGGATAATGCCACCAGAATCCCATTAAGATTCAAACTCGATCTTCATAAGGTCTCTGAAATAGGAAATGAGATAAAGATGACTTCAACAACCAACCAATCTTAATTAAAATACAATTCCTTTTTCTTACTTGTACAACAAGGATTAGGGTTCTATGCACATATAAATAGGCCCATAATCTTATTGTAAAAGAGAGAACAACATAGAGAGAGAACTAAAAAAAAAGTAATCACTGCAAGAGAGAGGCAAGAGAGATCGAGTGGTGTGATTCTTTATTTAAATAGTTGATTTGACTTGGTTGTGCATTCAACCACCCGTGGATGCTTCTCTGATCATCAGAGTTTTACCACGTAAACTCGTGTCATAATAAATTTGATTGCATTGTCTTTCTCTTTCTGTTTTGACAAGTCATAACCAAACCCAACATTGTTGACTTTCTTATCTATCGAGAAATTGACGTCAACAATAATAATTTTGGTTTATATTTTATTTTAATTAATAGTATTGAAGTTATCTCTTTTTAAATTTTTTATGTATATTAGACGTGTTTGGTATGACTCCTCTAGATTTTTTTTTCTGTAGTAGAGTTTATAATGAGTAGAGTTTTTAACGAAATAAAAAACTTTTGGTTATATAAATTAAAATGTATTTTTTTAAAAAAACAAAACAAAAGCTTTTGGTAGTGTAAATATTAAAAAAAATATTGATAATGTATTTATAATGAAAGGGTTGTATGATGGAATATCTATAATTTATAAAGGGTAGTTGAGACAATTCATATGTTTTATCAAAGCTAAAAAAAGTTTTTTAGAAAAGTCGAGGAAGTCTTGACTAGGATCAGGTTGATCTGAATAGTCAAGCAAGGAAACATTCTGTAGACATGTGATGTGTATTGGATAAAAAGTAGGCAAGTGTTTTGTTATTGGTATAATTTGGAAATATGACACGTCAGCGATAGACAAGAATCAGGATGCCAAGTCACCAAAAGTCGACATGACACCTAACCAAAGATGATTTCATAATATTCGTTTGGGATTACATGAACGATTGGGTAAAGATAACCCTTAAGATAATTTGATCGACCATACAAGGATGATCCAATTGGGATTATCCAAATGATTGGGTCAAAGTCTGTGGTCTGGATCAAACCATCGGTTGGGGAAAATGAGGTTTGGTCGGGATTGATAGATGGTTAGTTGGGTGAAACGTGGACAATATCGAGTTCTATGCGATCATGACTCAAACACATAGAAAAAGAGTCTGACTTGAACAAGTCATCAAGAAACACACTTTGATAAGGAAATAAATGTTCTTATATATATCAGAGTCCAGATTAGGCAAGTGACCTAACACAACCGGAATATGATCGATGCGAAACAGGAAAGATGAATAGAACGACTTCAATAAGATGGAGTTTTATTAAAATACTAGAACTTTCCTTACTTGTACACAATGAATTAGGGTTCTATACATATATAAATAGACCCTAAAAGCGCCTATGAAAAAGTGAACGCATAAAATTGTTTTACTAGAGTGCAAGAGAGATCAAGGGTGTGATAATTCAATTATAGTGAATTCTTCTCGCCGTCACCATCAATCGTGGACGTTTCCCCACCTTGGGGTTTAACCACGTAAAATCTTGTGTCTTGTTGCTTATTTAATTATTTTAGTTCATAATTTGATTGTCAATCCATATTCATCTATTTGATGCGTGATCAATTAAACCTAATCTAAAAATTACCATCAACAATTGGCGCTAGAAGAAGGGGGGGTGAATTTTTTTTTCAACTCCAGTCAAAAACTTGCAAAAACAGTAACATGGCAAACAACATATACAAAAGTCAATCTCCACTTGACCCTGGTACCCCACATGGAGTTAGCAACCCTGATTTAGCCAACACCAGTGTTACCGGTAGAGATCTACCCTCAATGACTCTGATTTTCACTAGACAGTATGTGAAAACTTCTACAAACGATGTCCCCGGTGTTTCTCTAGATGCGTTCAGGCAAATTCAAGAAACCCCGCAGAGAGTCATTGAAGACGTCGTCAGACAGGGAATCAATATAACATCCACCACCAGTCTAACCTTATCATACCAGTTGTCAACACCGGTGGTGGCACAAGACCCTAAGATATGCTCTAAGATAGTGGCAACGACTCTAGGCGCTCCATAGAAATCCAGAAGAGATAAGGTAGATCATCGTGAGAGAAGGAAACATAACCGAAGAAGGGACAATCGCCACCAAGGCTAGAATCCCGGAGGGCATAGAGGCCAAGGGAGTCGGGAAACAAGAGAGCACATGGAGCCTAGTGTGGAGGTAGATGCAAAAAGGTATCATGAAGGAGAAGCAAGGTACGACCGGGAAGATAGATTGTTGGGGTTATGCTCAATAGCAAGAGTATAATATTGTATTTGACAATCTTTTCATATTAATAAAATGATTTATGGTATAACAAATATTATAGCATTTATAGTTTAATTATTATAATTGTCAAAAGTAAATAATCATAAGGTCTAAAGACTATGAGAAATGAAGAATTGTTCGTATATCTAGACATATATGAGGTAGACACAAATCTTTAGTTAGTCTTGAACAATATTCACAACTCAAGATAAAGGTTGGGCGCTTTTACCTTATTAAAGTTGTAGATTCTTTTGCTAGAATTTGAGTGAGATCAAATGTGTTATGATGAGTCTAAAATCATCAAAGTGTAGTGACTTTGTGCAAAAGAATCTAGTGCACTAAGTGTATTGAATAGAATCACAGTGAAATACTTTATCCAGAACCGTCAATGAAAAAAAGTTTTCACTTGAGGATAATCGGAGAATCTATCTCAATCCTAAGATAAATGATGGACTTATGGTTACAAGTGTTATCATTTGAGCTATCAATGAGTACGATTATATAGCATAGTCTATCCTCGATAGTTTGGTGGTATACATTTGTCAATCGATAGAGGACTTCATTTATAGATATGAACATCATGGCTCCATTTATTAAATGTGAGTAGAATATCATCATATGGATATTTTAAGGTATTGGATACTATATCTAACGGTAAGTTTTCAATAGTGCTTTTTGAAATATGGCTTCTAGACAAGTCAAGTTCAAAATGTGGTCATATGAGTAAATATGGTAACTAGGAGAGCTATATGCGGTCTATGAACTCTTGACGATTATTGGTAATCTTCACGAGAATACACTATCTCCATTAAGATTGTCTAGGGTACGAATGAGGAATATTAACTTATTCTATCTTTATTTTAGAGTTCAATTTTAGTTCTTTAGTGAAATGAACTAAAATTAAAATATCGGACCTAAGAGAATCATTTGTTGATTGTGATTAGGTTATGTATATTGAAGCTTAAATTTAAATAGCCCGCCAAGATCCCTGATCAACGTGAACTTGCATAAATCACTTGATATATTCTACCAAATCAATTTTTGGGTCCATCTATAATTGTTTTTGGATTTTGGTATCAAAAAGTTTTGGAGAGGTGCAGTCATGTGTAATCAAGACAAACGATAACTCTTCAAATACCTGGTATGGGCGGCCAAGGATGTGGGAATCTTGGGCAGCCCTAATGGGGTGCAATTCCATTAATACATTAAAAATTTAATTTGTACATTTTAATTAAATGGGCTGTTTAATTATATTAATGTACTAATTTAAGGCATGCTGCCTTGTTTTCTTTTAGTAAGAATGAGTCTAGTTCACATGTGGATTTTTTACTAAAATCCAATGAATTTAATAAAATGGAAAATAATATATGACCCATATATTTGGTTTGGGTGGCAATGGCTAATATAATAGCCTAATATATTATTTAATCACATAAAAATTAATTAATTTGTTAATTAATTATTTAATTAAAAGTTAAAATCTTTTTTCTTGTAGGAGAAGGTTTCTTAGTGTCATACTATTGTTGGTAGTATGATAATTAGCAAATACTTTATTTGATAAGTAGATAAATAAAAAAATGAATTTATTTATCTAGTCAAATTAGAAAGTATTTGACATCTATCGAAACTCTAATTGACAATTGATCAAATTAGGAAGTTTTTAATAAAGTCACAATTTAATTTATATTCAATAATTAGTTATTTACACTAATGAGTTAGAATAGTAGTCTTGGTGTGGAAAAGAATTCTTTTTTGAGTGAGGATTCTTGGCCACAAAGTAAATCCTCATTGAGAAAGGATTCTTGACTACCAAGTAAATCCTCATATGGAGAGGATTTGGCCACCACATATATATCACAATATGAGAATTCGGCATAGTGGTTTAGTGAGAGAATTCGGTCAAGATAAAAGTCTTGTGAGAGAATTTGACAAACCCTAGGATTTTTAAGAGAGAAAATTTTGGTTTTTGCTCTAGAAAATTCATCAAACTCTAAGATAGATGTGTGAGATTTCGGCTAAGCATAGAGAAAAGGAAGAAACATTTTTTTTTCCTTTAGTGCACTAGTATCCTTTACATCAAAAACGTTTTATGCACAAAAATCAAATTGGGTTCACGTGAGTTTCAATCAATAGATTGATAATTCACAAGTGACCAAATGTTCTTAGGTTTTTTCTTGGAGGATTATTGTGACTAACAAAAGAAAAAGGTTTTGTTTGTTTTCCATCCTCTGGTAGACAATTCAAAGAAAGGGAGCCCATATTCAGCAAATGTAGGAAGCCTCTATACTCTTCCCTAACGGATCAGAACAGCGGTGGTTCGGAAGGGCGTTGGATGGCCCGGTACAAATGGGAGGAGCCACCGACCTGGTACTGGTCCAGAGGCATGTTGGGATTCTAGAAGTCTCCAGCAACTAAAATGAAGCTCTGGACCCTCTTGGAATGAACCGGGAGTTCAATGGCTCACTTGGGCATTGACCGGCTCAGTACACGAAGTGAGGAGTGTAGGAAAAAACACGTGGCAGAAGCGAAAAGTTTGACTGGTATATTACAAAATTTTTGTAATAAAAGTGAGAACCTTAACCCTTGATTAATTAACATATATTTAAAAAGTATTGTACCATTTTCACGTGACGATTGATATTGTGTTAATATTGAAACCTCAAGATCTTCTAATCCAATCACGAACATGAATCACTTAGAAGTGTGGGATCCCTTTCTTTGAATTGTGTATCTAAGGATGGATAAACAAAACCCTTTTTCTTTTGTTAGTCACAATAACCCTCTTAGAGAAAAACAAAGAACATTTGGTCACTTATGAATTCTCAATCTTTTGATCGAAACTCGTGTGAACCCAATTCAATGTTGTACACAAAGCCTTTTGATATAAAAGCTACTAATGCACTATCGAAAACAAAAATGCTCCCTTTTTCTTTTCTCTTGGCCGAATTATCACACATCTTTTCTATGAGTTGGATGAATTGTTTTTCTATTAAACAAGAAAATAAAAGAAATTCTCTCAATGACCGTTAGCCTTGGCAGAATTCCCTTGACAGGAATATATAGGTGACCAAAAATCCTCACACAATAAGGATTTTTGTTTCACCAAAACTCCTATCAACTTTAGAGTTCAACCTTATCCCAACTCATTAGCGTATTATCCAATAAGTTATTAAATATGGATTAAATTGTGACTATATCAAAAACTTCCTTGTTTGACCAACTGTCAATTAGAGTTTTGATAGATATTAAAAACTTTCTAATTTGACTAGATAAATAATTTTATTTTATTTATCCACTTATCAAATAAAGTCTTTGATACTTATCATACGACCAATAATATGACACTAAGAGACCTTCTCCTAGTTAGAAAAAGATTTTAACTTTTAATTAATTAATTAATTAATTTCTATTTAATTAAATAATAAAATAAAAACAATATATTAGGCTAATAATTTTATCCTTGCCGTCCAAGCATATACCTTGGACATGATAATGTTTTTTCCATTTTATTAAATCCATTGGACTTTAATAACAAGTCCACATATGAACTAGACTCATTCTTACTAAAAAAGAAGCAAGTCCACATGCCTTAAATTAATACATTAATATAATTTAACAGCACATTTAATTAAAATGTGCAAATTATATTCTTAATGTAATAATGAAATGCTAGTCGCACCCCATTAAGGCCGCCCAAGATTCCCACACCCTTGGCTGCCCATACCAGGTATTTGAAGAGTTATCGCATGTTTTGATCACATATGACCGCACCTCTCCAAAGCTTTTGGATTTCGAAATCCAAAAACAATTCTAAATGGACACAGAAATTAGTCCGGTAGAATATATCCAGTGATCCATGCAAGTTCGTGTAGATTGGGGATCTTGGCGGGTTATCTAAATTTAAGCTCCAATAGACATAACCTAATTATAATAAACAAATGATTCACTTAGATTCGATCTATTTATTTTAGCTCATTCCACTAAAGAACTAAAATTGAACTCTTAAATAAAGATAGAATAAGTCATTGTTCCTTATTCGTACCCTAGACAACCTTACTGGAGATAGTATATCCTCGTGAAAAATTCCAGTAATCGCCAAGAGCTCATAGACCATTTAGAGCTCTCCTAGTTACCATATTTACTCATATGACCACATTTTGAACTTGGATATTTTGACTTATCCAGAAGCCATGTTTCAATAGACACTATTGAAAACTTAACTTTAGGATTTAATATCCAATACCTCAAAATATCCATATGATGATATTCTACTCACATTTAATAAATGAAACCACAATGTTCATATCTATAAATGAATTCCTCTACCTATTAATAAATGAATACCACCAAACCACCAAACCATCAAGGATAGACTATGTTATATAATCGTACTCATTGACAGCTCAAATGATAACACTTGTAACCATAAGTCCATCATTTATCTCAAGATTGAGATAGACTCTTCGATTGTCATTAAGTGAAAACTTTTATCCACTAATGATTCTGGATAAAGTATTTCACTTTGATCCTATTCAATGCACCTAGTGCACTCGATTCTTTTGCCCAAAGACACACACTTTGTTGATTTTAGACTCATCATAACACATTTGATCCCACTCAAATGCTAACAAAAGAATCTACAACTTTAAAAAGGTAAAGGTGCCCAACTTTTATCTTAAGTTGTGAATATTGTTCACGAATAACTAAAAAATTGTCTCTACCTTATACATATCCAGATGTCCGAACAATTCTTAATTTCTCGTAGTCTTTGGACCTTATGATTATTAACTTTTGACAATAAATGCTACAAGATCCGTTAAAATAGAAATCACTTTATTAATACGAAAAGATTATCAAATACATTATTACACTCTTGCTATTGAGCATAATCCTAACAAGGAGCCATTAGGTTTTTACTATTTGTATTGCCCCTACGATCACACAGTTGAGTTGGTTCTCGGATTCTTGAGTTGACATGTTATAGCTACCTAGAAGCTTTTGAAGAGTGGATCCAGTGACATGAGGGGTTTCGTATGAACAGGTTCAAATCTAGTGGATTTGCTGGATAGGAGATATACTGGTAGCAGAGTGAATCTGGTGTAAAGATGCTGGAGAGGTGTAACTCTGCTATATAAGAGCTCTCAACGTATCGGAGCGGTTCAGCTGTGGAGGAGCTTCGAGGCACGAGGATGCTGTAATGGAGTTCCTCAAGCATAGTTTTACTGCATAAGAGCAACATAGTAGACTAATTCCACTAGGAGTCCCATGTACCATTTTTTCTCCACAATAAACAAAACTTGTTAAATGACAAAATAAGCACCACATGTGGTGCGTAGGTGACACAAACAAATATCGAGAATGGATATCATAATTAATGAATGATAAATCTATCACCTAAATAGTAAAAAGTCGAGCTTGTATAAATAAGGAAGCCACATTGATCAAGTGATCTTCCCACAGACGGTGCAAAAAGTGTTAATCTAAAATTCGCTCTAGGTGAGGAATTTCAGTTAGAACCCTTAATCTGTTACCAATAGGCTGTGAGGGTAGGTACCTCGTACCTTGATTTTGTATGAGTAAGGAGTAAGGTGCAGTAGGTAAGAGTATTTTCACCCCGCCCTTTGGGGCTTCGAGGATAAGGAGGAGACATGGTGCTTGAGGTTCCCTTGCTGGTGTGAGGGGCTGATCTTGGTCCCTAGTACCTGGTCTCGATCCTCAGTCTTGGTACCTTGTCTCCTCTCTTGGTGTCTTTGACCCAAATAAAGTGCAAAGAGGAATGGTTGGAGAGCCAGGACCAGTGGGGTCGGTACCCAGCTCACATAGATGCATAATAAAGGAGATAGATGAGAGAATGACAATTATCTTTATAGAAGTGGACTAACATAGGAGGAAAAAGCATCACGAATGATCATATGCTGAAAGACCCCTAGAAGGTATCTAGAGGAAGAAGAGATACCCTTATTCTTATATATCACAAAGTGCTCTTGGGAGCTTATGCTTCGGAGAGCTTATAATGGTCGAGTGTTAACCGATACCGGTATGTTCATGGTAAAGGTGAACACATATAGTAGACGATACAAAGGTGGTGTAGAAGGAATTTAGGCAAGGTCTTTTTAAAACTGTAGGTATCTTTGTTCTTAGTCGATTTCTGAATCTCCTTTGGGATCCCATTTTGGCATGCCTTTCTTGGAAAAAGCTTTGTCATATTTATAGGTCCACATTCTTGTTGCCCATTCTATTAATTTAGTTAATCAATTTGCAATCATAGGAATGTTGATTTGGCATTGATGGAGTTGACTCATTAATGGTGTTGTTGTTAACAACCTTTTTTGGTAGGGGTCAAAAGAAGAATTTTCCATCTGCCTAGTACATGGTAGAACTTACCTATTAGGGTATCAGGATTGGTTCCTACATAGTATCTAGGTACAGGGATAGCTATTATCTGATATCTGGATTGGACCTGGTGTCTAGGTACCAGGAGAGATTCAACTCCACCATCTGGGAAGATTAGTACCACATCGCACCTAATGCTAGATATCGAGCAAAACCGGTACCACTGTATCTCCCACCTAGTACCTAGGTGCCATAACATTAACTCGGTACCCAAGTACCACGATACCAGTCCAAGACCAATCCAGTATGTACGCCTCCTCCATCCGGTAGGAATAATGGTACCAAGAAGGTGTCAGCATGCTAGAATAAACACCACATAATCAAAAGTAGACAGATACATCAGGGTACCATGCCATAAAGGAACAAAGTCAACAATCTCCCCCAACAAACGTACAAGAGAAAGTTGACCTCTCCGGCCATACATAACTCCATTAATGGAGATAGTCAACATTATTAATGGAGATAATCAACTCTATTAATGAAAATAGTCAACTCTTTAATGGTCATTCACAACACCATTAATGAGTAATCAGTCAACCTTTTAATGAACATTCACAACGCCATTAATGAGTAATTAGTCAACTCCTTATTGGCCATTCACAACGTCATTAATGTGTCAACTCTATCAATACAAAATCAATGTTCCTATGATTGTGAATTGATTAACCAAATCAATGGAGTAGGCCACAAGATGGAGGACCTATAAATATGACAAAGTTCTCTCCAAGAAGGACATACACAAATAGACCAAGAAATCCCCCGATACGTTAAAATGGATCTTGATAGGATTTAGAAATCAACTAAAAAAGAGATGCGTACATACCTCACCTGAATTCTCTCTACACCATCATTGTGGTATCATGTCAACTACATGTGTTACCTTTACAAATAATATAACGTTAACATTCGATACTATTGTAAGCTCTCCTGAGCATAATACTTGGCAATTTTGGAAGCTCCCAAGAGCACTCATTATATATATATAAGGAAGGGATTTTCTCCTTCCCCCATATATTGCCTAGGTTTTTTTCAGCATATGATCATTTGTGATGCGTTTTCCCTTAGGTCAGTCCACCTTTACCGAAGGAACTTGTCATTCTCCTATCTTTCTCTCTTACTATGCATGTATGTGAGCGAGGCACCGACCCTACTGGTCCTAGCTCTCATATCTTTTCTCCTAGTTGAGGAACTACATAGGAGACCTAGTGAAGAGACTGGGTGCGGGGACTGGGGACTTACACCAGTAAGGGGACATCAAGCGCCATGTCTTCTCCATATGTACGAAGCCCTACGGGTGGGATGACTCCTCTCTTACCTACAACACCATACTTCTTATTCATACAAGATCACCAAGGTATGATGTACCTGCCCCAGCCGTGAGTTACTGGGTTGTTGCTTAACGGTGTTGATCAAAATTCCTCTCCTAGAGTGAATTTTTGGTTAACATTTTTTGGCTCCATCTGTGGGAAGATCACTTGACCAACGTGGCTTCCTTATCTCTACATGAACCTCAACTTTCAACTATTGAGGTGATAGATTTACAATACATTATTTATGTTATCCTTTTTCTATATTTGTATATACCATCTGTGCACCACGTATGGTGCTTGATTTGTCATTTGATGTGGGACTCCGGGAAGGCTACTACATAATAGACTTTCTCCGGTACATTGTGATCTCCTATGCAGCAGAGCTGTACTTCTCCTGCTTCCTTATAGAAGATTTGCTCCGCTATCAGTAAACCTCATATCCAGCATATCCACTTGATTTGCATCTGCTCATACAGATCCCTACATATCACCGGATCCACTTCTCAAAAGCTCTTAGGTAGCGGTAACATGTCAACTCATGAATCCGAGAAGCTAACTCAAGTGTGTGATTGTAGGGGTAACACGATCGATAGAAGACCAATGGCTCCTCACTTCGTGTACAAGGCCGGTCAACGCCCAAGTTGGCTATTGAGCTCCTGGTTCAATCTAAGAGGGTCTAGAGCTTCATTTCAGTTGCTATGGACTTCTAGGATCCCAATCATACCTCTGGATCGGTACTGGACCGGTACCAGACCGGTGGCTTATCTCTATTTATACCGAGCCATTAAACATTCTAGTGAGCCACCAATGTCCCGATTCATTCGGGAAAACCCAAAGGCTTCCCATATTTACTAAGGCCTTATACACGTCCAAACAAGCCTCTGGAATATCACGACCGATAAAAGACTAGTGGCTCCTCACTTTGTGTACCGAGCCAATCAATGCCCATGTGAGCCACTAACTTCAGATTCATTCCAGGTAGGTCCAGAGCCTCATTCTAGTTGTTGGGGACTTCTAGGATCCCAAACATGCCTCTGGACCAGTACCAGGCATGTTGCTCCATTCCATTTGTATCGGGCCATCCAACGCCCGAGTGAGTCACTGATGTCTCAATCCGTTCGAAAAGAGCCAAGAAGCTTCCCATATTTGGTAAGGCCAACTACAAGCCTAAGCAAGCTTCTGAAGCAGTAGCACCGCTGTAAGGCCCAATGGCTCCTCACTTATTGTACCGGGTCGGTTAAAGCCTAAGGGGGCCACTGCGGTCTCGATTCATTCCAGTAGGGTCCAGAGCATTATTTCAGATGCAAGGGACTTCAAGGATTCGAAGATTACCTTTGGACAAGTACCAGGCCAGTGGATTCGCTCCATTTGTACTGGGTAATTTATTGCCCTAGAAAGCCACCAATGTCTTAATCCGTTCGGAGTGATCCCAAAAGCTTCCCAAATTTGGTAAGGCAACCTATATGCCAAAGTAAACATCTGGAGCAGTAGCATAGCTTCAAGACTAGTGGCTACTCTCGGCTTGTATCGGGCCATTCATCACCTTAGCGAGCCACCGTGGTCCCGATCCACCTCCCTAGTTAGTCTTATCGACAGTAGTAACTCTTTCCTCCTTGGTCTCGTTGCTTGGTTGGAGAAAGGGTCACCATCCCCTAACGCCGCTACTTTGGAGCCAGCTTCTACCACCTTGGTTAGGTCAGCCTAAATAAGCCTGGGCCGTCATCTTCTCAGATGGATCGATCTGGACCTCTTCTACCATTATGGCATTAACCTGGACCTCTACCTCCTATACAGGTTCAGTTGGAGAGGTATGAAGGTATGAAGCTTCCACAACCTGAACTGCTATAACAAAAGGTGACTTCGAGGTAGTTCTACCCTAATGTGGTTCGACATGGAAACGGAAGATGGGCACCAGGTCCTCCTCCTCATCATCATCTGTAGACCCAACAGTTTAAGAAACACCGGTTTTAATAGAAGCAGACTAAGCTAACTTCACAGCTTTCTCCATGATTTCCTCCATGTCTCATCATTTAATGATGATCATGTCAGAGAGTGGAAAAGCTTAAGTTGTCTGATAAGTAGCGTAGAAGTGTCCTTCAGCAAAGGAAGTGCCCGTATTGGCTTCCAAGGCAGCCACACTACTGGACAGTGTAACGCTACTTCCTCCAGATTTTCTCTCCTTCTTCAGAGCGATCCTTGCAAGGCATGATGCATGGACTTGAGTCTCTATATATCATATGCATGATGGATCCACTCCCTATCTACCTGCGCCTCAGCTGCAATTGCCTCAGCTTTGGTCAGGGCTTTGTTCAAGACTATCACTCTCTTTGCTTCCTTGGTCATCTCTTCCTTAGTCTGCCCAAGCTCAGTCTTAGCAGCATCAGCTTGCTCCCTTTGAGTATCATACCAGTGGCTCATCTGCATTTGTACCGGGCCATTCAACTCTCTAGCGAGCCACTGATGTCCCAATCCATTCGAGAAGATCCTAGAGTCTTCCCACATTCGCTGAGGCTATCTATATACCTGAACAAGCATTTAGGGGAAGCAACACAACTGTAGGATCTGTGGTTTCCTCATAGTGCCCATATGAGCTACTTAGGTGTCACTTCATTTGAACGAAGTCCAGAGCCTTTGGACTAGTACTAGGGTCTCTTTGAAGCCCAAACATGCCTTTGGACCAATACCACCTGAGGAATACTAACGGTTTATGACTTCTTATACTGAGCCATTTAATGCTATAGTGAACTACCGAGGTCCCGGTTCATATATTGTGGGGTCTCATGCTCCATTATGATTATTGAAGACTCTTATGTACCAGAAGCGAACCTCTAAATCGGTTACATCACTTGGGGACTATAAGCTCACCGTTCTTTTTAGTGCTCCAATGAGACCCAACATGAGATGATTTCTCCTAGTGGCTGATCCACAATGAAAATCGCCTTTACAGAAGGTCATTTTATTGTCTCTATTAAGAACACAGATCATCTTAAGAGAGTCCACTCATGTGAAGCTCTTGGAGCGAGGTTGGTTACTGAACAGTACCATCTTGCACTGATACCACCATAGTATGGTACCCTTTGATTTTGTATCGCCAACCAATTATCGATAAAGGTTCTCCATTTTTCTCCATCTACACCTATCGATTTTTATCGCCAAGTTTCACCATGAAAGTTTACCATGATAGCCATGAACCGGGAAAGGCCACATGGCAATCCCTGATGCCTTGACCGGGTACCACCCCCTGTAAAGAAGGGTCTGAGAGTAAGAGTATAGTTACCTACTAGATTACGAGACTAGGACAACCAAATGGTCCTCCTGATACCCTTAGTCGGGCGACCACTTTAGTAAGGTTATGGTTATAAGTGCATAGTTGTCTACCAGACCACGAGACCAAGATAGCCAAGCGGCATTCTTGATGCCTTGGTCGGGCTACCACCGCCAAGATGGGTTTTAGGGTAAGAGCATAGTTGCCTGTAAGACCATGAGACCAAGACAACCAAATGGTTATACTGATGCCCTTGGTCGGGTGACCCCCTAGGAAGGGTCTAGCATAAGAGCATAGTTGTTTGACAGACCACGAGACCAGGACAACCAAATAGTTTTCCTTATGCCTTGGTTAGGCTACCACCCCTAAGAAGGATCTGAGCATAAATGCATAGTTGTCTACTAGATCATGAGATCAGGACAGCCAAATGGCTTTCCTGTTGCCTTGGCCGAGCTACCACCCCCAAGAGGGATCTAGGTCGTAAGTGCATAGTTGCCTACCCGAATCAAGTTCGCCTAAGTACTGGGTTTCCTTTTCAGGGACTATAGATACGGTAACGGTGTTATTGCCTAAAAACCACGGATCCTGATGCAGGGTTGCTAGGTACTCCGATCTTGATATCGACTAAGTGCCGTGATGCCATGTATATGGGAATGACATCCAAATGGCCATCTTGCTGCCTTGGTCGGGCCACCCCTCACCATGAAGGTCTGGATGGCATAGTTGCCAACCAGAACCGAACTTGCAGAAGTACCAGGATTCATATAACAGGAGTGCAAGGTACCTCAATACGACTTTTTTATTCTTTTGTACCAGGATTCCTAGAGCAGAAATGTCAGATACCCAGATTGGCCACCGAAGCCTCATCCTAAATGATCAATCAGTAGTGTTGTCATATCTTACCTTTCTCACTTATCAAATTTTATATTTACTAGAGCGCTAGAAATTCCACATGAGGGAATATCCCCATTTATGGTCCACCATCACTTATTTGTTTGCAAGAACGCTAGGTATCCAGATTCCCCTACGTTTCACCTATATAGGGTGTGAAAGTGGCCTTAGTCGCCTTCCAGGATCTTTTCACCTAAGTACTTGAATTTCTAAAGCAGGAATGCAAGGTACCCTGATTTGCCTAAGCCAAAGGCATTGGGAACGGTATTTAATCCAAGTAATGGTTATCAGTCAGAAGCGATAAGTGAAATTCTTCAAGCATTACGGATCCTGACTCCAACAACTTGATACCGGTGTTCAAGTAAGGGGGGAACTTCTATTAATAGCCTTTTTTAGTAGGGGTTTAAAGAAGAATTTTCCATATATCTGGTACTTGGTAGGGTTCTACCTAGTAGAGTCTATATAAGGACCAATTCCTACTTGGTATCTAGATACCAGGATACCTCCTATCTGGCATCTGGATTGGACCTGGTGTCTAGGTACCAGGAGAGATTCAACTCCACCATTTGGGAAGATTAGCACCATATTGCACCTATTATTAGATATCAATCGGAACCGGTACAATGGTATCTCTCACCTGGTACCTAGGTACCATGACATCAACCCGATGACCAAGTACCGCAGTACCAGTCCAAGACTCTTAGACCAATCCATTATGTGCATCTCCTCCACCCAGTAGAAATAATTGTATCAATAAGGTGCAACCATGCTAGAACAAACACTATGACATCAAAAGTAGACCGATACATCCGGGTACCATGCCATAAAGGATCAAAGTCAACAATCTCGTCAAGAAAACGAAAAAGATAAAGTTGACCTCTCCGATCATACGCAACACCATTAATGAAGATAGTCAACCTTATCAAAAGAGATAATCTACCCCATTAATGAAGACAGTCAACTCTTTAATGTCCATTCACAACGCCATTAATGAGTAATAAGTCAACTCTTTAATGGCCATTCACAATTCCATTAATGAGTAATCAGTCAAGTCTTTAACGGCCATTCATAACCCTATTAATGAGTTAACTCCCTCAATACCAAATCAGTGTTCCTATAATTATGAATTGACTAACCAAATCAATAAAGTGGGCAAGATAACCAAGGTACAAGGTATCTGCCCTGATCATAACCCACTGGGTTATGGCTTGAGGGTGTTGATCAAAACTCCTTTCCCACAACGAATTTTTAGTTAATAGTTATGAATGACCATTAAAGAGTTGATCTATTTCTTATTCATGGCATTATGAATGGACATTAAAAAGTTGACTGACCTTTATTAATGAGGTTTGTCATCTCTATTAATAGGGTTGACTATCTCATTTACGGTGGTTTAAGTGGCGATAAGGCCAACCCTTTTTTTCTACATTTGCTGACTAATTTCCTTTATGGTGTGGTATCCTAATGTACTAGTTTACTCTTGATGGTGTGGCACTTGTTCATGCTGGCATCTTCACGGTGACATTTATCTTACCTAGTGGGCATGACACATATTTCGGTTGGATCATGGACTGATATCCGGTACTTGGGTACAAAATAGATGTTGGAGTAGGTAAAAGATATCGTGGTACCGGCTCCACTTGAAATCTGGTATTAGGTGTGATGTGGTACTGACCTATTTCCAGATATTGGGATCGAGTACCCTTAGTATCCAGGAATCGATCTTGATATAGATCCTACTAGATAGCAGGAAGGTGGAAAATTCTTCTTTGGACCCTTACCTGAAAAGGCTATTAACATCTTAGTTTACTTTGGAGTGATTTTTTATGATGCATGACCATGCTTATTAATTCCACTTGCCTTTTTAGATTAAAGATTTCTCTACTCAACATCCTTTGACACATTGAGATGAAGAGTTGATGAAAGCCTTTCTCAAAAACCATTTACAATTAGGGCCGTATATTAGATTAATGGATAGTGCTTGAATTAATTGATATAAGATTGTTAATGGCCATTTTTGGCAAGTGGTCAAGGTGAAATTATTCAACCGGTACCTGGCAAGGTACGCTTCTTGATACCAGGTGAGAATGACCTGTTATGATCTACTTTGAAGAACTAGGACCCGTATGACTTGGGTACCCCAACACCTGCATTGGAGCAGATTAAAACTCTTTTATCTCCATAAAAACTACCTACCTGATACCCGAACACCTCAAAATTATCCCGCCACTTCGTCAAGGTACATAGTCGGTCCCGTTAGTAGGATGGAAGATGACCGTAAAAGCTCTAACACAATTGATCAATCGTCATGCCATCGATTGGTACCTCGAGGTACCTCACCATCAGACTGGTACCTCGAGGCACCTCAATATTAAATTGGTCAAGCGTCGCTCCATCAAGCCGAGAGGTACCTCCCTATTCGATATGCAGAGACAGGTTTGTTCTTAAAAACCACAACATACTGAGGTCGGGTACCACTCCCGCTGAGGCTGGAAAGGTAGGGGTGGTACGTAGATTGGTTGGGCGATCTTTTCTTAGCCCTCTAGACCAGTACAGACTTGGGCACTTCCTTTTTTTGGTACTTAGCAGTACTTAGCAGTCCTTAGGTTGTCGTGCTCTATCTTGACCTGAAGTTGCTATTCTATTTCTACCTACTCGAGAGCCCTATCATAGGCCTCCTGGTTTGTTTTTGGTGGATGCTTGGCGAACGATCAGAATAACCTACTACCCTAATGGATCTTTTTTATGTTGGCCAGTGTTTCCTTCTTAGCAAAAAGCCTCATCTGGATCACCTCTATGTGGATTCGCTCCATATAAGATCCATCATGGCCTAGTCAGTTAGCATTGTTAGGAACATTCTGCACATGGCGGTCCGAATAGCATTTTTGACCTTTATCTGCTGTACGAAGCTCTCTAGGTGGCTCAAGGGGTCTTCCGTTCTCGAATACTTGTCAGTAAGCACATTAAACTTTGGGGGCAGCTCTGCCTCCCTGATTTTTATGGAGAAAGGGACGTTCATCTCGCTCTAGGGATCCTTCCTGTTGTCTCTGGTGTTTTCCCTTATTTAATTCCTGGATCTTCTTTGTTATTCGAGTTACTTGGTCATGTAGGCACTTATTCCAATATTCTTGGACTCTACCTCGGAATCCTCATTACCAGACTCCTCTGATACAAAAAAGGCTTAATCCTGATTTTCCTCCTAGGGGGTTCTCCTGGGCACTTCTTCTTCTTCCACTTGCAGCGGATCGAGGTTGACTTCTAGGAACTGTTGGCTTGGCTGGTTGACGAGGTTCCCTAAACGGGACGTCAAGAGTTGACTTTACCTATCGGGGTCGGTATCTTCCAGGTCTGTACGGTACTGGGGCACGAGCCCTAGCCTATCCAGAACTGAGGGCATGAGCCCTAACTTATCGTGGACCGGTACCGGTGGCAGTGGTCCCAATCTGTCAAAGGCAGGCTCCCTAGTACCTAGTTTTGTCCCTAGTTTCTAGTGCTGCAAGCTTGGGGGTGATACCTTCTATGACTAGTTTAAGGTGAACGTTTTCTACAAAGGCCGTGACATGCTGCTCCCAAGATGGCCTGGCCTACCACTAGGGCAGTTGGGACCTGAGGTGTAACCCGAGTGGTAGCATGTGGTGCTGAAGCTAGGTTTTGACGTATCGATCTCTTTCTTTTTTTCTCTGTCTCTTGAGTGGAAGCTATTGACTGGTGCCCTGATGTCTCGAGATGTACTTAGGAGGATCAAACTCTTATAATGTTGTATACTGTAAAAACAAACATGTGAATTCACAGGCTTTCAAAATGGTGTGAAAACTTCCCACAAACGGTGCCAAAAGATGTTAGGTGGAAATTTGCTCAAGGTGAGATATCTCTGTTAACACCCTCAAGACTGTTACCAGATAGGTCATGGTCGGGGTAGGTACTTTGTACCTAAGTGATTAGGTTGAGAGGTAGGTAAGAACGAATGAGATGTGAATAATACAAATGAAACTGGGGAACTGTTTTATTAAATATTTGATCAGTATGATTAAAAAAGGTGTACAATAACCACAATAACGATAGTGATCTCACTGAACTTTCTCTCACTCTCTCTTTCTTACAAACACAATTGGAGATGGTGAATTCGTGTGTGTTACTTCCTCTATGGCGAAGAACTCTCTCAAAATGGTAAAACACTCTGTTCTTAATCTCCTCTTTTTCGATGCCCTTTTCTAGACTTAGATACCGAGTAGAAAACTCCTTAGAGCTGGCCCTTCTCGAAATGTGGTAGTAATGGAGAAGCATCGCTAACTTTTTTCCTAGATAACGGTATCAAGATTCCAAGTTCATGTGGAAACTGGATCCGAGGTAGGTCTTACTGGGTGCCAGGTGGTATATCCTACCAGGTACCAGGTACCAGGTGGGTGGAAAATTCCACTTTGTTCATTCGTTAAAAATATCTGTTAACAAGTACATCAAAACAAAATATAAGTCACCACATATATAAATATCAAGAGATAGGGACAGAGAAAATTAACACATGATTTTTATGTGGTAAAACCTTCATAGAGGAAACATCCACGGGTTGATTCCACAACCACCGACAAGCACCTTCCACTAGTAAGATAAAAAGATACAATCCCTCAAGTGACCACTTTACCTAGAAATCTACCTTTCAACCCTACACAATGAAAGAGATGCCATCTTGCACAAATTGAAAAATCACTTCGAAAATGTGACTTCTACTGCACAAATCAAAGAATCACTCTAAGAACTGTGACTTCCAATGCTTAGCTATCTGGATCAACCCAATCCTAACCAAGACTTCTAATGCACAAATTGAAGAATCACTTTCCAAAATGTGACTTCCAATGCTCAAATCAAAGAATCACTCTAAGAAATGAGACTTCCAACCTTTTCATAAGGCCATCTTATGTGAACATGAATGCAAAATGCAAAATGCAAATAAGCATGCAACATAGAATATGATGTTCAACACATTTTATGGGAACTAGACTAATGCTTGAAAGTTCACAAATTAAATATGTCTAGTTACTATGCATGAATTATAAATCTAGAAAACGCGAAACACCAAAACACTTCTAACTTCTAGATTTATTCATGTCACTAAACCTTGAGTCAATCATATAAATTTAAGCACAAAATCAAGATTTAGTATCAAACAAAAATCATGCTAGACTCATAACATGTGATCAATAAATGTTCTAGCAAGAAATATACAGTATGTATTCACAAAGTATTCAATAGAACCCTATTAAGCTCTATATATACAAGAAATTGTTCTAATCATGAAGATAGTCAATTAAGGAGACTTAGCGTAAGTAGAGACTATTGTTCATCAAAATCAGTCAATCAAAGTCCAAAATAGTCATAGCTAAAAAGCTAGCACAATACAAAACATAAACATATGAAAACATAGGCTTTGACAAAAACCTAACTCAACATGTAAGATTCAATCAAGTTCAATCTAGTTTTAATAGAGTCTAAAACTCTAATCAAACTTTACACAATATACATATATGTATTGAAGAAGAAAACCTAAGGTGATTGAAGACTTGAAGCTCAAAAATCAAAAGAGAAATCAATATCTCAAGTGAAAAACGTACTATCCCATTTTTATGAATAAAACTACTAGAAAACTCAATCAAATGGATCCAAACTCTTATGGAAAAGATAGATGACTAGTAGACAAGAATTCTACAACTTGAATCACTCTAATAGAACTCTGAATGAAGGAGATGTGGTGTTTGAAAGATAGGAAAGTTGAAGAGAAAATTTATGCACCTATGTTTTTCAAGTTTTTCTTCTTTGAATGAAAGATTGGAAAAAAAGAGATATTTAAAGGAGAGAGAAGAGGGAAATCAGCCACCAATGAGAAGAGGCTACCTCTGCTTTACCATGGAGGCATGTGGCCTTCATGGGGGTAGAGGGCAGCTTTTCCCGTGAGTCCCACGCACCTCCACGAGAAAGGTTGCACGGCACCCTTGGATCTTCCTTTGAGTCCTTTTTCATTCTTCGACCATTTCTCTGGCCTCCGAACTCCAATTTTGAATCCATTTTTATATTACAAACCAGGACTCCCTTATGCATAAGGAATTCAAGAAAACTTTCACAAAAATTCTGGAATTCAATATGAAAATCAAAGATGAAAACCATATACAGTAAAGACACGAAAAGTTTCATAACTTCCTAATTTGAACTTGAAAATTAATGAATGAGTAATCGAAATGACCAAAAATTATTGTGGAATATCACAAGCACAAATTCAATTTCAATACCATTCAATTACAATAAAATTAATACAAGAATACATAAGTATACTATTTCCTAGAGATAGTCCTAGAACATGTAATTCACAAAAGTAGTCAACTTTAAGTCTAACGCATGTGAATACATGAATAAGTTTGTGTATGTGTTATACCAAATTTTGCACAACGATGTAGGGACACATATGATTGCAATGTATGTATGTGCCTAGGCCTTGCAAGAGGAAATAGATCTCGATATACCTTTTGCTATGTTCCTCTTGTATCCACCACTTTGCTTGAAATGTTATCCATCTTCCTTGAAGCTTGATAATCCATAAATCTTAGACAATTAATCAATACAATGGAAATTTTGTTTTGATATAGAATTATGCCAACACAAAACTCAAAAACCTAACACTTCCCAGTTCGGTGCTAGCACCCTGTTAGACATCTTCTGGGTGTTCTGGGTTACCTTCTTGAGGATTAAGTCCCCCTCCTTGAAGTTACCACTCCTGATCTTCTTGTTGAAGTACTAGGTAATCCGACTTTGGTAGACTACTACTCTCTCTACTACTCTGTCTTGCTTCTCTTATAGAAGGTGCAGGTTGGCCATGAACTTGATTTCATTATCTTCTGGTTCGAAATGTTGAACCCTAAACAAAGTCAATCCATATTCAATTGGTAGGACTACTTCTACCCCGAAAGCCAATGAGTAGGGGTCTCTCTAGTAGAGATCCTCTTAGTGGTACGGTAGGCCCATAGCACCTCTGAAAGTTCCTCTAAGATCGTTTAAAAATTGTTATATATTTTGACCATAAATTCCATTTCTCTTGTGTCATTTTCATGAAATTTTATGTATCTTATGGTTCTTTTTTTATGTTTACAAGTAATTAGATACAATTCAGAAGAAAGGATGGAAATTGTGAAGATTGTCTAAAAAAAGCCAAAATCAATAATAAAAGGGGTTACTGCACGAGTAAGGTGCACAAACCGCGTAACTGAACAAATTCGAGAAGCAGATTAGATGCCCATCAAGTTACTGTACGAGTTCCTACCCGTGCATATGCTTAAACTAGAGAAAAAAAGTTGATGCCATTAGGCTACTGCACGGGTCATTGTACGGGTGCCTACCCGTGTACTACCCGTGCATTTTGCACGTCAAGATCGCCACATAAGCATTTCAGACCTAATTTTGAAATCCCTATATATACATCTTGTTCTTGTTTCGAACAAAAACCTTCTTACACACTTCCACATACTCTCTCCACACACATACACTATCTCTCATTTTCTCCCATTTCATTTCTAATTACTAACTTTGATGTAGGAATCATTCCCCTCCCAATCTAACGATCCTTCATCCTTATCTACTCAAGGACACTTGCAGATAGATCAAAGCTTCAAGGAAGAAAGAGTATCTACATGGGTCTTCTCTATCTCTATTCTCCTTGTTATTTTATTTTATTTGTCATGAGTAGCTAAACCCTATAGTGGGAGTTATGTAATTGAATATGACTTTGTGGATTTTCCACCATACTTTGATTTGATTAATTTAGTTCCATTCATTATGCTTAATTGTGTTTAATTGTCTCTTGAATTAAGTAGGCACTCCAACTTTTGATTCTTGTTGATTGATTGAACTTATTTGAGTAATCAAGCTTTAATTGAAATCTTCGTGAAGTGGGTAGGCACTCCAACTCCCATTTCACTTAATAGTTGAATTTGTTTTTTAAATCATTTAATACTCACTTTGGGTTGGGTAGGCACTCCAACTCCCAATCCATTGTAGATGTTGAATTATTGTTTCTTTGTGAGCCAAGTAGGCGCTTCAACTCTTGGTCTACATTAGTTATCAATTTATGTTTTTAACCATCCACACGTATGGTGTCTAAACAAGCTCACATGAATTGGAAGGGGTGAATTGTGAGAACTCCAATCCAAGCCATTTCGGTTACCTTACATCCATCTAAAGCAAAGGTGAAAGGGGTGGATTATGAGCACTCCAATCCAAGCCATCCTGAAAAAATCAAGCTAGGAAGATAAACCCTAATTGATCTAATTAGTTCTTAAAGATGGATTGCCCACTATTTGTATTTGATTGCATTGACTCCCACTCATCTCATTATCTTATCTCTCCGCATTATTGCTAATTTTTAATTTAACATTAGATTAATCAACTTAATTGTCCTTTGCATCTTATTTATTAACTTTTTAAAAAACCGAACCATTTATATTTACTTTTCAAGCATTGCTTTAGTTTAGTTGTAGTTAACTAGCTTTAGCCATTTGATTTCCCTTTCCCTTTGAACGACACCCAACTTGCCATTGTACTAGTTTTATAAACTTTTGAGGCATTGTTACGGTTTTATAAATTTTGTTTGACAAGTTATTTTACATATACAAAATGATAAGCCTGTCAAAATGGCACCACTGCCTGGGAAAGACGTTAATTAGTTAGCTAATCCTAGTTTTCTAGTTAAGAGTCTTAGTTATTTTAGTTTTATTTTGTTTGTTTTTACTTCTTTGGTAGTTTTGGTTTTCTTTGTTTCAGGTTTTATAGATTACTTCAGGCAAAACACAGGGCGTAGACATGAGCTTATTGATGATCCATATGACCAAAATTGAAGGTCTCACAAAGATTCCTCATGGGGCTATAATAATGTCAACATCTATGAGCCATCTCTCTCATCTTACCAACCAATGAGCACATCATTTGAAGAAGAAACGAGGAGTATCTTACAGACAACTCAACAGATGACAAGATTTCCTAGCCACGCATCTAGCAACATGAAAAAAGATGGACAAGGACATCTGGAGGAGCAAACAAAGAACAATGAGATTAATGCTTTCATGCATAGGCTCGAGGTTCAGATGAGTCTATTAGCCAATGAGTTGCAAAAAAGGGACAAAATTGATCAAAAGATTTGTTGTGCAGTAGATGATCCAATCAAGTGAAGATAAGAAATAGTGTACGTGCTTTTGTACAAGAATTTGAGAAGCAGGCAAATGTGGATGGAAAGCACCAAAGAAACAAGAGTGTTAACCGAAAATTCACTTTAGGTGAGAAATTTAAACTAACACCCTCATGACCATAACCTTTGTAGATCACGGTCAGGGTAGGTACCTTCGGTATCGGTTACACGTGTGAAAATGGATGAAATGCAAGAAGAAATGATAACGACTTGATTAATGTTATTTAACTCAAAGATCTAGAGTGTACAAGTGTTTAGTATAGCTCTCTATCTCTATCTCTCTATCTTTTCTCTACCTAATATGAGGTGGCAAATGCATATATGTCGATAAGTGGACACAAGTAACAATGGTGCTAGGCTTGGTGCTCTCTGTAGGATCTAGCGATAGCTGTGAAGGCTCTTTAGACTCAGTCCTCTTTTTTCTTCCTTTTCGTCCCCCTCATTTCCAACCGATATTATCCTTATATTTATAAATGAAGTTGCTAGGGTTTTTCCTTAGTATACAAGCCGAAGATCACTGGATTGATCTTCTTTCTCCATTTCACAGGATTTTTTGTTTAATGTGATTGACCTTGGAGAATTGGCCGGCGGAGGATATCTTGGTAGGAAACATGTTTGTTTCCTTTTCAAACTCTTTCATTGTGGCTTTGCGTACGTGGAGCTTGTTTATAGTTTAGAGAATAAGTTTGATTCCATCTGTTAGTGGGGCGCAACCTCAAAGTATCGACCTGGTGATTTGGCTCGGTACCTTATAGAGCAAGTTTGTTGGCGAGGTACCCCGGGGTAACATGAAAGTACCTACAAGGTTATACTAAACAACCTAGGGGGTGAATAGGTTGTCACTCAGTTTTAAAAACTCCTTCGAGGCTTGTGACAAAACCTTTATGAGCATACAAATGAACATTCAACATGATTGTTATGAGAAAAAAATTTATTCATATATGCTCAAATCACCACCCTTAGTCTACAAAACATAAAACAAGAAATAATGTATCCTACAAACAAAGATATTCAATGTAGAGCAAATTCCATAAGTTGTACTTAGAGAATTACAATGTGAAACTTTACAACTTGAAATGGAATATCACAAGATACAAAGTTCAAACACTTACAAATATACAATATATAAATGTACAAATTAAATGATACTTACAACTTTGATCATGTGAAGTACTTGCAAACCACATGTCACAACAATATTATTTACAAGAATATCTAGAAATGAAGCTTATGAAAACAAGATACAAACATACACATACAAGTATATAAGAGAGAATGATAGAGAAATTTAACACAAGATATTTACGTGCTAAACCTCCGAAGAGGAAACATCTTTGGGTTGATTCCACAACCACCGGCAAACAAAATCCATTAGTAGATAAAAAGATAAAATCTCTCAAGTGACCTCTTCACCTAGAAATCTACCCTTTTGCCCTACATAAGGAAAGTGATGTCATCTTACTCAACCAGAATATTTTCTCTCCAAATGAGACTTCCAATGCTCAACTTGAAGATTCACTCTCCAAATGAAACTTTTAATGCACAAGTCAAAGAATCACTCTAAGATATGTGACTTCCATTGCACAAACCAAAGAATTACTCTAAAGAATGTGACTTCCAACGCTCAATCCAAAGAATCACTCAAAGGAATGAGACTTCCACCCTCTTCACAAGGTAACTAGATAATCATGAGTGCATAACATAAACAAGCACGCAACATAAAAAATGATGATCAAAAAATTCTAAGGAAACTAGAACTAATCAATGAGCACACAAAGTATATTTTTCTAGTTTATAATCCAAAACAGTGCAATCAAACAAATGATGCATGAACATGTGAAATGTATGGATCAAGTACACTTCATGAGTAACTAGACATAGGCACCAACAATCATAGAACACGTTACTTAATATGAATAATATTCTAGAATCATGTGAAACACCAAAAACACATTTAATTCCTAGAATCACTTTATTGAACCCCGTTCATTGGTAAAGCAGCGGAAATGGATTTTATAATTTTTATACAGATAGTAATCTGTATCTGGGACCATTGAACTTGGGATCGTAATTATTTTCGAAACAAATACATATAAAAATTATTACACTAATAAGATATATATGTAAATACAGGAAATTGTAATCAATAATAAGAAGAAGATTAAGAAGCTTACCAACGTTTGGAGGCTCCTTCACTTTTCGATGTGCTCCCGGTCTGTACCACTAATCTTCCTAGCTATTCTCGGGACTGGTAACTGCATGTGGATGTGTCACGGTCTTAGGAACTTAGAATAGAGGATGTAGAGATTTTTTTTTTTTGAAGAAACCGTTTCTTCTTGATATTGATAAACAACACTTGCACAAAAAACAATTCTCGCTTTTTTGATGTTATTTTATGTACACACTTGCACACAATAACTAACTCACAAAAAACAAAACACAACCTTTTTTTTTGTGGAACTTATCGTTTCACAGTGCACACACTTGCACTTATTGGTTCACGCATCCACTATGCAATCAGGTAAGGTTTTGTTTTGTTTTTTTGCTCTGTCAAACCTTTTGTGCGATTATATATCTATATATATCTATATATATATTGATGTTTTGATCAGTTTTTTATCAATTAAAAAAAAGAAATAATAAATGTCATATATATATTATTTAAATTTTAAAAAACTGATCATATCTTTATTTAAAAAATAAAATCTATATTTTATTTATCAAATAAGATATTATATATATATATTTATATATATATATTTAAATTTAAACAATTCAAATTCAAATATATATAATTTATTTTATTTAATAAATGAGATAATCATATTATCTCATCATTCAAAAATAAATAACAATTGAAACCCTCAATTCATCACTAATTACACTATTAAATAATCTAATTATTTAATTGTCATTTTAATCAATTGAACAATCTAATTACTCAATCAACTCCTGACACGTGTCACTTACGTAACACAACTAATTAGACAATCCAATTAATTAACCGTGACCCTTGTTACCTAAATCGATCGGGCTAGCAAGGGGACCTAATGGACCTACAGTATTTTGAGCTCCAATAATCCTCATAATCATTATTTAAAGTTTATAATTAATATTCTTAGATTTTTAACTCCGGTGTTATTCCACCTAAAACCCAAAGCTGCACTCTCTCAATTGCAGACGCTTTTACACAGACCGATACAACTAGGTATCAATCGATATAGCTATTACATATGGTGTGATCCTCCACAGTAGTTAATAATTATGGCAGGGTCATAATGTCTGTTATACCCCTCTAATTACATATATCCTTTAAGTACCATTGATTATTTAATGGACAATAAATCCTATTTCCTCACGAAATTAGGAGAGCGCTTATATTGTCCAAGCCCCGAATCAACTCTTAAGGGAACTACCATCTATTTCTCACAAGAATGAGTGGATTCCACTATTGTGTACAAAACATCCCAGCCACAAGCCATACCGCAATCCCAATATACGGAGTATATTGATCAGGAAATGTATCTGACCTCACCCATGGTATATCAAAGACCACGATCTAACCTGAAGGAGTCGATAAGACACTCAGGATTAAGATCACCCACATATAGCCATCATTAGTTGATATATATGAATCTCATCGGTAAACGGATCTTGGTGTGAGATTCATATAGATCATGACCCAGTCCTATATGATCACATCATATAAGGTGCCTCTATTCCCATATCTCATATGAATGATTCAGGATAGAATCACTGTACATTACGGAATGGACCGCAACTATAGATTAACCACAAATAAAGTACCCAGCTTTATTTGCTATCTATGGAATCTTTAGATTACACTTCTCTTACTGTATCCATCTATATATGACACTCATATACACAGTTCGAGATTACATCTGGTAATCCAGGATGTCAATATGTACACAAGTTTATAAAATAAATAACATAACAAGAAAGAATTGAACCTTTCTTTTTATTTACTTTATAAATCCATTTACAAATTATATGTTTAGGGCATAAACCCCAAAAATCTCCCACTTGCACTAAAGCATGTAAGGCATGTCTCGTAACCCTAGACCATCTAGGTGACCCGAAAATACTTAAGTCGGTAAGGTCTTCGTAAATGGATCAGCATGATTGTCTTGTGAGGCTATCTTGGTGACGATCACATCTCCTTTCTGCACTATCTCTCTAATGAGATGATACTTTCTCTCTATATGTTTCCCTCTCTTGTAGCTTATTGGTTCTTTAGAATTAGCCACAGTACCACTGTTATCACAATAAAGTGTGATGGGCTTATCTAGGCTTGGAACAACTTCCAGATCACTCAAAAATTTACGGAGCCAAACAGCCTCTTTAGCAGCTTTACAAACGGCTACATATTCAGCTTCCATGGTGGAATCAGCAATGCAAGATTTCTTGATACTTCTCCACCTAATGGCTCCACCACCTAGGGTGAATACTGATCCAGATGTGGATTTTCTAGAATCCCTGTCAGACTGAAAATCAGAATCCGTGTATCCTAACGAGGATCAAATCCTGTCTGGAATACACTAGCATATAATTTCTCGTTCTCCGAATATACTTGAGAATAGTCTTGATAGCAACCCAATGATCCAATCATTGGTTGGACTGGTATCTGTTGACTACTCCTACTGCATAGCAGGTGTCCGGTCTCAAGCATAACATAACATACATGAGACTACCTACTGCCGATGCATAGGGTACACGTCTCATATCTTTAACTTCTTAAGGTGTCTTAGAACATTGTTCCTTAACCAAGTGAACTCCATGCCTGAAAGGTAAATTACCTTTCTTGAAGTTCTACATCGAAAATCGCACAAGAATCTTGTCGATCTATGATGCCTGAGACAGTGCTATGAGTTTGTTCCTTATAAGTTGGATCCCTAGAACATAACTTGCGTCTCCCAAATCTTTCATTTGGAATTGGCTAGCCAGCCAGCCCTTTATATCAGACAACACTCCTACATCATTCCCAATGAGTAGGATATCATCTACGTACAGAACCAACAAAACTACTTTCTTGTCAATGATACGCTTGTAGACACAAGGCTCTTCGACGTTTTGCTCGAAGCCATAGGTTTTGATCACATCATCAAACCTAATGTTCCAAGATCTAGATGCTTACTCAAGTCTATAGATGAACCTTTAAAACTTGTAAACTTTTTGCTTTTAATCTGGAGACATGAATCCCTCTAGTTGCATCATATAGATGCTCTCGTCAAGATTTCCATTCAAGAATGCGGTCTTGACGTCCGTTTTCCAAATTTCATAATAGAAATAGGCAGCAATGGATAAGGGAATCCTAATAAACCTAAACATGGCTATTGGCGAGAAGGTCACTTCATAATCAACCCATATTTCTGGGTATAACCCTTGGACACTAGCCTTACCTTAAAGATCTCTACCTTTCTGTCTACTCCTCTCTTTCTCTTATAGATCCACTTGCACCCTATGGATTTTACCCCATCCGATAAGTCTACAAGATCCCATACTGAGTTAGTGTATATGGACTCCATCTCGATCTTTATGGCTTTAAGTCATTCCTCTTTATCAGGATCTTCCATTGCATTCTTAAATATCAATGGATCATCCACACTATCAGCAGAGATAACACCTTGTCCCTCACCTATACCTAAATAGCATTCGGGTTGTCTCACAACCCTCTCACTACGTCTATGTGGTAGTGTATCCTGATCAGAAACCATCTGACTCTCAGATGTTTGTGGATCAACAACTCTTGTTGATGAAGCACTAGTCTCACTAGGCTCCAACTCATTCAATACAATCTTAGAACGAGGTTTATGGTAACCAATATAACTCTTCTCAAGACACGTTACATTTGTCAATACAAATACTTTGTTTTCTTTGGGACTATAGAAGTGTCCACCTTTGGCCTCCTTGGAGTATCCTACAAACAGGTAGACAACAGACTTGGAGTCTAGCTTTCCAGTTTTGTTCTTTAGCATGTGTGCTGGAACCCCAATTTATGGAAATGTTACAAACTAGCTTTACGACCATTCCACAACTCTAGGGGAGTCTTATAAACATATTTGGATGGCACTACATTCAAAATGTATGCCACTGTTTGTAATGCATATCCCCAAAAGGAATTTTGTAATGATGAGAAACTAATCATAGATCTTACCATTTCCATCAGGGTTCTATTTCTCCTCTCCGCTGTGCCATTTTGCTGAGGTGTACCGGGAGCTGTGAGTTGGGAAATTATCCCATGCTTAACCATAAAGTCTTCAAACTCTTGGTTAAGGTACTCACCTCCACGATCCGATCGTAGTGATTTGATAGTCCTACCTAATTGATTCTCAACTTCAGCTTGGAATTCTTTAAACTTTTCAAATGTTTCCGAATTTAGTTGCCTCAGGTAGACGTATCCGTATCTTGACCAGTCAGATATAAAGGTGACAATAACCACCCATAGCTTTAACATTCATCAGTCTGCAGACGTCTGTATGTATAAACTCTAGCGGTTCTTTAACTTTAAGCCTTTTTCCAATAAAAAGTCTCTTGGTCATCTTACCTTCCAGACAAGATTCATAGACAGGTAAGGTGCCAACCTTTAACTCATTTAAAGGTCTGTTTTTTACTAGTCTATCTATCCAGTCAAGGTTGATATGACCAATCCTTAGATGCCAGAGATACGTGTCATTATCTGGAGAAATCTTACGTCGTTTAGTTTTTGGTTTTTCAACCTTAAACATTTCGGTGTTGAACACTGTAGTATGTATTAACGGTCTTAACACATACAAATTGTTTTCATTAATTTCTGAACGGATATTTAGATCATTCTTTCCAATAATAACAGACTTATTATTAAAAGAAACAGAATATTTTTGTTCTAACAACTTAGAAACGGAAATCAAATTCCGTATAAATCCAAGAAATATAAAATACATTGTCCAATAATATATAATTATTACAAAAACATAATCTATTTACGCCCACTGCTTGTGCCGACACATCATCCCCTGACCCCACACACATTAAGAAGGCTCCCTCTTCTAGCTGTGTCCAGGAATCAGTCCACTACAAAGAAGAACAAACATTGCTAGTGGCCCCCGAATCAACTATCCAGGGTGAAGAATTATATTCCACTAAACAAGATTCAAGAACAAGTAAATCATATTTACCTTTCGTCTTTTTCTTCTTGGCTACCTTCTTCAGGTACTGAGGACAGTTCCTTTTCCAGTGCCCGACCTTGTTACAATGAAAATATTTTCCTTTGTCTTGGTCGGTGGAGGTGCCCTTCTTTTTGCTTTGGGCTTTCTTAGGTTTGGGCTTTTCCTTTTCCTTCCCAACAGACCTCTTCCTCTTATTATTATTAGAGGAAGATGGTTCGATAACATTTGCCTCACCGGTCTTACCCTTATTGTCCTTAATCAAGGACTCAAAGGTAGCGAGCTCATTGAGCAACTGTGTAAGACTGAACTTTAACTTGTTCATCCCAGTAGTTGCTTTTAAACTGATCAAAACTCTTCGGAAGAGTCGTCAGTATGATGCTCACTTGATTGGGTTAGTCAATGGCCCCGCCATTGACTTCTGTCGTGTTGAAGTATGACATCATGCTCAGAACATATTCCCGAACTGATGTACCTTCGTTTATGCTAGCGAGCATAGCAGAATGAACACCTTCGTGTCGCTTTTGCTTGGAAGGCTACCCTATCATAGCTTGCAATGACTCCATGATTTCGAATGCTGAAGTCATTGCTTCATGCTTTTTGGCAAGCACGTCTGTCATTGAAGCCAACAGATATGTTCGGGCCTTCTCATCAGATGAGACCCATCACTGGTATGCCTCACGAACAATTCGTGTGACATTAGCAGTAGGTGCTGGAGGACATTCCTCCGTAAGCACAAACTTGAGGTCTTTGGTGACCAAAATTGCATTGATATTAAGTTTCCACTTAGTGTAGTTATCACCAGTTAATTTATCATTTGCGAGAATTTGAAGTAATGTAGAAGACATTGCTGAAATAAATAAAACATTCAATCAATCATTTAATTAAAACAAGTGCGAGTGCTTTGGTATAAATTTAAATATGATGCATTAACATGTTTAACGAACTAGAACTACCCTAAAAATAGTTACTATACCACGACAATCCAACATACCATAAAAAAGTGCTGCCTTTGGTCAGTCAAATCTTTACATGTTGGACCGAGACATTCTCATTCAAATGATATTCTAGAATAACTCTTATTCCATATCATTCAATCATCGTTTATTCAGTCAGGTTTTTAATTAACAAACTTAATCAAAACCTTCGTGAGTGTAAGCCACCATTTCAGATCTGACGAGCTTAACTCGAGAATTGCTGCCTTAGGATCGGTCAATCCCAAAATCCCTCAGAAATCCTATCCATTAGGAAGCCAACCTTGGTATTGACCTTTGTGGAAACCCTCCTTAGGGAAGAAGAAAGCAAAGCCGTCACGAGGCCCCACTCGGATCTCACGGTGTTGAACTAATGATGGAGACCGCGGGATATATATGTCATATATCCCTCTCCCACTCACTATTTTAAAACTAGGGTTTTCTATTATTCATTAATGCACGTAGACTCTACAGGATCAAACGGCTAACTTTAATCAAGTTATCTAGCACATTAATTAATTAGAACAAATTCTAATTAACTAATAAATTATTAATGATTTTTAACAATTAAAAATCTAATCTATTAGGGAATAATCTAAGCCTTTGTAAACTTTTTACTAAGGTCAGATTATTATTATTATGTTTACCAATTTTTAACTATTAAAACTCTAACATATTATTTGGTTCATTTATTATTAGGAAATTAATCATATTAATCCTAATTACAAAAATGAACCCATTAATCTAACTTATTAAACTCTTTAATTACTAGATTAATATTAATGAGAATTACCAAGTTTTTTAACCATTAAAAAACTAATCTCATTTTCATAGCCAATTTATGTATTTACCCATTTTAATCACATTAAAAAAAATACATAAAATATCATGCTATGATGCATGTATGACATATCAAATGTATTTGTGTAGGCACATCTAATCTAAATGACATACGTATGTATGGCAATGCTTTTATCATCATATAATATAAAGCATACATGAATTGACCGAGTACTGTGTATTATTTAACCTAAAAAAATTGGAATCTAAAATTACAAAAATACCCCCAAGGCATTCCTTGGTCTTCTTGTATTTTTCGAGTCTTCCAGACTCTTCAGGTCACTTCAATTCATCTCATGAATCCTTCTTCACGATTTTTTCAGGTCTTCAATATAGGTTACATATTTTTTAATACAATAATAAAAAAATAAAAATAATACAACCCATAAACTCTAAATCCACAGTACCATATAATTAACGATCAATCATGTTTTTGTAAATTTTAAAAAATTTAATATACATACAAAAACATCATGCAATCAATTTAAATCGTGCCTACATAATCATACATATAGGAGCATCAAAAAAAATTTCCTGTTCCAAAAATAAAATTGGCTCTGATACCAATTGTTGAACCCCGTTCACCGGTAACGCAGCGGAAATGGATTTTAAAATTTTTATACAGATCGTAATCTGTATCTGGGACCAGTGAACATTGGATCGTAATTATTTTCGAAACAAATACATGTAAAAATTATTACACTAATAAGATATATATATGTAAATACAGGAAATTGTAATCAGCAATAAGAAGAAGATTAAGAAGCTTACCAATGTTTAGAGGCTCCTTCAGTTTTCGATGTGCTCCCGGTCTGTACCACTGGTCTTCCTAGCTATTTTCGGGACTGATAACTGCGTGTGGGCAAGTCACGGTCTCAGGAACTTAGAATAGAGGATGTAGAGAAAAAAATATTTGAAGAAACTTTTTCTTCTTGATATTGGTAAACAACACTTGCACCAAAAAACAAAATTCTCTCTTTTTTGATGTTATTTTATGTACACACTTGCAGACAATAAGTAACGCACAAAAAACAATAAAACAACCTTTTTTTTTTTGTTGAAATGATCGTTTCACAGTGCACACACTTGCACTTATTTGTTCACGCATCCACTATGTAATCAGGTAATGTTTTTTTTTTATGTCAAACCTTTTGTGCCTTTATATATATATATATATATATTTATATATATTGATGTTTTGATCAGTTTTTTATCAATTTTAAAAAAAACGAAATCCTTCTTTTAAACATTGATTTTTTTTTTCAAATAATATATATCATATATATAATATTTAAAATTTAAAAAACTGATCATATCTTTATTTAAAAAATAAATTCTATAATATATTTATCAAATAAGATATTATATATATACATACATACACACACACATATATATATATATATATATATATATATATATATATATATATATATATATTTAAATTTAAACAATTCAAATTCAAATATATATAATTTATTTTATTTAATAAATGAGATAATCATATTATCTCATCATTAAAAAATAAATAACAATTGAAACCCTCCTTTCATGACTAATTGCACTATTAAATAATCTTATTATTTAATTGTCATAATTGTCATTTTAATCAATTGAATAATCTAATTACTCAATCAACTCCTGACACGTGTCACTTTCGTAACACAATTAATTGGACAATCCAATTAATTAACCGTGATCCTTATTACCTAAATCGATCAGGCTGGACCAACAGTACTTTGAACTCTAATAATCCTCAGAATCATTAATTAAACTCTTTAATTAATATTCTTTGATTATTAACTCTGGTGTTATTCCACTAAAAACCCGAAGCTGCACTCTCTCAACTGCAGACGCTTTTACAAAGACTAATACAACTCGGTGTCCATCGGTATAACTATTACATATGGTGTGATCCTCCACAGTAGTTCATAATTAGAACTGGGTCATAATTTCCGTTATACCCCTCTAATTACATATATCCTTTAAGTACCATTGATTTTCTAATGGATAATAAATCCTATTTCCTTATGGAATTAGGAGAGCGATCATATTGTTCAAGCCTCGAATCAACCCTTAAGGGAACTACTATCTCCTTCTCACAAGAAGGAGTGGATTCCACTATTATGTACAAACCATCCCAGCCACAAGCCAAACCGCAATCTGTATATATGGAGTATATTGATCAGGAAATGCATTTGACCTCACCCATGGTATATCAAAGACCATGATCTGACCTGAAGGAGTCGATAAGACACTCTGGATTAATATCACCCACATATAGCCATCATTAGTTAATATATATGAATCTCATCGGTAAACGGATCTTGGTGTGAGGTTCATATAGATCATGGCCCAGTTCTATATGATCACATCATATAAGGTGCCTCAATTTCCATATATCATATGAATGTTTCGGGATAGAATCACTGTACATTATGGAATGGACCGCAGCTATAGATTAACCACAAATAAAGTACCCAACTTTATTTGCTATCTATGGACTCTTTAGATTGTACGTCTCTTACTGTATCCATCCGTATATGACACTCATATACACAGTTCGAGATTACATCCAATAATTTAGGATGTTAATTTGTGCACAAGTTTATAAAATAAATAACATAACAAGAATGAACTGAACATTTCTTTTTATTTACTTCATAAATCCATTTACAAATTACATGTTTAGGACATAAACCCCAACACACTCATGTCACTAAACCTTGAATCAATCATAGACATTTAAGCACATAATCAAGATCTAGTATCAAATAAATTCATGCTAGAATCATAACATATGATCAATAGAATTTCTAGCAAAGAATAAAGAGCATGTATCCATAAATCAACAATTGAAACATATCAAGCTCTGTATTCACAATCAATTATGCTAATCTTGTGAGATTATCAAATAATCAAACCTAGCATAAGTAGTGACTATTATTCATCAAAATCAATCAATCAACGTCCAAATAGTCCTAGATATAAAGCTAGCACAATAATTTTTTAATACCTCAAGACAAATGTGCAATCCCGTTTTTTAATGAAGAACCACCAGAAAACTCAATTGAAAGACTTCAAACCTTCTTGAGAATGATAGAGAAATGATAGTCGAAGAATATCCAACTTGAATCGGATTTCAAACGAAAAAGATATGGTGTTTGGTAGATTAGAAAATTTGAGAGAAATCTGCACTTGATTTACATTTTTTCTTCTTAGATTCAAATGAGAGAGAGAAGAGATATATAAAGGGAGAGAAGTAAAAGGAAAAAATTACCAAACTTACCCTTTGCCTAAGCCTTCCCTAAGATTGCACATGACCATCTCAGGCGTATACCCTTGATGCGTCCGAGATGGTCACGCGCCAACTCAAGGTTGCACATTGTGATGGCCTTTGGCCATCATGTATCTCCCTCGCGCTCCTCCCACGTTCTTCGACCGTTCTCCGGCCTTCAAACTCTGAATTTGAATCCGTTTATGGATTACGAACCGAGACTCTCTCACAAACATGGATGACTATGAAACTTAACCTATAAAATAATAATTTGACTCGATACATGAAGATGAATACAATACATGCAACATGATTGGAAAGTTTCATATCTCTTGACTCGAAACTTAAAATCAAATGTAAGAGTAGCTGAAATGACCAGAACTCAATAAGAAAAAATATAACATTAATTTCAAGTTCAAGGTCCATGTTATACAAGCATATATCACACAAGAATGCTTATCATTTGGACATAGTCTACAAACATTCATTTTTTCATAATTAGCCAATTCTACACCAATGCATGTGCATTCAATATCAAGTGTGTGAATGTGTTATATAAAATGAGCACAACTATGCAGGGACACATATGGATGCAATGTGTGTGTGCCTAAAAGCATTGTAAGAGGATAGAGGTCTTAAAATAACTTTATAGACAATAATGTTTTCTCCTCTAAAAGGCTTCACTTTGCTTGATTAGTTATCCAACTTCCTTGAAGCTTGATAAACCGTGAATTCTTAACAAATAATTAATAGAAGGAAATGTTATTTTGATATAGAATAATGCCAACATAACTCGAAATCCCAACATAACATTCTGATAGGGTGGCTCTTGTTTAATCGCGATGGTGAGGCACCTCGGGGTACCATTCTAGTAGTGAGGTGCTTGGTTGATCTTGAAAGCGAGGTACCTCGGGATACCCTTCTGGTGGAGAGATACTTGGTTGATTTCGATAGAGCTTTATGATCTTCTAAGAGCTTTATGGGCATTCTTATTCTTATTAGAAAGGTAGGACTCGTACCTTGATGGGGTAGTAGGTCATTTTCGGGGTACCTAGGTACCAATTGGGTTATCAGGAAGGGTTCAAAAGCTTCCTCTTACTCATACAACGATGTAAATGTACCTATGTTGTGCTAAACCTAGTATTTTGAGGTAAACCATTATGTCCAGTACCTATCTAATATGCGGAGATGCCTTCTGTGAGGTGCTACCTTGGTGGAAAATTTCCCTTTGAACCCATGCCAAAAATGGTTGTTAATAGAAGTCCTCTCTGACTTGAACATCGATGATTGATTTGGGGTTGAAGTCAGATTTCCTATTTTGTTTAGGAAAATTTTCTATTTTTAGTCAATTACCAGGATTTATGAGGAGATCTTTCAATTAAATGCAACGTCCATGTGTCAAGCGTGGAAGGCTTCCCATTTGAAAAAGGAGAGGTTTTTGGCGATATGCGTATATCGAGGCAAAAATCTCATCTTCTCAATTACGCCTCTGTCATTGATTACTATTCTATTATGTTTATTTAAACCCAGACACTCCTTCATCTTTTTCACGCTTCCAAAACTCTTTCACACTTTTAAAATTTTAAAATATCCCTAATTGACTCTGTCTTCTTCGTTCCTTTCTAGACAAATCTATACCTCTACTATGTTGAATTCTGACGGTGACAGCGTTGATAGGCTGATGAAGGGTGCCATTCTGAGCCTTGTTCACGGGAAACAAGCTCGAGATGAAAGCAGTGGAGAGAGCGATGTTCCCCCACTGCAGTGTCATCGCTCAGGTCGACATACTACCATCAGGGTTGATTTTTCAAGTAACCCAGATACGCTGTTGGAGATTATCAAAGGGGACTCAAGAGAGGATTTTGGTGAGGTTGGAATCGATGGGTGGTCTGGTTGATACTGAATCGACATCGCCCGGTGGGGTGCTCGCTCTTCCTTATGACTTCCATGTTATTCCAGACTCAACTGCTACAAAGGCCATCATCAGGTGCTCGATGAGTCACTTCAAGATTCCTGAGAGAATCTCTATCACCATACAGCACCAAGGGTATAACTTGTACACCCTTACCCCGGTGTGCTCCTGATACATGTCATCACGTTTGATAATGGTGTCAGGCTTCCTCCTCATTTGACCCTCCACAGGGGGTTTCAAACTCTGCAGCTTGCTCCCATTCAGCTTACACTGGGATTATGGAGACACCTGGAGGGCTTTCTCATGCTTTGGAAAGAACAATGCAAGAAAGGCAAGATTGATAGGGAGCCAGGACCAAACGAGTTAAGGTTGTCTTGCAGGTCATAAGCATGTCTCCCAGTCTAAGAGGGTGATTCTATGCTCGGGCTAAAAATAGCTTAAATTTTATCGTCCCTATTGCTACCAAGAATGATGGTCCCTGGAAGGATGATCCATGGAAGGATGAATAAGTCGTGGTAGGTGGTGATTGAAGGAGCTTTGTTCACATCGGTGGCACTGAGTACATGGTTCCTACTAAGTTCAGTAGTAAACTAGTCTGGGAGAAAGTCACCCTTTCTTCAGAATTGAGGTCGGTGTTGGAGGCTACTGTCAACCAGAACTTCGATAACCTACAGTACCCCATTTCTAACCATTTCGATGATTGCAGGGTGGACCGTTACCTGCTTGTCTCTGTGCTTCCTCAGGTAGAATGAACCATTTTGTTTCTGTTGATGCATGATTTCTTTTTTTTCACTAATGTATCCTAACTTTTTTTGTTGATTTATGTTGTTTCTACTGTCCCATTACTGGTCCAGAGGGAGTTTGGACTGTTAAAGGATTTCCTTCCTCCTCTGGTTCCTACCCAACCTAGGTCCCCTACAATTAGAACTGCTAAGACTCCTCTTCCTCTTGTCACGATAAAGGGTAGCGGGTGTGTTTCTATTAGGATTCCTAGGGCACCTCTCACCTTTCCCATGGCATCTCGGCTGACCAGGTGAGAGATTAAGGCTTGGCTGCTCTCACTGTTGTTACTGCTTTTTATACCACTACTACTAGTACTATTGCTTTTACCTCTGCTTTTACTGCTACTACCATTCCAACCTCTCCACCTGTTTCAGTACCTCCATGAGTAGTGGGGTGGTCTAGGAACAACTACTTCCACCACCACTGCGATTTCTTATGAGCTATTTAGATCTTAACTGAGGGTTACGAGTCAGGACAAGGTCTTGAACTCGTTTATCCTTTTCTGTTCTGGTGGGGGTTTATCTCTAATGGCCTAACTACATTCTGAGATTCTGCTCACTAAGGGTTCTGCCTTTATTGTTGAGGTAAGAGGGAATCACATCCTGATTCATTATTGTTTTGATACATTCATAACTAATACGTTGGTGGTAGCTAACTTGGTTGTTGTGATTTGTAGACTTTCAATTATAATATAATGGAGAGCCATCAGATGTCTGTATTGAGGAAATGTGCCAAGGATACTGAAGCTAATGTTGATGTAGCCAGATGGGAGCTTGCTTAAACTCAGGGCACGGTGCAGACGTTGAACCTCAACCCACATGATCAAGAAGGCATTAGAAGACACTCATTGTGACTTGGAGTTGTTCAAGCGTGCTCTTGATCAGGAAACTCTCAAATCGGAATGGCAAGCTATGGAGAGGAACTCCAAGAGAAAGAATGCCATCAAGCAGATGGAGGAAAGTCAAGCTCTGCACATTTAAGTGGCCAGCTTGGAGGCTGATGTTGACTTCTCTTTTGGCTATGGCTATTTTTATGTTGCATACTAAATAGCCCAAGCTCTGTCCCCTCTCTTTGATGTGACCATCATTGTCAACTAGAACATAGATAAAATCTTAGAGAGGGCCAAGAAGCTCTCTACTCCAGCTAATGATGGAGCAGGTCCTTTTGGGACTACTGATGCCAATGAAGGTGCAAGTGGTGGTGGCAACCAACAACTTACCTCTTCCTTTCTGCCTGGTGGCAATGCTACTGGTACAGATCCACCTACTAAGTCCCCGATCGAGGTAATCTCCCTAAATGAAAAAATAGGTCCCATCATCGCCTGACAAGGTGGTGGAGTAGATCTCTGATCCCTAGGATTTAATGGAAGCTGAAGCTACTCTATTTGGTTAGTCTGGTGTAGCAGAAGATTAACCCGCTTTTATAGGGGTAGCAGATTCTGTTATGTTTTAGATTTTTGTTAGCTTAATTATGTAACAAAACTTCATTTCTTTGTAATGCTTAGTTGCTTAAGTGGTTCATGATGATAAGAGCTTCAAGGAAGATAAGCAACTACTCATGATGCAAAGTTCGTCTTCAATAGGATTGGTACTGTTCTTGGATGCTAAGGTATCGAATTTCTTCTTCCTCTTGTAAGGTGTAAGGCATAAACACACATATCATACATTTGTGTCCCTGAATTATTGTGCACCGTTTATAACATATTCACACACTTAAAGCTGAATGCTCATGCATTAGTATGAAAATAACATGTTTTGGAAAATACATGATAGGAGCTATGTCTATGTAGTTTACATTCTATTGTGAATTGTGTTTGTATGTATATATGTTTGTAAAACATGGATATTGAACTTGATTTTAGTCTTAAATCATTATTGATTGAGTTCTAAACACTTTGGTTACTCATACTCTTAATTTCAAGTTCTAAGTCAAAATATATGATATTTTCAAGTCATGTTGCATATATTGTCTACGTATTCATATATCGAGTCAAATTCTCATTTTTTTGGTTTGAGTATATTATATTTCCATGTTCATGAGAGAGTTATGGTTTGTAATCCACAAACAGATTCGAATTCCGAGTTCAAAGGGCGGAGAACGGTTGAAGAACGCGAAGGGAACGCACCAGGAAAAGAAGTGCAACCAAGCACTCTTTCTCGAGATGGCGCGTGGCCATCTCGGGTAAGAATGCTTGCTGCCCCGAGATGCCCATACGCCATCTTAGGCGTAAAGTGTGCTTGGTGCCTTCATGAATTCTTTGGTCATTTCACTTGTTTTTCTTTCCCTCTCATTTATATATCCCTTGCATCTCACTTTTCATTCTAAGAAGAAATTTAAACTTTGAGTGCAGAATTTTCTCTGAAGTTTTCTCACCTTCCAAGCACCAGTACTTTTTTGTTTCAACTTCGATTTGAGTGATTCAAAGATATGTGTGTTCATATACTTATCCTCCATCTTTTCTCTGAAGGTTTGAGTTAATTTTACTACTGTTTTTGGAGTCAATCCTTACAAAAAGGGGATTGCACCAAATCAACTACGATATTGATTTTCTCTCAAAGTTTTCTTTTAAAACTTGGTCAATTCCCTTGGGTTTTCTTCTTCAATATATATATATATATGTATTGTGATTGTTTTGATTTGAGTTTTGAACTCATTTAAAGCTATATTGAGTTTCAATTGAAATCTCACAAGTTGAGTTAGGTTTTGATTTTGCCTATGTTTTCACATGTTTGGAATTGTATTGTGCTACCTTAGATTCTTGGACTATTTGATGATCTTTGATTGATTGATTTTGTGAAAAATAGTTCATCACATGTATTAGGCTCTCTCTTGGCCAATCTCTCTATATAATACATGTTGTGTTGTTCTTTGGGCTATTCATGTGCATGATTCTTTCTATGAATATAATATGCTCTAGAACATGTTTTGTATATGTGATTAGAACTTGATCATTTTGTTAACGAGAAATTTGCTCAAGATGAGAAATTCCAACTAACACCCTTGAGACCACTACCACAGAGGTGGTGGCCGGGGTCGATACCTTTGATACCTGACCTGCTTAGATTGAAACGGATGTTTAAATGACCCTAGCAAATGAGTGCTTTATTTTAGAACACTTGTGATACACAAAAATCTCTCATATACACTCACAATCTCTCTAGTACATAGGAAGGTGGCAATTTCGTGCTTGTCGAATAGTGGATACCATGATGACTGTGTTCTGATCACAAAATTTAGGCTCGATGCGATTCTTTCTTCCTCTTTTTTTTTTTCATTTATGTTCTTGGGAATACTTAGGAATATTTATACATGGCTGAATTAATTTGAACAGGTGTATCTCCCGCCTTGATTCTCTGAACCTGTTCCCTCCTTATCGGGTGGGATCCTCTATTTGAAAGTCATTGACTTCGAGTAAATAACGGACTCAAGATTATCGTTGGTAGAGATAAGTTTGTTTCCTTTTTGAAAACAAACTCTTGTCTTACACGTATGCAGAATTTAATGTTCGTTATAACGTAGTTATGATCTTATATGTATTCATGGCATGATTCTTCATGGAGGTCATCACGTTAGCTGCTCGTTGTTTTGTAGAGCGAGGTAGATCTATGTTTTGGTTCTGTCTTCAGAAGCTTGGGATGGACGCCCCTTTAGACATTCTTGGGAGGTAGCTCGGGTTTGATTCACTTAGAGGTCCTCTTTCTCCTCGTATTGTGGAGGGGACAGCGGGCTCCTGGAGAGTTTGTTGGGTTTCCAGCTTTTAGGCCACGAGTTAAGCTCGACCTCCGAGAGCCTTAACCTGTTGGGAGCTTGCTTTGCTTGTCGGGCTTCATTTCGAGTGTTTCTTGAGCTCGGCGCTCCTTCCTAGCTTTCACGGGGTGGTTTTGGAGTCTGATCCCAGGGATCGAGGTTCCTGGATAGGTGGCCTCGAGAAGCTCGGATTCCAGTGTTCTCATGAGGACTCTACCAGGTCGTGCCCAGCTTCTTCCCTGATAGTCCCGAAGCCCGGCGATACTTCCATGCTTCTATGTGGTAGCTTTATGGTCTGCCCGCGGTCTCATGAATGTCGAATTTGGGTTTTGATTCAGGCTAGGAGAGTGGAGAATTTTCTCTTTGACCCCTAGCCAAAGTTTACTATTAACAGAAGTCCCCTATGACTTGAACACTGGAGGTAGAGTTGGGGTTAGAGTTAGATTTCTTATTCATTTGAGAAATTTTCCATTACAAAGTAATTACTGGGAATCTCGAATGAAATCTTCTCATTAATTGTTCAAGTGGCGTGTCGTGGGTGGATTGGCACGTTCATTGAAATAGTCCGGCTACATTATGGTCGTTCCGAGTTTTGAGGCGATCTTACAGAAGATTTTGTTGATGCCAATGGCTATTCTACCTCTATTTAATCTTGGGCTTATCATCCCTATCTTCATGCTTTCTTTTAATATTCAAAATTTCAAAAACTCTTACTGTCTTCTCCGACCACATCATTTTCTTCCACCCATCTTCAAGCTCTTTTCATTCAATAATGTCGAATTTCTCTGATAGCATTAAAGCCATGTTCGAGGGCATCGGCGTCTCTAATTTGGTTCCTCAGAAACGGGTGTGAGGAATCTTGAGCGATGAGGACTCTTCTCCGGTCCGTCAGCACCGTTGCTCCAGTATGAATGTTTCGATAGGCTTCGGCTTCTCTAATCAAACCGACAACCCTCTAAAATTAGTTGACGAGGATTTCGACGTAGAAGAGATGGTTGATGCCGCTGGGGAGGTTCAAATTGCGGTGGTTGGGCTTCCTTCAATGAAGATTCTTCCTTCTGAATCTAGGGTTATCCGACTCTACTGTTAACCGACAATCTATCAATCGTATTCGGGATAAATATGGCATTCCTAAAGGTGTCACCCTCACAATTCCCCATAGGAACTGCGACATTTTTAACCCTTTCGTAGGCGTGCTCCCTATTCATTTGGCGGCCTTTGAGAACGGGATCAGACTCTCCCTTCACCCTACTCTTCGGTGGGCTCTTAATGCCCTTCAACTAGATCCCCATCAGCTAACGCTCGACTTCTGGAGGCATCTGATTGGCTTCCTCATGCTGTAGAGGGAACATTGAGAGCTAGGCAAGGTCACCCGAGAACCCGGAGCAGAAGAGTTGGCCTACTTTTTTCAAATAAGGAGTTTATCTGGAGGTCCCCGGAGACAGTTCTATGTGAAGGCCAAGAACAAGCTTAACTTTATCATCCCCAGCGTTTCGAGAAAAGACCCAGCTTGGGAGGAAGAGTGGATATTAGCTGGAGGAGATTGGGGAAGCTCCATATTCATCGGCAGATATGAGTTTACGGTTCCCACCGCCTTCAATGACAATCCCTCATAGGACCGGGATTCCCTGTCAGCTGAATCTGAGGTTGTGCTGAAGACCATCCTAGCTAAGAATTATTTGAACCTGAGGTTTCCCATTGTTGATCCCTTCGATCCCCGCAGGGTGAATAAGTATCTGCAGATCTTCGATGTTTTCCCTCGTGAGTAATATTAAGTTATTATGCTTTGTTTTGTTAGCTGACTTGCCTTTGACATCCTTATTTTCTTTTCTTTTTAACAGTTTTTGTTGTTGCTCCAGCTTCTCACGAAGACCGGTATGCTTTGACCCCTCCTTCTCCCTCTCCTACCAAACCGTCCTAGGGAACCATCTTGGCTACCTCAAAGAAAGGAGGGCCAACCCTTTTAGTCACTGTTTCACTTGCTTTCACTCCATCGCCTTCCCAGATGAGATCCAAGATGGTGATTCTAGCATCGCGAGCTGCTAAAGCTTTAAATCGAGGAGGGCCTACTCTCCAGGCTGCTGATACGACCACCTCCGTCCCCTCATCAATGGCCCCCACTACATCTACTGCTTCTTCAGTTACATTACCCATCTCTTCAGTTGATCCATCTACTTCTCAAGCAGTTCAGGCTTTAAGGGATCCTGAGGCTGGTATTCCCGAGATTCCCCCTACTCGCCCCCATAATCAACTGAGCTCTGTTGGTTAGGATGAAGTTTTGAAGCAGTTCGTTATGTCTTGCCCGGGTGGAGGGCTTTCTAGGATGGCTTCCATATCTGTGGACATTCTGGTTACCAAGTGGTCTGCCCTTCTAGCCGAGGTAGTCATCGCTTTTTTTTTTGTGATTGCGAGCTTTGATCGCTTTCTAACCTTTGTTTTATACTTTGCAGGTTTTCAAGTTTAATATGGCAATGGGTCACCAGGTATCCTTACTCTGAGATCGGGCAGCAAGGGCTGAAGCTGAGGCTGAGCGAGCCATTAAATTGCTAGCATAGGCTCAATTCTTGGTCCAGGAGATGACTTCCAGCCAGAGGGGAATGGAAACACAACCGGGTGAGCTTCAGTGCGACCACGAGAGGCTGAAGTGGTCTTTTGATCAATAAAATCTTCTGTTTAAACAACGAGCCAGTCAGTGGGATGATTGGAAGGAAGAGGCAAATGCACTGGATGCTGAGAACCAAGCTATGCAGGCCCAAATTGCCAAGCTTCAGGCTGAAGTGGAAGCCTCTTTCAGCGAGGGGCATTTCTATACCTCTTTCCAGGTCGTGGAAGCCCTCCCCCATCCTTTGACCTCTCCAGCATCACCGGCTAGGATAGGGAAGACATCATGTCTCTGGTTACAGAGATGTCTCACCCTAACAATGACGAAACGGGTTCTTATACTGGAGACGGAGCTGGGAAGCAGCTCGAAATACCATATCTAAATCCTCTTATCTTGACCTTCCCTGCGTCAGGTCCCGAAGAATCTTTGAAAAGGGTTCAACCCATGGAGTCAAAAGAAAAAGAGATCATGCCAGAGTCAATGGCCAATCTTCTTCATGTTGCCATACCACCTGAGGTTATGGAGGTGGTCAATGAGGTCTTAGAGAAGGATCCAGTTGAGCAACCGGCGATCAGGGGCATCCTCAGAGAGAGGTGGCTAACTAGGATAAACGACCACCAGAAAGTGGAGCAGGGGGCGAGGTTCATCTCGACGAAGGGGAAGCTAGAGGAAATCATGAGGATGCAGAAGTTTGAATCCATCTTCTTGTAACTCGTTCTGAATGCCCGGAAAGGGGGGTGGGCATCCCATCTTTACTCATGCTTGATCATCATCATCATTCATCATTTTTTTTTGTTTATATCCCAGAACAAGGGGTTGGGCTCCCTACTCGATTGCTCTAGCTATTTCTTGGTCTCAAGATCTGGATGGCAAGTATGCTCTTACACTCAGATCCTCATTAGGGGTGGTAGCCCGACCAAGGCATCAGAAGGGCTATCTAGCTATTTTCAATCTGGATGGAAACTATGCTCTTACACCCAGATCCTTCTTGGGGGCGGTAGCTAGACCAAGGCATCAAGAGGCCTATCTTATTATTTTCCGGTCTCGAGATCTGGATGGCAACTATACTCTTACACTCAGACCCTTTTTGGCGGGGGGGGTAATGCCTGGTCGAGGCATTAGGATGGCTATCTAGCTATTTCCTGGTCTCAAGATCTGGATGGCAACTATGCTCTTACACTCAGATCCTTCTTGGGGGCGGTAACCCGACCAAGGCATCATGAGGGCTATCTAGCTATTTCCTAGTCTCGAGATATGGATAGAAACTATGCTCTTACACTCAGATCCTTTTTGGGGGTGGTAGCCCGACCAAGGCATCAGGAGGGCTATCTAGTTATTTTCTGGTCTCGAGATCAAGATGGTGACGCAGTGAAAACGTAACTAGAATTAGACCTATGTCTAAATTCTTTTGAAAAACTGGAATCCACCAGAATAAAGTTAAAACTTTAGAAATTTTATTGAATAATAAGCTATTTGAGCCTTTCGGCTTACAAGGCTATTTAAAGCGAAAGACCATAACCCAAATCCTTGTTGGACAAGAAACGGGATTACATATCAAAAGTTGCCATAAATAGCGAAACTGCCAAAAATAGCGAAATCACAAAAGTTACCGAAATAAAATATACTAACGACCATAAACAAGCCGGAATTAACGGTAGACGATTCTGGCTTGTCAAAGTCAATTTATGAAAAAAAATGGAAATTTCCCAAAAATGAAAGAATTGCGATTTCAGGGCATAAATGATGGAATTTGGCCAAAAATGGACGTGCCTCAACACCAAAGGTGTTGTTTTCTGAAGATCTCGCCGATTCCCTTCAATTAAGGACATTTAATCTTAGATTTAGGATGGTCCCACCAAGCCATGTAGGACTCAGCCACTTGTTCTACATCAGTCCCCTCTACTTGCAAAGAACTTGACCTCGAGTTAGGCTCAGGATAAAGAGGCTCTTCTGCATGATACTGGAACAAATTAGCAACATTAAAGGTATTGGAAATTCCCATGGTCTCAGGTAGGTCGATCACATATGCATTATCATTGATCTTTTTCAGAATCTGATACGGACCATACTTCTTGGGCTTCAGCTTGTTATAAGTCCCAACTGGGAACCTCTCTTTGCGCAAGAAAACCATTACTGAGTCGACCTCCTCAAACACCTTCCGATGCCTATGCTTGTCTGCAACTGCCTTGTATTTCGCATTGGTTTCTTCCAGTTTCTGTCTCACCTCCGCTTGCACCGCTTGGGCCTAAGTAGCCATGTTTTCTGCAACAACACTAACTTTCGGACCCTTTGGTAAATGAATTAAATCCACAGTGTGCTTCGGTGGTGACACATATGTCACAACAAAAGGAGATTTTCCTGTTGCACTATGTACAACACTATTATAGGCAAACTCAACTTGAGGTAATGCATCATCCCACTGTTTCGGCTTATCTCCGCAAATGCAACGGACCAGATTTCCCAAGGTTCTATTCGTCACTTCCGTTTTTCCATCAGTTTGTGGGTGAGCAGTAGTACTTCGTTTCAGAGATGTATTGAACATTTTCCATAAGGTCAGCCAAAAGTGGCTAAGGAATTTCGTGTCACGATCAGAGGTAGTTGACTGCAGTACCCCATGTAGTCGGACCATTTCTCTGAAAAATAGTCGAGCTATGTGCGAAGCATCAGAGGTCTTCCGACAAGGGATAAAGTGAGCTGTTTTTAAAAACCTGTCAACCACCACGAAAACCGAATCTACAACTCACTGGGTACGGGGTAGTCCCAACACAAAATCCATAGACAAGTCCTCCCAGATATTGTTAGGAACAGGTAAAGGCATATAAAGACCAGTATTTTGTGACTGGCCTTTAGACACCTGACAAGTGTAACATCTCTGCACAAAATTCCCAACATATCGTTTATGTTGTGGCCAGAAATACAGTTCCTACAAGCTAGCCACCGTTTTGTCTCGTCCCAAGTGTCCACTCAATCCACCACCATGCAAGTCTCTGATTAATTTCTCCCTTAGAGATGTTCTGGGAATACACAAACGATTGCCAGAAAATAGATACCCATCATTTTCATGAAAATCACTGATAGGCTGTTTTTCAATACACTTGGACCAGATTTCCTTGAAATCCTCATCCTCTTCATACAACTCCTTCAGAGAATCAAACCCAACAATCTCATGAGCTAGGGTTACGAGCAGGGTGGCATGGCGGCTCAATGCATTAGCAACTGGGTTCAGAATCCCTGATTTGTGCTGGATAACAAAAGGAAATTTCTGAAGGAAAGTGGCCCACCTGACATGCATGTTGTCTAAGTTCTTTTGACTATTTATAAACTTCAAAGCTTGATGGTCGGTGTACAATACAAACTCCCTCTGTACTAGGTAATGTTCCCAGTGCTTCAAGGCTCGGACCACTGTGTAGAACTCCTGATCATAAATACTCCATTTCTGGCGAGCTTCATTTAATTTTTCGCTAAAGAAAGCTACTGGTCGCTTTTCTTGGGACAGCACAGCTCCAATTCCCACCCCTCTAGCATCGTACTCCACTTCAAAAATCGTCTCAAAACTTGGTAGAGCCAGTACTGGTGAAGTACATAATTTCTCCTTGATTAACGCAAAACTCATCTCTGTTTCTTCTCCCATCTGAAACCGACCCTTCTTCATGCATTCTATTATCGGTGCCATGACAGTGCTAAAATTTCAAATAAATCGACGATAGAAAGTAGCTAAGCCATGAAAGCTACGAACTTCACTTACGGTTTTCGACGCATGCCATTCTCGAATTGCTCGCACCTTCTCTTCGTCCATATGATGTCCTTCTGAACTCACCACGTAACCCAAAAATAATAAACTGTTGGTCATAAAACTGTATTTCTTCAGATTAAGAAACAATTGATTTTCTTGTAAAACTTTTAACACCTCTCGCAGCTGCTCAACAAGCTCATCTTCAGTCTTACTATAAATAAGAATGTCGTCGAAATAAACCATAACAAACTTTCCCACAAAGGCCTCAATACATGATTCATCACTCGCATGAAAGTACTGGGTGCATTTGATAAACCGAAGGGCATGACCAACCACTCATACAAACCATCTTTGCTTTTGAACGCCATTTTCCATTCATTCCCAGGTCTGACCCGAATTTGGTGATACCCACTACTTAGATCAATCTTCGAAAATAGCTTTGAACCCTCCCGTTGATCCAACATGTCATCTAAGCGGGGAATCGGGAATCTGTACTTGACGGTTATCTTGTTGATAGCTCGACTGTCTACGTACATACGCCAACTCCTATCCTTCTTTGGTGTCAGCAATGCAGGAACTGCACACGGGCTCATGCTTTCGCGTATAAAACCCTTCTGTAATAATTCTTCTATTTTCTCCAGCAAAATCTCATTCTCCTTTGGACTCATCCGGTAATGTGGCAGATTGGGCAAACTCGCCCCAGGTATAAGATCTATATGGTGCTGAATGTCTCTTAATGGCGGTAAGTTGTTGGGCAAATCTTTTGAAGTAATGTCTCTGAATTGTTCTAGCAACGGATGTATTTTCTCAGGAAGAGTTACATCCAATGTTTCTTTCTCTTCTACCACCAGAACTTTAACCATTAAAGCATAGATCTGCTGTACATTCTTAACATCTTTCACAAATTCTGTGTCGGATCCGGTCACAGTTAGAAAAGACTGCTTCTCCACTACATAGGGATTCTTAGGCACTGTTTGACGTTTGGAAAGAGCCATAGCAATTTTATGTGACCCCCAAGTAAATAAATAAGTGTTATCCCCGACCCTTATAAGTAATATTAACATCATACTGCCATGACCGACCTAACAATACATGGCTAGCATCCATATCAATCACATCACAAACTACATCTTCCTTATATATCTTACCAATAGAAATAGGAACACGACAAATATCAGTTACCTTTATTGTCGGTCCCTTCTTGATCCAGCCAATTGTATATGGATTGGGATGTTTCTCGGTTGGCAACTTCAGATGTTCCACCAACCTCTTTGCGACAAAGTTCTCTCAACTTCCACTGTCCACGATCAGGTGACAGACTTTCTGACTGATTTGCAGCAGGATCAAAATATATTGTTACGCTGACTGAGGTCCTCTTGTTTTGGTGCGTACAACACTCGTTGCACCACACAATTAACCCGCTCACCATCTTTTTCAGTGAATTCTGCTCCTTCATACAAGTCACCTTCTTCTTCATAGTCAGGAACATTTGGATCTTCTTCACATCCTTCTACCCAATTTACTGGTCGACGATCAGGACAGGCATTCAAATGATGACCAGGTTTTCTACATCTATAACAAGTTCCTGGTGTAGGCCTAGCATACGGATTTGGATTTGGATTTGGATTTTTAGGCACGTTTCTATTGGCTAGCGCTGTTGTTTGACTGCTACTACTACCCTCTTCTCCATTAACTCCTTTTGGTCGGTTCGCTGGAACCGATGATTAAACACCTTTGTCTCTGTTATGGAATGATGACTCAGGATTGTTCCTCCGAAAACCAGGGTTTCCAACTCTACGTTTTATCAATTCAGCCTTTAGCGCCATATTGTGAGCTTCATCCACTGTCCATAGCACTTGCAGTCTGATCTTATCTCGAAGTGAGGGCCTCAACCCGTTGAGATATCTGGCTATGCGTTGCCCCTCTGTTTCACTCAGATTATTTCGCTCTGAGAGCCTAGAAAATTCTGCTGTGTAATCAAACACCGACTTGGTCCCCTGTGAGCAATTTTGAAGCAACTGGAATAAATATTGCTCATAGTCTGGTGGCAGAAATCTACCCATCATTAGCTGTTTCATTCTACGCCAGGTTCTTACAATGGCCTTTCCTTGTCGATGACAGTTCTTCTACAGTTGATCCCACCAGACTGCAGCCCTTCTTTCAGCCTAAAGGCTATAAATCTGACCATATTCTCTTCTGGAATCTCCATCATCTCAAAGAACTGCTCTACTTCGGTGATCCAGTCAAGAAAATCTTCTGTTCACAGATTTCCATTAAAGCTTAGAAGATCTGCCTTCAACCGGTAGTCGTCATACTCTCTGGATCGTCTCACTGATTGAATAACACCATATCCTCTATCTCCTTCATCTTCAGAGTCATCCTCGCTATCAGGTTGATGACGAGGGGGATGTCCTCTGTTAACAGGTTGGCCTCGGGCAAATCCCTCAGCTCGCACTCTGTTATCTGGTTGCGGCTGCCTGTTGTTAGCATTGAGGTTCATCCCGACAAGCAGTTCACGAATCTCCCTTAACTAATGTCATTGTTCCTCTACCACTGTCCACAAGGCCTCCACCCCACGATCATCGTCAGTAGGGTTTCTGTCTCCTGCTCTGTTAGTTGACATCGAGATCAGCAAATCCGTGCTCTGATACCAATTGAAGCAGTGAAAACGTAACTAGAATTAGACCGACATCTAAATTCTTTTGAAAAACTGGAATCCACCAGAATAAAGTTAAAACTTTAGAAATTTTATTGAATAATAAGCTATTTGAGCCTTTCAGCTTACAAGGCTATTTAAAGCGAAAGACCCTAACCTGAATCCTTGTTGGACAAGAAACAGGATTACATATCAAAAGCTGTCATAAATAGCGAAACTGCCAAAAATAGCAAAATCACAAAAGTTATGGAAATAAAATATACTAACGACCATAAACAAGCCAAAATTAACGGTAGACGATTCTGGCTTGTCAAAGTCAACTTATGAAAAAAATGGAAATTTCCCAAAAAGGAAAGAATTGTGATTTTGGGGCCTAAATGATGGAATTTGGCCGAAAATGGACGTTCCTCAACACCAAAGGTTTTGACTTCTGAAGATCTCACTGATTCCCTTCAATTAAGGTCATTTAATCTTAGATTTAGGATGGTCCCACCAAGCCATGTTGGACTCAGCCACTTGTTTTACATCAGATGGCAACTATGCTCTTACACTCAAACCCTTCTTGGGGGTGGTAGCCCGACCAAGGCATCAGGAGGGATATCTAACTATTTCCTGGCCTCGAGATCTGGATCGTAACTATGCTCTTACACCCAGACCCTTCTTGGCGTGGGGTAGTACCCGGCCGAGGAATCAGGGGTGGCTAGGGGGATTCCCCGGCTAACCCTTGGTCTTGGGACGATAATGTCGAATCTTCCATGTAGACCCAAATCATTGTAGAATATAGTTGAAGATGGAGAAAAAACAGGCTTTATTGATAAAAAGAAAGGAGTAAATTATTGCTGGAGATTAAAAACTAGGTGGAGGTAGCTTGCTCATGGTAGACACAATTCTTTAGTTAGTCTTGAATAACATTCACAACTTAAGATAAAAGTTTGGGCACATTTATCTTGTCAAAGTTGTATATTCTTGTGCTAGCATTTGAGTGGGATCAAATGTGTTATAATGAGTCTAAAATCATCAAAGTGTGGTGTATTTGGGCAAAAAAATCTAGTGCACTGGGTGCATTGAATAGGATCAAAAGAAAAACTTTATCTAGAACTGTCAATGGATAAAAGTTTTCATTTGAAGACAATCGGAGAGTCTATCTCAATCCTGAGATAAATGATGGACTTATGCTTACAAGTGTTATCATTTGAGCTATCAATGAGTACGATTATATAGCATAGTCTATCCTAGATAGTTTGGTGGTATTCATTTGTTAATCGATAGAGGACTTCATTTATAGATATGGACATCGTGGCTCCATTTATTGAATGAGAGTAGAATACCATCATATGGATGTTTTGAGGTATTGGATATTAAATCTTAACGTTAAGTTTTCAATAGTGTCTATTGAAACATGGCTTCTGGACAAGTCAAAATATCCAAGTTCAAAATGTGGTCATATGAGTAAATATGGTAACTTGGAGAGCTATAGGCGGTCTATGAGCTCTTGGCGATTACTGGTATTCTTCACGAGGATACACTTTCTCCAATAAGGTTGTCTATGGTATAAATGAGTAACATCAACTTGTTCTATCTTTATTTAAGAGTTCAATTTTAGTTTTTGAGTGGAATGAACTAAAATTAAATAGATTGGATCTAAGTGAATCATTTGTTGATTGTGATTGAGTTGTGTCTATTGGAGCTTAAATTTAGATAGCCCGCCAAGATCCCCATTCCACACGAACTTGTATAGATCACTTGATATATTTTACCAGACCAATTTAGGGGTCCATTTAGAATTGTTTTAAGGCATGTGAATTTGTTTCTTTTTGTAAGAATAGGTCTAGTTCACATGTGGACTTTTTATTAAGGTCCAAAGGATTTAATAAAATAAGAAAAATAATATGTGGCCCATATATATGTGTTGGCCGGAAAGGCTATTTAGAATAGCTTAATTATATTATATTTATTTTATTATTTAATTAAATGGAACTTAATTAATTTGTTGATTAATTAATTATTTAATTAAAAGTCAAAATCTTTTTCTATTAGGAGATGGTCTCCTAAATATTATATTATTGTTGGTAGTATAATTAATATTAAAGACTATATTTGATAAGTAGATAAATAAAAGGAATTATTTATCTATTAAAATTAGAAAGTCTTTAATATGGTTACAAATACACTATTGAGTTGGATTAGGAGTCTTGGTATATTAAAGAATTCCTTTTGGAAAAGGATTCTTAACCACCAAGTAAATCCACCTAAGGATAAGATTCTTAACCACCAAGTAAATCCTTTTTAGGAGAGGATTTGGTCTCCTATATATATACTTGTAAATTTCGACCAAGTATGAGTTTTTGGTGTGAGAAGTTATTTTTTATTTGTTTTTTTTATTGTTATAAAAAAAAACTTCGTCCAACTCATTGTGTGAAGAATTCGGCCAAGCATAGAGAAAAGAGGGAACGTTTTTGTTTTCGATAGTACACTAGTATCCTTTGCATCAGAAGGGTTTTGTGTACGACATCGAATCAAGGTACACGCGAGTTTCAATCAAATTGATTGATAATTCAAAAGTGACCGGACGTTCTTGGTTTTTCTCTTGGAGGATTTTTGTGACTAACAAAGAAGAAGGTTTTGTTTGTTTCCATCCTCATGTATACAATTTAAAATAAAGGGTGCCCACACTCCTAGGTGATTCACGTTCATGATTGGATTGGAAGATCTTGCGGATTCAATTCAACTCTAGTTCAATCGTCATGAAAAAAAAGGTACGATACTTTTTATATACATCAATTAATCTAGGGTTAAGGTTCTTGTTATTAAAAGGGAATTTTTTTTATATACGCAAACCCTAATTTCTAATTTTCTCACGCTTCTGTTGCGTTTCGAACCCGTTTTTTACCTACAATTGATATCAAAGCCAGGTTGTACCCTTGATTAATTTATGTATGTACGTGAATCTTTTTCTTTTTATTATATATATGCATGTTTTAGAAAGAGATGACACTCTAGGTATTCATATATATATTTACATTGGAATGTATGGATATATATATATATGTTTTATATGTGGTTTGTTATTGCTCAATTTTGGTCCTAGAATTTCAATGTATTTTATTTTGGGATTGTAACAAGAAGGGTGGTCTATCATCGCCATAATTTCCTTCTTGGTAGTTGCTAAGTTTTTTTTTTATTTTGTTGTTGTAATAAAAAAAAAACTGCACTATTGTAATAAAAAACAACTGCAGTATTTTTTATTATTTAAATTCTTTTGTAATACATTCAAGTATCGAAGACTCGAAGGTTTGAAGAATTAGGAGCAACCGGAATAAGTTTGGGACCGTGTGAGCCATAACAACGAACGTGCGTGCGACGAGCGCGCAACCACGTTTTGTTGTGGCATGGGCTGCGCACGGCAGCCCTTTGGTAGCCATGGGCTGCGCATGGCAGCCCTTTATGGGTTTGTGGCATGCGCACACCCATGGGTAAAGGCGAAGGGTGCGCACACCCATGGGAGGTAGCCGAGGGAGTCCGAACGATGAAGGTCGCGTGAAGACTTGTTCAAAAAGAAAGGAGTTCTTGTATTCCAAGATATATGTAATTTACTTGTTTTTCTAGGATCGACCAAAATCGTAGCTATTTATATTTTTATAAATATTGCAATGTTTGTCAACGTTTGATAACATGTCATATAGAATAGGAGTGCCACTCTTATATCTCATTTGGTATGAACATGCATTGAATGGTTTAAGTATCTAAACTGGCATCTAGATAACTTGGTAAATCATTCTTTGGAATTTGATCACAGGTCTTAAACAATTGATTGGGAGAAGGTGTTTTGGAACACCTACGGCCTCCAAGTTTAGTTGAGCTTTATGTTTCATGAATAACCTCCCAATAGGTATTCATGAATGGAATTTAGCAAGATACTTCCTTACAAGGATGGACTAGACAATTAGCCCAAACAATATCTACTCCCAAAGGAGGGATATTCGTGAGGGATTAAATTGAAGGTCGATAACTTGGTAACACACTTAATGTAATTTTATTAATATCCTCCCAAGAGTTATTGTTAATAAAATTGCAAGGCTAAAATAGAAAACGTTGGTTGTTATGTTAACAATTAGGTGGGACCTAGTCCAACTAGTAAATGGTGCATACTCCCAAAGGAGGCGTGACATTTATGGGTGTTGGATCACCGTTGAATTTTTATGATTGAATTATTTTATTTAATTCAAGTTAAATATTCAAAAGTGCTATATCATGATTGTTTACTTATATAATTTTTGTTATTAAAAAGAAATCAAGACCCCATCCCTAATCAATATCCTAAAATAACTGATGATAATTATGTCACATGGAAAAATGAATATTGGGTTGTTGTTGCAAGCTGAAAAGTATAAGTTCATTCTGTATATTCCTTAACCACCAAACTAATGAATCTAACTCAGGAAGAAAATAGATGAGTATCAGTAGTGGAAGTCTTCAGATGAGATGGCTAAATGTATGTTACATTATGGCCATAATCTCCGACATGTTGCAACAGTAATATGAAGGAATGGAGACTGCTTCCGATATAATGATGTCTCTAGAGGAGATGTTTGCTATGAGGTCTAGGATGACTAAGAGAGAGAGGCATTGATTGCTTTTATGAATCTTAGGAAAAAATCTAGACAGGGTGTGAAAGATCACATGATAAAAGTCATAGCACATCTCAACATTGCTGAACTGAATGGTGCTAAGATAGATGGTGAGACCAAAATTGACATGACTTTCAACTCACTATCGGATTCCTTTGATCAATTCAAGTTAGACTACACCTTGAATAATAAGGAATACACCTTGCAAGGCCTGATGCAAGATATTCAAAGCACCAAGATAATCCTTGTGAAAGGCAAGGGTAAAGAGATTCATATGCTTGGTAAGTTGCTACTGTTAAAGACCCGTAAGAAGGTCAAGAGACAACATAAGAAAAAGCAACTTGAGCCTTCTTAGAAGGAGACCGAGAAAGTAACCAAGATCAAAGGAAAGTGTTTCTTTTGTGGTGAAAAGGGTCAAAGGAATAGACTGAATAAGAATGAATTCAACTTGCATTTAGGCAATGGAGCATTGATGTCTACTAGTGTAGTGGGAGATATTAGAATCAATTTTGATTCTTATAGGCATTTAGTTTTAATAAACGTTTATTATATACCACGATTCAAGAGGAATTTAATTTCGGTCTCTTGTCTAAATAAATTTGGATATTTGGTTACTTTTAATAAAAGTTTTATTATTAGTATGAATAACAAATTTGTTTGTAAAGGTACATTGGAAAACGGTTTATTCTATTTGCATGGAAATATCTCGCACTTGTTAGACATGGAATCAACAGAACCTAATCATAAAAGAGTAAAATTATCAAAAGATGAAACCTACCTATGACATTTGCTCCTAGGTCGTATTAGCCTTAATAGGATTAAAAGATTGGTATGTGACGGACCTCTATTTGACTTAAAGGTTGATGATCTACCAACTTGTGAATCTTGTTTGAAAGGTAAAATGACCAAAAGGTCGTTTACGACTAAAGGCACAAGAGCCATTGAATGTTTAAGTTTGATACACACTGATGTGTGTAGACCTATGAGCATTCAAGCTAGAGGTGGATATGAGTGCTTCATTACTTTCATGGATGATCACTCAAGATTTGGCTATGTGTATCTCATGAGACATAAGTCGGATGTTTTTACATGTTCAAAACATTTAAAGCTGATGTTGAAAATCAGCTTGAAGAAACGCATAAAAATCTTGAGGTCTGATCGTGGTGGAGAATATCTATCTGGTGAGTTTCAGCAATATCTTATTGATAATGGGATAATTTCTCAATTTTCTGCACCAGGCACACCTCAACAAAATGGGGTGGCAAAAAGGAGAAATAGAACTCTTTTGGAAATGGTTAGGTCTATGTTGAGTTATTCAACGCTCCCTAATTCTTTTTGGAATATGCTTTACAAACTGCAATGTGCATTCTAAACGATGTACCATTTAAGTCGGTTCCTAAAGCACCGCATGAGTTGTGGACCAGGCGAAAGCCTAGTTTACAACACTTAAGGATATTTGGATGTCCTACGCATATGTTAAAAGGAAAGACAAAAAAGATGTAGTCCCGTTCAGAAACATGCATATTTGTAGGGTAACCAAAAGGAACAAAAGGATATTATTTTTCTAGTCCTTCAGATCTTAAAGTATGTGTTTCGACAAATGCTAAATTTCTGGAAAAGGACTATATGAATAATTTTGTGCCTAAAAGTAGAATTATCCTGAATGAGCTCTTAGGAGATACAATTCCACAAAAGGTTTCGCAACCAAGCCCAATTATAAGTTCCGTATCAACACAAGATTAACAATCTACCATACCTCATCGTAGTGGGAGGGTTATTAGACAACCCGAGAGATACATCAGTCTAAGAGAATCTGTAGAGAATCTTTCGGATGACGATTACCCCTATACGTACAAAGAAGCAATGGAAGATGTTGATTGTCGCCATTGGCAAAAGGAAATGCAATCCTAAATTGAATCTATGTTCAAAAACAAAGCCTGGTCTCTTGTAGACTTGCCTAAAGGGATAAAACCCATCGGGTACAAGTGGGTATACAGGAGGAAAAAAGGAATGGATGGAAAGGTGGAAACCTTTAAAACTAGATCAGTAGCTAAAGGTTATACATAGAAGGAAGGTATGGCTTATGAAGAAACCTTCTCTCCTGTGGCCATGCTTAAATCCATAAGGATACTCTTATCCATTGCGGCATCTATAGACCTAGAGATTTGGCAAATGGACGTCAAGATAGCTTTCCTTAATGGAAGTCTTGATGAAAGCATCTACATGATGAAACCAGAAGGATTCATTGAAAAGAGCCAAAAGGAAAGGGTATGCAAGTTGGAAAGATCCATATATGGATTGAAGCAAGCATCCAGATCCTGGAAAATAAGGTTCAATCAAGAAATGAAAAGTTTTGGATTTATTCAAAACCTTGTTGAACCTTGTGTACACAAAAATATTAAAGGCGACAAGTTGGTTTTCCTAGTTCTTTACGTTGATGATATACTACTCATCGGAAACAATGTAGGTGTATTGACATCAATAAAAGAATGGTTAGCAAAACAATTTGATATGAAGAACTTAGGAGAAGCAAGTTATATTCTTGGCATCCAAGTCATAAGGGATAGAAAGAATAGAACGATTGCATTATCCCAAGCTTCATACATAAATAAAATCTTGTCTAGGTTTTCCATGCAAGATTCCAAGAAAGGTATGTTACCTTTCAGACATGGAATCAAACTTTCTAAGGAACAAGTTCCTAAGAATGAGCATGTAGAGCAATTGATGAGTAGGGTTCCATATGCATCGGCAGTTGGAAGTCTCATGTATGCAATGCTCTACACTAGACCAGATATTTGTTTTTCCGTGGGCATAGTTATCAGGTTTCAATTGAAGCCTGGACCTGATCACTGGACGACAATCAAGCATATTTTCAAGTATCTTGGGAGAACGAGAGATTATATGCTTGTATACTCTGGAAGGGATTTAATTCCCGTTGGGTATACAGATTCTGATTTTCAATCAGATTCTGACTCCAGGAGATCAACAACAGGATGTGTGTTTACTTTTGGAGGAGGGGCAGTCATATGGAGGAGTATCAAGCAATCTTGTATTGCCGATTCCACCATGGAAGCCGAGTATGTTACCGCATGCGAGGCTGCTAAAGAGGCTGTCTGGCTCCACCAATTCCTAATTGACTTGGAAGGGATTCCTGATACGAATAAGCATATCACTATCTATTGTGACAATAATGGAGCAGTGGCTAATTCGAGAGAACCAAGAAGTCATAAGAGAGGGAAACACATTGAAAGAAAGTATCACATTCTGAGGAAAATTGTGCATAGGGGTGACGTGACGATTAGCAAGATCGCATCAGCAGAAAATCTAGCGGATCCCTTTACAAAAGCTCTTCCACAAAAGAGTTTTGATGGGCATCTTGAGAACATGGGGATGAAAGATATGACACATTTGCTATAGAGCAAGTGGGAGATTGTTAGGATTATGCTCGTTAGCAAGAGTGTAATATTGTAAGTAAACAATCTTTTTCATATGAAAAAAGTGATTTCTAGTTTAACAAATCTTATAGCATTTATAGTTTATTTATTATAATTGTCAAAAGTAAATAATCATAAGGTCAAAAGACTATAAGAAAATAAGACTTGTTCATACATCTAGATATGTACGAGGTAGACACAATTCTTTAGTTAGTCTTGAATAACATTCACAACTTAAGATAAAAGGTTAGACACCTTTATCTTGTCAAAGTTGTATATTCTTTTGCAAGCATTTTAGTGGGATCAAATGTGTTATGATGAGTCTAAAATCATCAAAGTGTGGTGTCTTTGGGTAAAAGAATCTAGTGCACTGGGTGCATTGAATAGGATCAAAATGAAAAACTTTATCTAGAACCGTCAATGGATAAAAGTTTTCATTTGAAGACAAACAGAGAGTCTATCTTAATCCAGAGATAAATGATGGATGGAGTATATTATTGTCGAAGTTAAAAAGAAACTAGGCGGAGGCTGCCTGCTCATGAATCCCCTGTTTAAGGGTAGATTGGTAGGACTGCTTCAACCCCAAAGGCTAACGAGTAGGGCGTTTCCCCGGTAGCTGTTCTCCTTGTAGTGTGGTAAGCCCAGAGGACCTTGGGAAGCTCTTCTGCCCATCTGCCTTTCTTCTGCTATAGTTTTTTTTTCAACAGCTTTTTAATGGTTTTGTTCATGGATTCCACCAGACCGTTGGTCTGGGGGTGGGCTACCGAAGCAAACCGAAGGTCAATTCCTAAGCCTTCGTAAAAATCTTTGAATCTGCCATTATAGAACTGTTTTCCGAGGTCAGCTATAATGATAAGAGGGGTTCTGAACCTGCAAACTACATTAGTCTTGATGAACCTTGTTGTGTTTTCTTCTGATATCTGGGAGAGCAGTCCGGCTTTGACCCATCTTGTAAGATAATCAATTGCCACGATAGCATGCTTGGCCTGACCTTGAGTGGTAGGAAGCGGTCCAATCAAGTCGACTCCCTACATAGCAAAGGGGTATGGCGAGCTAAGGGACGTGTTAGGTTTTAGTTTGTGTTGGCATGAATTCCATATCAAAATGATGTTTACTTGTAATGACTTAGTTGTTTACGTTCATGATGATTCAAGCTTCAAGGAAGAAGAAACAACAAGTCAAAGCAAGTTCCAAGTCTTCAAAGAGAAAGGGTGCAATTTGTTTCTACAAAGGTATACTACAACCTTATCTTTCTCTTACAAGGCTTAGGCACACACACACATATCATACACTTGTGTCCCTGCATCATTGTGCACCTTTATAGGTACACACATACAATTCATTCATATGTGTCCCTGCATAGTTGAGCACCATGTATAACACATTCACACACTTTAAGATGAATGCTCATGCATTGGTTTGGAAATAACATGTTTTGGAATATGCATGATTGGAAACTATCTCTATGTAGTTTGCATTCTAGTGTGAATTGCATTTGTGCATGTATATGTTTGTATAACAAGGATATTGAACTTGGATTTAGTCTTAAATCATTCTTGATCGAGTTCCGGTCATTTCGGTTACTCATACTATTGATTTCAAGTTCAAAGTCAAAAGATACAACACTTTCAACTCATGTTTCATACATTATCTTTGTCTTAGTATATCGAGTTGAAAAATTATTTTCTGGGTTGAGTATCTTATATTTCCATGTCCGTGTGAGAGTTACAGTTCGTAATCTACAAACGGATTCAAATTCTGAGTTTGGAGGCCAGAGAACGGTCGAAGAACGTGAAAGGAGCGCGAGAGGAAAAGATTGCATCCAAGCAATCTTTCCAGAGATGGCGCGTGGCCATCTCTGGACAGAATGCTTTCTGCCCTGAGATGCCCACTTGCCATCTTGGGCAACATGCATTCTTGGGCTCTTAAGAGTGTTTTGGTCTTTTCATAATTCATTCTTATCTCTCTCTCTTTTATAATCTCTTTCCCTCTCACATTTCAATCTAAGAAGAAATTCAAATCAAGTGTGCAGAATTTTCTCTCTAAATTTTCTCACCTTCCAAACATCATAACTTCTTCATTTGAACTCCGATTTGAGTGCTTCAAAGTTAAGAGTGTTCATCTATTCATCCTACATCTTTTCTCTAAAGGTTTGAGTAAATTTTGCTACTGTGTTGGGTGTCTAATCATACAAAAACGGTACTGCACCTAGATCAACTAAGGTATTGATTTTCTCTCTAAGTTTTCTTTTAAAACTTGGTCAATTGCCTTGGGTTTTCTTCTTCTATATATATTTGTATATTGTGAGTGTTTTAATTTGTGTTTTGAACACTTTCAAAGCTAGATTGAATTTCAATTGAAGTCATTCATGTTGAGTTAGGTTTTGATTTTGCCTATGTTATCACATGTTTGGGATTGTATTGTGCTAGCTTTGATTCTAGGACTATTTTGTGATCTTTGATTGATTGATTTTGTGAAAAATAGTTCATCACATGTATTAGGCTCTCTTGGCCGAAATTCTCACATAATACATGTGCTTATGTTCTTTTGAGCTATTCATGTGATTTGTTGAATATATGATTAGGAATTTGCTCTAGAACTTATGCTTAGATCTATTTGACTTTGTCATATGATTTTAGCATGTTTTAGGTTTTTGTGATTTAAACTTGATCTTGTGATTTTTTCATCATATCTTGTGATTCAAGTTTAGATATATGCATGAATTTAGTTTGTGATTAATGTTGATCATATCTTACATAAGCTAGATTGACTACTCATGCATGATGAACTAGACTATAAGTGATTTGTGCATTCATACTCATGTCTAGTATTTTCCAAAGGATGTTTTGATCATAGCATTCTATGTTGCGTGCTTGTTTCCGTTTTGCATTCATGATCACTTAGATGTCTTGTGAGAAAGAAGTCTTCACAATAGGTGTGAAACCTATGGTGTTTAGCAAGAAGTCTTGGCAAGAGGTGTGAAGCCTCAGATTGTTGAGCAAGGAAGTCTTGACTAGAGTCGCGAAGACTCTGATAGTTGAGCAAGAAGTCTTGCCTTGGGTCGTGAGGATCCGGATAAGGTGAGCAAGGAAGTCTTGACAAGAGGTGTGAAGCCTCGGATTATTGAGCATAGGGCGACAACTTCTAGAGTAGGATAGGAGGGTAGTTTCTAGGTGAAGGGGTCACTTGAGAAATTGTACTTGTCTAATCTACTAGTGGATTTTGTTTGCCGGTGGCTGCTAGCCCGTTTATGTTTCCTTTTGTGAGGTTTACCACGTTATATCTTGTGTCAACTTTTCTCTATCCCTATCTCTCTTATATTGCTAATTGTTTTTTGAATAATGTGGATAAAACTTTATATGTAAGTTGACTTCCTTATACAATATTGTTTGTGTACGTTAGATAACTTTGTATCTTATGATATTTCATTCAAGTTGTAAAGTATCACATTGTAATACTCTAAGTACAACTTATGGAATGTTATCTACATTGAATATATTTGTTCATAAGATACATTGATTCTTGTTGTATGTTTTGTAGACTAAGAGTGGAGATTTAAGCATACATGAATATATTGTTTTCTCATAACAATCATGTTGAATGTTAATTTGTATGCTTATCCAAGGTTTTGTCACTAGTATCTAAAGATTTGTCATAAGTGAGAGATAACCTATTCACCCCCTCTAGGTTGTTTAGTATAACCTTGTACACATTCTTTCAATTGTATCAGAGCGGGAAGTAGTTAGTGTGATTCAGAATCTACAAGGTTATTTACTAATTATGGATATCAACCTCTAGTCTACAATTGTTTATTTTTGGTTGTCCTTCTTCGTTGGTTGTGAAAATGGTTCTTCTTGTTTTATATTTCATTTGTCTACTAACAATTTTGTTGATAAGCTTGAAAAGAAAGTTAGTGACAAAAGCAAAGATGAAGAAGCTTTTTCCGGAGGATGATCAATCTAAACATGATTACTTGTCTTTGCAACTCAATAAGGAGAATTGCATGTCAAAGACCACCAACTTCTACTTGATGGCAAGAGTTTAAACTCTTGACAAGAAAAGAGATGAAGTGTTAAAGGAAGTTGAAGTGGAGAATGAAGTGATCAAACGTCTAGAAAAGAAGATGGTTTAAGAGGCTCGTATGGTAGATAGATTAACATATGATTTTGCTAATAATTTGCTTTTGTTTCTTGAAGGTAATGATCAAAGGCAAGGAAGAGGAGTTGGCAATCATGAAGGCCAAAGAGTTTTGGTAATCTTCATGGAGATTCAAGTGACTTAAGCATTGTAGATGAGCAAGTGGAGTCTCCTACAACTAAAGGCAAGTCACTAAGGAACAAGAGGATTTCAAAGGCCATGTCTTCTAAGGTCAAGTGCAAAATCAAGGAAATTAAGGAGTCTTCACCATCGGTACACTCTCACCTAAATAGTAACATCTCAAAATTTATTCCGGTTTGCTAATTTTACTATATTGTCGTAAGTATATTAGATGATGCAAAATAGGGAATGTGATGCATGCTAATGAGATGTGAAAATCTTCTATGAATGTTTCTTGCATGATAATTCTTTAAATCTTGTGTGTGATAATGATAATCGTGTGAAGAAAATAATTGAGAAGATTTGGGTGAAAATGAGTGATTCACATGATCATATGTATAGTCTTGATGATATCTTTGTTGATGGCAATAATGATGTGTTTTACATGAGTAATATCTTTATAGAGAAGATAGTTGATGATTTATCTTCTAGATATATTTTTGCCATGAGAAATGATCATGATTTTTTTTTTGTGAAAGTTCACCCAAGAAAAAATAGTTCAAGGGTGAGTGCTCTTACCTCTAGTGTAAGTAGCATATGTGAGTTAGCTTTAAGGCTAAGTGCCAAGTGTGTTGAGAATTCTAGCTAGCTAGCTTGGAATACTCCACGTTTAGACCCGAACTTAGCTATCTCACTTAACCTTGTTTTGATGGTCAAAATTTGTTGATTAACTTTGAAGATGTTCTCTTGATATATGTGTTGATTGATTTGAGATATTATGCTTTTTATACTCTTGTTGTGAAACATCGTCAACTTGGTGTCATAAGGACATTCAAGGCAAGAGTGCTCATAAAAAGGGTGGAAGTATGATATTTGATGAATATAATGTGCAAAAAGGTATCTGTATACTCTAATGCATATTCTCTTAGATATTCATCTTTTGACTCAATTTTTGACATACATCTCATAGCATGTCATATTATAGAATTTTGTATGGTATATATATGGTTCTCATTGACATTTGCTATTTTAGGATCTAATAGTGATATTGTTCACATTGATCTTAACGTTGATGATTGTTTGTGTATAGTATATTGAGTGGCATTACTTTTGAAAATATGAGCTTCATATTCTTTGAAAGCTACTCATTAGAGAAGTAATGATCTTGAATAAGTCTCTACTTATTGCTCTTAGATCATGTGCTTATGAGCCATAAAATCTTGGTTTTCTAAAAATTTGCACTATGCTTCTCTTTTATGTTTTGCTAGTAGGTTGAGTTTACTAATATGTAAACATTGGATACACCTTGAAGTTTTTGTGCTTAAGTACATTTAAAATAACCTAAGGTTAGTATCCATTTTGATTCGGCAATTACATAGAACTCAACGAGCACCTTCATGAAAAGGGTTACACACCTTGGTTGTGAAAGCTACCCAATGTTGGAAAGAGCTACACCATTGTGATGAGTGAAAGCCGTCATGAAGTGAATTTTTGTTTATGTAAAAAAAATGGAAAAATCAAAGAAGTGTTGAAATGAAATCAATAAAAAAAAATCTTTGATTCAAAGCCTAAAAAGAAAAGGAGGAAGGCTTAAAAAGAAGTTTAGTTAGAAATCAAATGAGCTCGGGTTGAAAAACAGAAATGGGATGACGAGCCACATGTACACACATGCTTATATGTTGAAAATCTATTCTCTTAAAAGCAAAAAATTTTGGATGATAATCGGTTTGACTTTTTATGGAAAAAACTTAAGATGAATAGTTATTGGAAATTGTTTGCATGTTGATTATCAAACTACTTCTTGATATATATTTGAAGCATACCTCTCATACACACACTTTGTTTATGAGTATGATGATATCTTTGCAATTGTTGAAGAATTATGAGAGAACTTGAAAAATCTTTGTGTATCTCTCTTAGCATATGAAGCTTATTTTGTTGATATTTCTTCAAATTGCTTGAATGTGTGATTGTGTGAACTTCCTTGTGAACCTTATGCTATTATGAATCTTAGTCATGGCATTTATCACGGGGGAGCAATGTATGCTAGACATTGTTCTCTTTTATGATATGTTCACATGCTTCATTTTGTTACATGTTGGCATATTTTGACTTAATGATACTTGTAAGATATTACTCACTATCTTTGTCTTGCATGATGATTCATTCTTAAGTCATATGTCATTGTTTTATATATTTGTGACTAATAAGCTTGTTTTGTCTTTCACTCACTTTTGTATGTTTATAGCATCTTATTTCACAAGAACAAATGGGAAGAACTAAAGTTACCGGAAGTGGAAATCAATTGAATCCCATTGTGAAAGCCAAGTCAACCTCAAAGAGATCCAAAGCTTCAAGGTCAAAGGATTTAGGGATCTTTGCAACTAAGAAGATATTTCAAGAGAGAGGCATTGACTTAGGTAAATGTAAAGATTCTTATGTTCTTAAATGCATTAAGGATAGAATTGGGAATCTTGGGTGAGCATGCTAGGAATAGTGAATGACACTATTGTTAGAGAATTTTATCATGAATATAGAGAGAGTGCCACCTTATTGGATGCTTTGATGGATGTTAGGGGTGTTGTGTTTAGAGTTAACCCGGTAAACATTAACAAATTTCTTCGGCTATCTTGTGATATTGATTCAAACTTTCTAGATGTTGATATCATTGAGAATCTTAATATCATGGGTAGAACTCTATGTGACAATGCTTCTTTTGAGTGGAAAGGTAGAGCATATATTAGTCAACATGAGTTAACTAAGGCAAGTGCATTTTGGCATCTTTTCATTTGCACAAATATTATTGGATCTTCGAATTCAACCGAGTTGAATAAAGACAAGATCAAAATAGTATATGCCTTAGTGACTAATCAACCTATAAACCTTGGGGATTTGTTTATGTTTTATTTGGATAATGCGGTTTTCTCAACTAGAGGAGATGAGAAGCTTGCATTACCGGGGTTTATAACTTCTTTGTGTTTAGCTCGTGGTGTTCAAAGTAGTGGAGATGATATGTTGGTACAACCCTTGGAAAAGTATAGTAATAAACCTGTGTCATACATGTCATATAAGGATAAGGGTAAGACATGTGATACTTTTGGACAATTTAGTTCACAAGTTGATTGTCAAGAGACTAGCATAAACATTCTTCCGGATTGGGCTTTGCATTTGAAGAAGAAGGTTGATGAGCTTAGTGCTATAGTTGAAAAACAAGATGCTATAATAAAAGAGTTGGAGGAGTGTATTGCATCAAGTTCAAGACCACCTCTCAAGCATTATGTTAGGTCAACTACACGCACATCTTTCTTTGGTGGATCTAGTAGCTAGTATTTGAGTCTCATGGTATGTTTCTTACCTTTTGGCATCATTTCATGTCAAAAAGGGGGAGAAAGAGTTGTTATGAATTGCTTGTTACTTAGTTTCCTTTTTATGTTGTTTTTGTGAACTTTTTGAATTTCAATGGTTTGTAATAATTAGTCTTAAGAGTTGGTTAAGAATTCTTGTATTTGACATGTATTAAGGGGGAGATACATGTATTTGTGGACTTAATTGTATATTCTTATCCATATTATATGTTGCCATTTGTTGTTTTTCTCTTGTATATGCATTGTGCTTTGAGATGATTTGTAGGTTGCTTCAAGAGAAGATCAAGATGAAATTCAAGAGTTGGTGAAGATTAGTTATAGGAATCTTACTCATTGTAATGTGAGGGAGTGTTTTTGTGACCTATCTTCATTTTTATATTTGTAGTAAATGTATAGGTGTTTTGACATGGAATTTTCCAAAGGGGGAGATTGTTAGGTTTTAGTTTGTGTTGCCATGAATTCCATATCAAAAAAATGTTTACTTGTAATGACTTAGTTGTTTAGGTTCATGATGATTCAAGCTTCAAGGAAGAAGAAACAACAAATCAAAGCAAGTTCTAAGTCTTCAAAGAGAAAGGATGCAATTTGTTTCTACAAAAGTATACTAAGACCTTATCTTTCTCTTACAAGGCTTAGGCACACACACACACATATCATACATTTGTGTCCCTGCATCGTTGTGCACCGTTATAGGCACAAATATACAATTCATTCATATGTGTTCATGCATCGTTGTGCACCATGTATAACACATTCACACACTTTAAGATGAATGTTCATGCATTGGTTTGGAAATAACATGTTTTGGAATATGCATGATTGGAAACTATCTCTATGTAGTTTGCATTCTAGTTTGAATTGTGTTTGTGTGTGTATAAGTTTGTATAACATGGATATTGAACTTGGATTTAGTCTTAAATCATTCTTGATTGAGTTCCGGTCATTTCGGTTACTCATACTATTGATTTCAAGTTCAAAGTCAAAAGATACTACACTTTCAACTCTTGTTTCATTTATTGTCTTCATCTTCGTATATCGAGTCAAATTATTATTTTTTGGGTTGAGTAAATTATATGTCCATGTCCGTGTGAGAGTTACGGTTTGGAATCTGCAAACAGATTCAAATTCTGAGTTCGGAGACCGGAGAACGATCGAAGAATGCTAAGGGAGCGCGAGAGGAAGAGATTGCATCCAAGCAACCTTTCCCGAGATGGCGCGTGGCCATCTCGGGACAGAATGCTTGCTGCCCCGAGATGCCCACGTGCCTTCTCAGGCAGCATGTATTCTTGGGCTCTTAAGGGTGTTTTGGTCTTTTCATAATTCATTTTTATCTCTCTCCTTTATAATCTCTTTTCCTCTCACATTTCATTCTAAGAAGAAATTCAAATCTAGTGTGCAGAATTTTCCCTCTAAATTTTCTCACCTTCCAAACACCATAACTTCTTCATTTGAACTCCAATTTGAGTGATTCAAAGTTGAGAGTGTTCATCTATTCATCATCCATCTTTTCTCTGAAAGTTTGAGGTAATTTTACTGCTGTTTTTGGTGTCTAATTATACAAAAACGGGACTGCACCTAGATCAACTAAGGTATTGATTTTCTCTCTAAGTTTTCTATTAAAACTTGGTCAATTGCCTTAGGTTTTCTTCTTCTACATATATTTGTATATTGTGAGTGTTTTGATTTGTGTTTTGAACACTTTCAAAGCTAGATTGAATTTCAATTGAAATCATTCATGTTGAGTTAGGTTTTGATTTTGCCTATGTTATCACATGTTTGGGATTGTATTGTGCTAGCTTTGATTCTAGGACTATTTTGTGATCTTTGATTGATTGATCTTGTGAAAAATAGTTTATCACATGTATTAGGCTCTCTTGGCGAAAATTCTCACATAATACAAGTGCTTATGTTCTTTTGAGCTATTCATGTGATTTGTTGAATCTATGATTAGGAATATGCTCTAGAACTTATGCTTAGATCTATTTGACTTTGTCATATGATTTTAGCATGTTTTAGATTTTTGTGATTTAAACTTGATCTTGTGATTTGTTGATCATATCTTGCGATTCAAGTTTAGATATTTGCATGAATCTAGTTTGTGATTAATGTTGATCATATCTTACATAATCTAGATTGACTACTCATGCATGATGAACTAGACTATATGTGATTTGTGCATTCATGCTAATGTCTAGTATTTTCCATAGGATGTTTTGATCATAGCATTCTATGTTGCGTGCTTGTTTGCGATTTTCATTCATAATCACCTAGATGCCTTGTGAGAAGAAAGTCTTGACAAAAGGTGTGAAACTTATGGTGTTTAGCAAGAAGTCTTGGCAAGAGGTGTGAAGCCTCAAATTGTTGAGCAAGGAAGTCTTGACTAGAGTCGCGTAGATTCCGATAGTTGAGCAAGAAGTCTTACCTTGGGTTGTGAGGATCCAGATAAGGTGAGCAAGGAAGTCTTGACAAGAGGTGTGAAGCCTCGGATTGTTGAGCATAGGGCGACAACTTCTAGAGTAGGATAGAAGGGTAGTTTCTAGGTGAAGGGGTCATTTGAGAGATTGTACTTGTCTAATCTACTAGTGGATTTTGTTTGCCGGTGGCTGCTAACCCGTGGATGTTTCCTCTTCGGTGGTTTATCACGTTATATCTTGTGTCAACTTTTCTCTATCCCTATCTCTCTTATATTGCTAACTGTTATTTGAATAATATGGATAGAACTTTATATGTAAGTTGACTTCCTTATACAATATTGTTTGTGTATGTTAGATAACTTTGTATCTTGTGATATTTCATTCAAGTTGTAAATTATCACATTGTAATACTCTAAGTACAACTTATGAAATGTTATCTACATTGAATATATTTGTTCATAAGATACATTGATTCTTGTTGTATGTTTTGTAGACTAAGAGTGGAGATTTGAGCATACATTAATATATTGTTTTCTCATAACAATCATGTTGAAGGTTAATTTGTATGCTTATCAAAGGTTTTGTCACTAGTATCGAAAGATTTGTCATAAGTGAGAGACAACCTATTCACCCCCCTTCTAGGTTGTTTAGTATAACCTTGTACACATTCTTTCAGGACGACAATCGCTCTGGAGGGAGGTGACTCAAATTTACGGCCTTCTGGCATGCCTCGCAGGCTTGCACCAAGCTCTTCGCGTCTTGATGGATGGTTGGCCAATAATATCCCATGCGGAGAACCTGATATGCCAAAGCCTCTCCACCAATGTGGTTCCCGCATTCCCCAGAATGAACCTCTCTCAAAGCCCACTTGGCGTCTTCTGGGTGTAGACATCAGAGTAGGGGAATGAATCTTCCCCTCCGATATAGATGCCTATCCACCAAAAAATACCGAACCGAGAGCCTTTTGACTCTCCTAGCTTGATCGGGTTCCCCGGGAAGTTTCCCATCCTGTAGGTAATCCACTATGGGTCTATCCAGCAAGGTTATCGATCCAATGTATAAGCTTCCTTACCTATCATTGTGCTAGGTAGGGGGATCACTTGAAGATGGACTCCATAGGGTAATGTCTGGCCACCATATGCAGCTATCTTGGCAAGTACGTCAGCTCGATGATTCAGTTGTCGAGGTATCTGCTCGATTTTGAATCCCTTAAATCTGCTCTTGAGTGGTTGAACCAATTTCAGGTAAGCGATCATATTATCTCATTTTTCCTGATAGTCCTCGGAGACTTGGTTGACCACGAGCGAAGAGTCGCTCTTAACATTCAGATAATCAACCCCGAGCTCAATGGCTGCCTTTATTCCGGCTATGAGGTCTTCATACTCTACCTCATTGTTCGTGACTTTTAATTCAAATCTGAAACAGTGGCAGCGCTCAAATCCTTCTGGGTAGATAAGGACTATACCTGCTCCTCCCCCGGCTTCCCTGAAAGCTCCATCAGTGTAGAGGATCCACAGCTTGAAATTTTCCTGTCAGTTGTCAGATTCTAGAATCCTCTCGGGGGTTACATCTGCTACAGTGGGGGTTGCTTATCCCGAAGGTACGGAAAGCTCTGCTATAAAGTCCGCTAGTGCCTGAGCTTTTATTGCGGTCCTAGGCTTGTACCTTAAATCAAACTAGGTAAGCTCCAGGGTGCATAAAACCAGCCTTCCGAAAACATCTAGATTTTGTAAGAATTGACGGAGGGGTTGGTCCGTCACCACTGGTATTGAATGAGCATGGAAGTAAAGACGAAGCTTTCTTGCCGAGGTCACCAAGGCATAAGCGAGCTTCTCCAACAGAGTATAGTCCTTTTCAGGCTTGGTTAAATCGTGACTCACATAGTAAATAGGTCGATGGACCCTATCCCCGTATTCCTTGACCAAGGCCCCGCTTATGGTGGTCTCTGAAGCGGCCAAGTATATTTGAAGCTCTTCACCAGGACTTGGCTTAACCAACAGTGGAGGTCTTGATAGGTAATTTTTCAAAGCTTGGAAAGCTTGTTCGCTCTCCTGATCCCATTTCATGTTTCTTTCGGCTTTGAAGAATGGTAGACACTTATCAGTAGACCGAGAGATGAATCTATTGAGCGCTGCTACCTGTCCGGTCAAGGCTTGAACCTGTTTAAGAGATATGGGAGATTCTAGATCCAGGATACCCATGATCTTTTTCGGGTTAGCCTCTATGCCTCTCTCATGAACCATGAAGCTCAGAAACTTCCCCGCAGTTACCTCAAGGGTGCATTTGAAAGGGTTCAACCTCATCTGGTTCTCCCTTAGGATGATGAAAGTACTCCGAAGGTCATCCAGGTGGCAGGTTGACGATTTGGTGGTCATGTCGTCGATATACACCTCTATTAACCTTCCGATTTTGGGCTTGAACAACCGATTGACTAGCCGCTGATAAGTAAGTCCAACATTCTTGAGCCCGAAAGGCATCACCTTATAGCAGTACAAGCCTTGTGCTGTGATGAAACTGGTCTTTTCCTGGTCCACAGGAAGCATCATAATTTGATTGTACCCTGAAAATGCATCCATAAAGCTCATGAGCTTGTTTCGAAGGTAGAATGGACCAGCTGATCAATTTTTGGTAGAGGGAAGCTGTTCTTCGGGCATGCCTAGTTGAGGTCGGTGTAATCAACACACATGCGCCACTTTCCATTTGCCTTTGTGACCATGACCATGTTGGCAATCCACTCGGGATAAGGTGCTTCTCAAATAAAGCCCACCCGGGTCAGTTTGTCCACCTCTTCCTGAATCGCAACATTTCTTTCGGTGTTAAAGTAGTGCCTTTTTTGTTTAATGGGTTTGAAGGTCGGATCCACTAACAATCGATGAGCAGCTAATGTCATCGAGATCCCTGGCATCTCAGCATGACTCCAAGAAAAAAATGTCATTGAACTCTGTGAGAAGCCTGATCAAGCCCTTCTTTCATTTTTGGCTCAAGGGTGGCTCCGATTTTGACGACCTTCAAGGAATGGCCTATTCGGACAGGAATCTCTTCTAACTTATCCACTGGATGGCCGCTGGCCCATTCCTTTCTTTATTTCTGCATGTCGGGCATAAGAGGTCATCTTCAGGGCAATCGGTGGACCCTACGTCTTGGAGGCTTAGTGTAGGGGTTGCCCTGTCTTGGATAGTTATCACCTGGGTGAGTTGTTTTGATAGAGCTGTTGGGTTGGTCGATACTGCATAGCATCTCCTGGCTGCTTGCTGATCACCCTGAACTTCCCCCACCTTGTCTCCTACTGAGAACTTCAAGACGTTGTGGTAAATAGAAAGAACCCCTTTTAAGGATGATAGAAATGGCCTCTCTAATATTGCATTGTAGGCCGATGGGGTATCCACCACCACGAAGTCAGTCATGATATTCTATTGGAGAGGTGCGGCTCCAATGATCACTGGTAGGATCTTTGATCCCACAGGTGTGATTAAGTCCCCTGTGAACCCATATAACGGAGTAGTGCAGCTATTGTAACACCACTAATTCAAGTTTAGCTTTTCCAAGGTATCCTTAAACAGGACGTCAACGCTGCTACCAGTGTCGACGAGCACACGGTGAACCATGCAGTTTGCAATCTGTATCGTGATCATCATGGGGTCATCATGAGGTTACACGGTGTTGTAGACGTCCGCTTCTGTGAAAATGATTTGTGACAGCTGGGAGGGGTTGGTTAGTCTCTAGTCCACATTAAAGATATCCCGCCGCTCGTCCGTACGAGGAACTTTCCTTGCATGGTTTATCCTGAAACTGTTGGAGATACCAGCCAGAGTAGGCCCCCTGCTGATAGTATGTATTATCTGAATCTATTAAATCAGATCTGCCTGTTCCCCCATCCTTTTCTCGACATGCTCTCCGATCTCGGCTTGCACCTCCCTTCCAGTCTGAATTTTCTCCCTGACTTGCTGTAAAAATTCCACCAGGCATCCTCCCCTTATCAAAGCCTCGATCTGGTTCCGCAGGTTGTAGCATTCTGAAGTGTTGTGCCCCACGTACTCGTGAGAGTCAAAATATTTATAGCGGTTTCTCTTATCGATCGGGGCTTTCATGGGAGCGGGATTTTGTAACAAACCCTTGTCTCAAATGGCGAGATAGACTGTTTCTCAGGATGCATTTAAGGGAGTGTAATGATCATACCACCTCTCATCACGAGCTATAGGGCCACTGTCTTGGGAGGTAGTGAAGCTTGATGAGGAGTTCGTTTATCTGGATATCTTTCAGATCTAGGTTGAGAAAGGGGGAAGCGGTATGTTGATTTGTAGGGGGGGTTTGTTCTAGTTTTTTTGAGCTTGCTCGGGTCTGGGAGCTTCCTTCTTTTGTCACTTTACGGCTCTCACGTCATCATGTTCCATCTTGACCTTGAGTTATTCATCGACCTCAATCTGCTGCAGAGCCCGATCATAGGCTTCTTGGTAGGTTTTCAGAGGTCTCTTGGCAAAAGATTGGAAAAGTTTTCCAGCCCACAGGTTCCTTCTGAAGTTGGCGAGGATTTCTTTCTCAGTGAAGACCCTCATCTGGATGACTTCTTTGTGGAAACGCTAGACATAAGCCCGGAGGGTTTCCCCTCTCTCCTGGATCACGTACCGTTGGTGGATTGGGTCCTTCAACCGGGGCTTTACTCCCTGGAATTGTGAGCAGAAATCGGTTGATAGCTTGGTGAAAGAATCCACACTTGCAGTAGTTAGTTTCCTAAACCAGGTTTTTACGTAATCCGTGAGTGTAGTGGGGAACATTCGACACATAGTGGCCCTGGTCGTGTTCTTTACCTCCATTTGTTGAACGAAGCTCTCTAAGTGGCTCAAGGGATCCTCAGTCTCAGAGAATCTGTCAGTTGGCATTTTGAATTTAGGCGGGAGCTTCCCCTCCCGGATTCTTCTGGTAAAGGGAGCATTCATTTCACTTAGAGGATCTTTCTTGTCCTCCTTGTACTTTCCCTTATTTATTAATTATACCTCATTCTGAAGCTCTGCCAACTGGTCTTTTAGACGTTTGCTTTTGGATTTCGTTGAGTTGATTTCTTTTTCCTCACCATCGGATCCTTTTGACGAACTGGCGACCTCTACCTGGTTCCTTCATCAGAGCGGGTCTACTCGGGGGCTTTGCTGACATTTTTTCCTCCCTACCCCGGGCTTCCCTATTTGAAGTAGTTGGGTGGAGAAACTCTCCCCGCTCTTCGGGAACGGGGGCATGGGCCCTAACCTGTCCCGGATCAAGTTTGGAAGTTCCATTCTATTACGAGCTGGTTTTCGAGGAGTAAATCTCAGGCGATCAAAGACGGGCTGCCAAGCCCCAGGCCTGCTTGACTCCCCCCTATTGCAAAGGTCTGCTTTCTGGATGGTAATGCCCTCAGTGAGCAGTCGAAGGCGGACGTTTTCTACGAAGGCCACCGCTTGCTGGTTAAGCTTGACCTGATTTCCCAGAGGGGGATCCAGAGCCCATACAGTGGTAGGTTAGGCAGGAACTTGGCTATGGAGCCCGGCTTTCCTCTCTTTCTTAGGATTCTTACGTGTTGACGCAACAGAAGGTTGTCTCGATGCGCCCGGCAGTCCTTGTGATGAGCGGGGCCTCATGATTCTTGTAAAATAACAAAATTTTAAATATAAAGATGGTCGTGGGTTCATTTTCCACAGACGGCGCCAAAAAGTATTGACGAGAAATTTGCTCGGGATGAGAAATTCCTATTAACACCCTCGAGACCACTACCACGAAAGTGGTGGCTGGGGGCGGTACTGCTGATACCTGACCTATTTTAAAGGTAAACGAGAGCTTTTATTATTGATTACTTGCTTCTATATACATATTTCTCTCTCATATGCTCACAGTCTCTCTAGGATCTAGGAAGGTGGTAACTTCATGCTTGTCGAATAGTGGAAACGAAGGTGGTCGTGTTTTGAACATAGAATTTAGGCCTTTCCCTCTTATTTTCTTTTCTTTTCTTCTATCTGTTGTTCTTCCTCTGTTTTTCGCCTACCTCTAATATATGAGACGACAAGTCGGGATGGATTTTCCTTGATCCTTGGGAGCTTGAGGTGTCCTTGTAGACATTCTTAGGAGGTAGCCGAGGTAGTGTAAATTTATACGTGATTCCTCTTTCATTCCCAGCAGAGACAGCGGGCTTCTAGAGTGGTTGGCGGGCTTCTTTCTAAGACTACTGTTAAGCTCATCCTTCAAAAGTCTTGACTCAGAGGAAGCCTACTTTGCTTGTCGGGCTTCTCTCGAATGTCTCTTGAGCTTGGAGACCCCCCTAGCTTTTACAAGGTGGTTGAGGAGATCGACCTCAGGAACTGAGGTTCCCCGATAGGTTGCCTGGAGAAGCCTGGGTTCCAGTGTTCGTGTAGGGGCTCATTTTGGTCACGCCTAGCTTGTTTTCTGATAGTTTTGAAGCCAGTGCAGCCTTCCCTGCTCTTGTGGGGTAGCTTTATGGTCTATCCGGGATTCATGAACGTCAATTATGGGCTTTGACTTATGGCGGGTTAGTGGAAAATTTCTCTTTGACCCCTGGCCAAATTTTACTATTAACAAAAGGTCCCCTTTTTTTGTGCTCGGAGAGGTTAGCAGGCTTCTGGAAAGGTTATGATATAATCTCGACCTCAGGAAGCCCGGAAAATCACGTGTCAGGGCTTTGCTTGAGTTCCAATGTTGGCGTAAGAGGCTCGATCTGGTCGTGTCGGGCCCTATTCCTGATAGTTATGAAGCTCGATAACCCATCCCTGCTTCTATGCGGTAGTTCTATGGCTAGCCTTTAGGACCTGGGGTCCAATGACTAGTGAACTCGGGCTTTGACTCGGGTTAGGAAAGTGGAAAAAATCTTTTTGGCCCTCTAGCCAAATTTTGTTATTAACATAAGTTCCCTCTGACTTGAACACCGGTGATTGAGTTGGGGTTGGAGTTATATTCCTTATTTTAATTGGGAAATTATCCATGTTTTACCGTTACCGAATCTGGGTGGAAATCTCATCCTTAATTGTACCTGTGATGTGGAAGGAAAAAACCGGTGTAGTCCCCGAAATAATCCAGCTACGTTACGATCGTTCCCAAGATTCGAGGCAATCTAACCAAAGATTTCGTTGACGTCACTGCCTCTCCCACCTCTATTTTAACCCATCTTCCTCATCACTTTCCTCATGCTTCACTTTTGAACTTCAAATTTTCAAAAATCCCTATCTTTTGCAAACTTCTTCAACTACACCTCTGTTCTTTCTCTTTTTCTCAACCTCCAAACCCTATTCTATTATGTCAAAGATCAGCCATGACTTTGTTGATTCCCTCGTTGATGGCACAAAGGTTTCCAGTCTTGCCCAAGGAAAGTGGGCTCGACAGGACCTTGACGACAGTGACTTAACTCCGACCCTGACGAGCTATTCTTGTATCACGGGGCTACTAGAGTTCTAAACCAAAGGAGGCCCGCTCTCCAGGACGCTGATACGACCACCTCTACCCCTTTATTGATGACCCCCGCTATAACTACTGCTACTTTAGCCATGTTACCCGTTGTCTCTACTGCTCCGTCTATGCCCAGGCTCATCAAGCTTCAATGGACCCCGAGGCCGGTGCCCCTGATGTTTCCCCTGCCCGCTCCCACCGTCATTCGGGCTCGGTTGGGCAGGATGAGGTCTTGAAGCAGTTTGTTGCATCTTGCCAGGGTGGCGGGCTCTCTAGGGTGGCTTCAATGCCCGTGGACATCTTGCTTACCAAGGGGTCCTCTCTTCTGGTTGAGGTAACTTCCATTTTATATTTCATGTTACTGTGGGCGCTGAACATTCTGTAATCTTTGTTTTACACCCTGTAGGCCTTCAAATCCAATATGGCAATGGGCCATCGGGTAGCATCTCTTCGTGACCGGGCTGCACAAGCTGAGGATGAAGCCAAGAGGGCCATGAGGCTACTTCCACAAGCTCAGACTTTGGTACAGGAGATGACTTTCAGTCAAAACAGAATGGAAGTAGAACTGTCTACGCTTCAGTGCGATCATAAGAGGTTGAAACGATCTTTCGATCAAGAAACCCTACAGTCTCGATATCGAGCCAGTCAACGGAATACTTGGAAGAAAGAAGCGAAGGTGCTGGACATTGAAAACCAAGGTCTGTAAGCCCAAATTGTCAAGCTTCAGGTAGAAGTGGACACCTCCTAATGAGATGGATACTTCTATGCTTCCAATTAGGTCACAAAAGCTCTTCCTCCTCCCTTCAACCTCTCTACCATATCTGGTTGGGATAGGGAGGAGGTAATGGCCAATGCTGCATTGATTTCTTGCCCCGAGGGTGATGGAACAGATCTTTCTAGCGGGATTGTAGCCGAGAAGCAGATAGTTTCGCCAAGCCTTCATGTTCCTACTGCAACTCTCCTATCATCAAGTCCTGGGGAGCCCTTGAGGGGGGTTCTATCCATGGAGCTTGGTGGATGCCAACCAGAGACCAAGCTCCCTCTGAAGAATCTTCTAGAAGGGAGCCGAAGATAGGGAAGAGCGGGATGGAGTCAATTACTACCCTTCTTAATGCGTTCATTACTCTTGAGGTAATGGTGGTGGTTAATCAGGTCATGGAGGAGGACCCCGTTGAGCAGCAGGCAGTAGAGGATCCCTCAGAGGAGGGGGTCACAGTAGTAGCCCTCTAGGATCAACAACCATTGTAATAAAGGATGGACGGTGTAAACCATCATGGAGGGGGAGCAGCTAGGGGCGATTTGGAGGAAGCAATGGCTTGACATAACCTATTTTTGACTTGTTTTGACTGCCCGGAAAATGAGGGTGGGCTCCCCACTCTTTTCATGCCAGATCATCATCATTTTTTTATAGCCCGGAACCAGGGGTTGGGTTCCCTGTTTGACAATTGTAGCCTAACAAAGGGATAGGCTCCCTTACCGTTATTGAGTATTAGCTTTAGACTTCACACTCAAACTTACTTCAATGAATTTTGATTTGACTGGCATCCTTTTGCTTTATTTCTGATCCCGACCTAGATACGACCTTTGAAATAAATTGACTTACTCTAACTTTGACGAAGATAACGAGAAATAAATTTTGTTTAAGCATGAAAGAAGGCATCTAACTCGAGCTCTAAAATCTTCTGCAGAAACTTGTAGCTCGGTGATTTTAATGAGTAATTCCCTTAAGTTATTATAGGCTAGTTTGTACCTGTCACAGTAAGCAACAATATACACATGGAAGATTAGTAGCTAGTAATAATTGGAACATTGGAGTTTAAGTAGGAGAGCTTTCCACTCATGGGCCCTTTTAGGGGGCTATAGCCCGATCGAGGCAGCATGCAGGCTATCTAGCTACATCATAGTCTTGTAGTTTGGATGACAAGTATGCTCTTACACTCAGGCCCTTCTTGGGGGTGGTAGCCCGACCAAGGCATCAAGAGGGCTATCTAGTTATTTCTTGGTCTTGTAATCTGGATGGAAATTATGCTCTTACACTCATTCCCTTCTTGGGGGTGGTAGCCTAACCAAGGTATAAGGAGGGCTATCTAGCTATTTCCTAGTCTTGTAGTCTAGATGACAACTATGTTCTTACACTCAGACCCTTCTTGGCGGGGGGTGGTGCCTGGCCAAGGCATCAAGGATAGCGATGAGGCTTCCCCAGCTAGTCATTGGTCTTGAGATGACTATGTCGGATTTACCCGTGTAGATCCTAGTCAGGTACGAAGAAATTAATGTAAAATATAATCGAAGATAGAGAAAGTAGACTTTATTGATGAAAAATGGAGTACATTATTGTTTGAGATTTTATTGAAACCTAAATGGTGGTAGTCTGCCCACGAGTCCCTTGTCTAAGGCTAATACTTCCTCAGGTGATCAGGATTCCAAGTGTGATCGATGGATCGGCCATCCATGTCCTCGAGCTTATATGCCCTGTTGCGGACTTATGCCATTACCAAATAAGGTCCTTCCTAGTTGGGCCCCATGACCCCGTCTGACCTCTTCCTAGTATTCAAGGTTACTTTCCTAAAAACTAGGCCCCCTTCCTTGAAGTTTTGGGATTTAACTCTCCTGTTAAAGTACCTAGCGATCTTGGTTTGGTAAATTGCTACTTTCTCAACTACCAGATCCTGCTTCTCTTCCAAGAGATCTAGGCTAGCTCGAAGTTTATCCTCATTACTTCCAAGCTCAAAATGTTGAACTCTAAAAGAGGTTAGTTGTTCTCGATGGGAAGAACTGCTTCAAAACCCGAAGGTTATAGAATAAGGTATTTCTCAGGTGGCTATTCTCCTTATAGTACGGTAAGCCCAGAGAACCTCGAGATGCACTTCGGCCCATCTGCCCATTCTCTACTGTAACTTCTTTTTCAGCAGCTTCTTGATAGTTTTATTGGTGGATTCCACTAGCCTGTTAGTCTGAGGATGAGCTACTGAGGAGAATCTAAGGTTGATTCCCAAGCCTTTACAAAAGTTATTAAATCGACCGTTATCAAACTGCTTTCCAAGGTCAACTATAATGATAAGTGGGGACCCGAATCTGCAGACTACATTATTTTTGAAGAACCTTGTCGTATTCTCTTCCGATATCTAGGAGAGTGGTCCAGCTTTGACCCATCTTGTGAAATAGTCAATTGTTACAATAAAATGTTTGGCTTGCACATGAACAGTTGGAAGTGGACCGATCAGGTCGACTCCCCACATAGCAAAGGGGTAAGGCGAGCTGAGAGATGACAGACACTCCGATGGGAGGTGGCTCAAGTTAGAGGTCTTCTATCATGGTTCACAGGATTGATCAAAATTCTTTGCAACTTGATGGATAATTGGCCAGTAATACCCCATGTGGAGTACCTGATATGCTAGAGATTCACCACTAACCTGGTTCCCGCATTTCCCTGAATGAACTTCTCTTAACGCTGTTAGTTTCTCGGTTTTTTATTGGCTTATTTCGATTGACAAACCACATTTGGGAATAATTATGTAAGGGTAGTTTAGGTCGGCTTTGCTTGTGATCAAGTTCAAACTTCAAAGGTATATCACTTGTTTAACTCTTTAAAGAGATTTAGTTGCACATACACACTAACATGCATTTGTATTGACATGCATTTATTCCTTGTTTCTCAATGCTCATGTGTGCGTTCCTTCACAATCACACTTGCACTTCATGTATTTTTTTATTGCATCTATGATTGCATTTATGTTTCCATGATCATGCATTGCTTTTAATCATATGATTACTTATTGTGTGCATTGAGTTAGATTTGGTTTGGTTATTTTGAGTAATGTGTCTAGTTTCGAAAGAATAGTTTTCAATGATTTAAGTATTTTTCAAAAATGACCTTTGTATGGTCTTGATACCATAACATTTTATACATTGCTTCAAAATGAGTTTTGAAAGTTTTTTTACAAATTAGACACCCATACATTTCCAACGGTATACTATTCATAATATTTCATGACCATTTGGATTGGTTTTTTTAATCTCCAAACTGACCATAAAAAACAAGGCATCTTTGTTGTTGTCTGTTTCTGACCTTTGGTCACTCATTTGACCATAACTTTTTTTAAAGTTATCCAAATCACATTTTTTTAATTGGATTAGAAAGTATACTTCCATACCTTTCCAACCGGTATATTATACGAAAGGTTTCGAAGTCGTTTGGTCAGAATTTGATATGCTTGAATTTCAAGGTGAAGTTTTGAGAGCAGATTTCGCTCAACATTTCGCCCTTGGAAGGGGCGAAACCAGCAGCAAAAATTGTGGCAGCCCTTTTCACTCCCAAACTTTTCGCCCCCTCAAAGGTCGAATCCAGCAGCGAAAAATGTGGCAGCCCTTTTCGCGGCCAAAACTTTCGCCCCCTCAAGGGGCTAAACAAGGGGCGAAAAACCTGTTTGGGAAAAACGTCTTTTTTTGTGCAGCTCGCTCCTTTTTACACCTTATATATAACGTCTTCTTCCTAAATCAGACCTAGAGCTCTGAAATTGAATTCTCATGAGAGAGAAATTAAATCCTAGAGAGAGAGAGCTCCAAGAACTTATTTTTTACTCAACCAAACTTCAAATCACAATCATCAAGCATCATAAAACATCTTTCAAGCATAGGTCTCTTGTTTGTTAATGACTAGGTATTCTCTACATGCTCTAAACTTCATAGTTTCATTATTAAGACATGTATACCTAGGGTTTTAGTCTTTATTGCATATTAAATGCTTGCTTGTATGTTTAATTGCTTATATGACATGCTTGTGTATTGATTGTTGGTTGAGATGCATTAATTTGTGATATCTAGAATTTAGGACGGTTTTACCGTTCTAGCTAATTCTTCTTGCATTTGCATTTAAAAAATTGATATCTTGGATTTGCTTTAATTGTCATTATTAATCCTAGATAAGCATGAATGTCTTGACCTAGCATTTTTGCATATTGAATATTCTTTCATATTCACTTAGGTTGCCATTATCTCTTCATTGTTGATTAAGCTTGTGGCTATGTGATTAGTGTACAAGGTTGGTGATCCAAAATCACTATTAAGGCCTGTTGGGTAGAGTGAAAGGGTTAGTAACTAGAGGGTTAAACGGGAGGTCAACCTAGGTTGTAAACTTTCTCTCAGTAGTGGATTTTAAGGATCAAGTGTGGCGCACTGAACAATACGTGGTTTTTCCCATTTGGAGGGTTTCCACGTATATATTGCGTGTTGTTATTGTTTCATGTTTGTTATCTTTTAATTGAACACTTAGTAGAATGGGGTAGAATTGATAATATTGATTAATTCACAAATTTGGTAATCTATCGATTTAAAACCTATTCACCCCCTTTTAGGTTATAGACACACACTGTCTAGGGAATTTCAATTGGTATCAGAGCCGGTGCCTAGATATACTTAGGTGATCCGTGCTCAGTGTGTGTCTTGATTTGTGCATTTTGTTTATTGCTTGCATTTTGTGTGTTACATTATATTTGCATTTCATTTTTGCATTACCCTCAAACACTATGAGTGGAAACGGTGGTAGTCATGAGGGAGCCTCAAGCACAAGACCCAATTTGCTCAATGGGGTGAATTATGCTTCTTGGAAGGGCAAGATGGAAGCCTATCTTTGCCAAATAGATGATCGTGCTTGGATGGCTATTGAAGATGGTTATACTCCTCCAACAATAACTACTGATGATAGAGTAGAAGCTCTCAAGCCCAAGTTTAGTTGGAGTACTCAAGAGTTTGAAGGGTCCAAGTGGAACAACAAGGCTATGCATGACATTTTTTGTGCCATGGACGATAATCAATATAAGTTGGTTCAAAACACTAGGATTGCAAAGGAAGCTTGGGACATTATTCAAACGGCACATGAGGGAACCAAAGTAGTCAAGGACTTAAAGCTCCAAGTCCTCTAAATACAATTTGAGATGATTAGGATAGAGGAGCATGAATGCTTCAATGACTTTCAATTGAAGTTTATGGATATTGTCAACCAAACACATCAACTTGGTGACCCCTATTCGGATAGGAGAGTCAAGCAAAAAATTATGAGGTCACTTCCGTCAAGGTTCGAATCAAAGGTGACGGCACTTGAAGAGAATAGTGAGTACAAGAATATGAAGCCAAGAAGTCATTGGAAGACTTCTAGCTTATGAGTCAAGATGGAACACCACACCCACACCTCCGAAGACGCAAAAGAGCATTGCCTTGAAGACCACCAAGGTTGAAGAAGAAGATGAGGACTCGGATGAAGAAATGGCCCTCATGGTTAAAAGATTCAAGAAATTCATAAAGTTTGAGAGGAAAGGATTTGGGTCCAAGGGAAAGGAAGTGAAAAAGAAAACTCCTTTCAAGAAGATGGAAAAGTCTCAAGAAAGTGACTCCAAGAAGGGCATTCAATGCTATGAATGCAATGGTTTTGGTCACATTGCTCCAGAATGTGCAAATTTGAAGAAGAAGAAGAATGGAAAGGTAATAACGGCCACTTGGAGCGATAGTGAAGAATAAGAAGAGGAAGAAAAATCTTTGGATGATGAAGATAGAGTTGCAAACTTCATTGCCTTCACAACATCTCATAATGGCAAGGAAGTTGTGAGTGATAAGGAAGAAATAAGTGACTCTAGTGATGAGAGTACCTCTTCTAACTCTAGATTTGAGATTGATGAGGAAATGGACTATGTAGACTTCTTGAAGTATTTTGAAAATTCTAGATTGAAAAAGAAGAAGGAAATTCAATAGTTGAAAAAGGAGAACCTAGAGTTGACTTTCAAGATTACTCACTTGAGTGAGAAAGTAAATAGTGGAAAAGTGTTAGAAGAGAGTTTGAAGTTGGAGCTTGTGATCACTAAGAAGAGTGAAGAGAACTTAAAGGTTGAGCTTAAGGAAGCGAAATAATTAGTTACCAAGATGACATCTGGAACCGAGAGACTTGACAAGATGCTATCATGTAGAAAGAGTCCTAGTGATAAAACGGGCTAAGGATATGTGGAAGGCAAAGATGCCACTTCCTTAAAGAAGACCATCTTTGTCAAGAGTCAAGAGGATAAAGAGACTAAAGGTTCACACCAACAAATGAGATCAAATGAAGTTGGAGAATCATCAAAGCAAGCTCAAATGAAGGCTCAAACAAATTCTCAAGCTAAAGCTCGTCCACCAAAAGCTAGAACTCATCAAACAAGACCTCAACTTCCAAGGAGCTCTCAAAGTCAACAAAGGACTTTTCACCCACAACCAAGAAGAAAAGCTAATATGGCTCAACCATAAAGGGTGTTTCAAAGAAGAGATTCGGCTCAACACAAAAGGACAACTCAAAGGAGAGGGAATTCTTCCATGCTTGCATAAGGATATGGTATGAATTCTTACTTTACTTCTATTTGTCACTATTGTGGTGTTGAAGGTCACATAAGGCTGAATTGCTTTAAATTTATTAAGTTGTGTCGTTTTGAACGCATGATTAAGAAGAATATGCTTAGAAGAGCCAAAATACATGCACCTAGGAATTTTAGAGCCAATGAATCCAAGGCTCCTAGAAATGACAATGTTGCTACTAGGTGGACTAGAACAAATGAGTATGTTTGCCATGTGGCCCAAGTGACCTTGAAGGCAAAAGCCTCTAACATTTGGTATCTTGATAGTAGGTGTTCTAGGCACATGACCGTAAATAAGAGTTTCTTTGAGACTCTTGTTATGGAGGATGGTGGATTTGTCACCTTTGGTGATGGTTCACATAAGAAGGTTTTAGGAAAAGGAAACATATCCTTTCCCCGTTTGCTCTTCTTACCTAATTCTCTTTATGTAGATGGCTTGCAAGCTAACCTTATTAGCATATCACATTTGAATAATGAAGGGCTTTCGGTTATGTTTGGGAAAGTTGATTGTTCTATTCTAAAAGAAGATGGACAAGTTTAATTGAAAGGCAAGAGGTCAAGTGACAATTGTTATTGTCTTGATTCTAATAACATCTCTTGTAATTTGTCTAGTTGTGATCAAGTTGAATTGTGGCATCAAAGGTTAGGTCATATGAATTTCAAAGACTTGAAAGTTCTTGAGAGGTTGAATGTTGTGAGAGGCCTTTCTAGGTTTGGAAATAAGATTGAGGGAGTTTGTGGACCTTGCCAACAAGGAAAGCAAACTAAGAGTGTGCATAAAAAGAGTAAGTATCTTGCCACCAAGGGGCCACTAGAGCTTCTTCATATGGACCTTATGGGTCCCATGCAAACCGAGAGTCTCGGTGGTAAGAGGTACATCTTTATGTGTGCTGATGATTTTTTTAGATTTACATGGACATACTTTCTTAGAGAAAAATCTGAAACTTTTAAATTCTTTAAAAAGCTTTGCACTAAAATTCAAAATAAGAAGGATTCACACATAAAATGCATTAAGAGAATTAGAAGTGATCATGGGAGAGAATTTGAAAATGTTTGCTTTGAAAATTTTTGTGATAGTCTTGGAATCTCCCATAAGTTCTTGGCTCCTCGAACTTCTCAACAAAATGGAGTTGTAGAGAGGAAGAATAGGGTACTCCAAGAGATGGCTCGTGTGATGTTGCTTAGCAATAATGTTCCTAGGAATATTTGGGCCGAGGCAGTGAATACAGCTTGTTATATGGGAAATATAATGTTTTTAAGGCATGGTACTAGGCAAACCTCCTACGAATTGTGGAAGGGTAGGAAACCAAATGTTAGCTACTTCCACTCATTTGGAAGCAAGTGCTATATTCTAAATGACTGTGATCAACTTGGTAAATTTGGTGCTAAGAGTGATGAGGGTATTTTCATTGGCTATGCTCTAAATAGTAAGGCCTATAGAGTTTTTAATTTGAAGAAACGAAGTGTTATAGAATCATCCAATGTGATCATAGATGATTGTAGGCCTAAGGTTAGTAACCATGATGAGGAGATTAGTGTGGTTGATGATTCTCCCTTGGAGAAGATTGGTGAGACTTTAAGTGATGAAAAGTCAAATCTTGAAAAAGAGGTTTCTCAATTTCTTGATAGAGATTCTACCTTGGAATCTAAGGAACCTGCTCCTTGGGTTAGGCATCTTCACAACAAGAGTGACATCATTGGAGATGTGAATGAAGGTGTTAGAACTAGGTATCAAATAGCAAATCAAATTAGCTACACTTGCTACACCTCTAAAATTGAACCCCAAAAGGTTGATGAAGCTTTAAGTGATGAGTTGTGGAGCTAAATCAATTTGAAAGAAATAAGATTTGGACTCTAGTTCCTAGGCCTAAGAACGCTAATGTGATAGGCACCAAGTGGGTTTATAAGAATAAATCTGATGAGGATGGCAACATTGTGCGGAGCAAGGCTAGACTTGTAGCACAAGAGTACTCACAAATTGAGGGTATCGACTTTGAGGAGACTTTTGCTCATGTTGCCCGATTAGAGTCCATTAGGCTTCTCTTATCCATTTCTTGTGTGCACAAGTTTAAATTGCATCAAATGGATGTTAAGAGTGTCTTCATCAATGGCTTCTTGCAAGAGGAAGTGCTTGTTCAGCAACCCAATGGGTTTGTGGATCCATACCACCCCAATCATGTTTATCGTCTCAAAAAGGCTCTATATGGGTTGAAATAAGCACTAAGGGCTTGGTATGAGCGTCTCACTCTTTATCTTGTTGACAATGGCTATTCTAGAGGTAGTGTTGACAAGACCTTATTCATCAAGTGTGCTAAAGATGAGCTATTCATAGCTCAAATTTATGTTGATGACATAGTTTTTGGTTCCACAAACAACTTGAAAGTTAAACAATTTGTTGATCTCATGACTCATAAGTTTGAAATGAGCATGGTTGGTGAACTCAATTACTTCCTAGGCTTGCAAATCAAGCAAATTCATGATCCCAAGCTAAATATGCCAAGAACCTAGTGAAGAAATTTGGTCTTGAGAATGCTAAGCATTGTGACACACCTATGAGTACCACATTGAAACTTAGCAAGGATGCTAGTTGAAAAAGTGTGGATCAAAGTCAATATCGGGGCATGATAGGGAGCTTGCTATACTTGACTGCTAGTAGCCCGATATAGCCTTTAGTGTTGGTGTGTGTGCTAGGTATCAAGCCAATCCCAATGAATCTCATATCTACTCCGTGAAGAGAATCATTCGATATGTGAATGTGACATCCAACTATGGGATATAGTACTCTTTTGACACTAATGCTAGTTTAGTTGGATTTAGTGATGCAGATTTGGCAGATGATTGTGATGATAGGAAGAGTACATCGGACGGTTGCTTCTTCCAAGGGAACAATCTTATGTCTTGGTTTTGCAAGAAGCAAAATTCCATCTCATTATCCATAGCCGAGGCCGAGTATATAGATGCTGGGAGTACTTGTACACAACTCCTTTGAATGAAGCAAATGCTTGTGGATTATGGCTTTGAGCAAGGTACTCTAATCCTTTATTGTGATAACATGAGTGCCATTAATATTTCAAAAAATCATGTTCAACATTCTAGAACTAAGCATATTGACATTAGACATCATTTCATTAGAGAGCTAGTTGAGAGCAAATGCATTGCACTTGAACATGTAGGCACAAATGATCAACTAGCGGATTTGTTTACAAAACCATTAGATTCAACTAAGTTTAAATCTCTTAGTAGGTCTATTGGGATTTGTCATATGCATTGATGAGTTTTGGTGGTTGACCCTATATGGGGAGCTCAAGCAAAGAGAGCAAACTTGCATTCTAATAAGCAAATAATTGTTCAATTTTATGCTCTTTAATTAATTGTTTGAGTATCTTGGATGTATATATTATTATGAATTTTATTCAATAAGTGTGCCCTTGCCTTATTTGAAATGCATGTCTCAGTTGTGTTCAAACATGTATTTTTGGACTAGGAAATTTGATTGGGAAGTACATTTGATTGACCCAAAGTTTACCTCAATGTTTATGAAAACTTGATTTTGACAGGCTTAAATTGTTGTGCATGATGAATTTATTGAATGCTTAAAATTGATTGCAAATTTGTGTGAAAGCGATTTTTAAGAATACAATTAATAAGGATATTGTATCCATTTCAGGGTTTTCACAATCCAATAGTCTCTCTCTCTTTACTTGTTGAACATGGCTACTATCATACGGGCATTTCACCTAGAAAAATCAAAAAAGGGCGCAATAGTCGCTCATGTCTTGTTTAACTTGTAAAGCTTGATAGTTGCTCTTATCCCTTGTTAAACTATATCTTGTGTTCCTTAACAATTTGGTGCGAATTGGTTTGACTTCTCTTGGAACCTCATGTGCTATTTTCCTTTGCCAAACACCATGCTTTTGGAAGTTGATGTTGCATGTATTTCATTCAAGGCAATCTTTTCACACGTGTTCCAATAAATAAAACTTCTTTGCACTTCTCTCTCTCTTAATTAAATTGCATAAAGTTATTGTATATGATTATGCATTTACATTGCAAATATCTCTCTTTGCTAAAGCGTCCCTGTTGGGGAATACTCATTTGCCTATCTTGTGACAAAAAAAGGGGGGGAATGTTGAATTTATGGGGAGTTTGTGTCGCTTTTGCGTATAAAGAGAGAATTCCATTTTTAGAGGGAGATGACTCTTTTAGGGGGAGCTTTTGCTTGTGCATTGTTGATTACATGTCACTTGTTTCTATTTCATGCAAATTGCGCTTGTTTTTATTTATCTTGATCACCTCGCATACACTTGTCTTGGAAAGTGTAGTTGTTTGTTTTGTAGGGATGATCATTCTACAAGAGATACAAGATTTGAAGATTTAGCTTTAGGTATCTCTTTGTAATATATAATGTGTTTGTTGACCTCTTGTTGTTTTTATTTTTGTGAGGATACTTTGTAAGTGAGTGGTTTTGCCACAAAATAGCCAAAGAGGGAGATTGTTAGTTCCTCGGTTTTTGATTGGCTTATTTCGATTGACAAACCACATTTTGGGATAATTATGTAAGGGGAATTTAGGTCGGCTTTGCTCGTGATCAAGTTCAAACTTCAAAGGTATATCACTTGTTTAACTCTTTGAACAGATTTAGTTGCACACACACACTAACATGCATGTGTATTGACATGCATTTATTCCTTGTTTCTCAATGCTCATATGTGCATTCCTTCACAATCACACTTGCACTTCATTTATTTTTTTTATTGCATTTATGTTTCCATGGTCATGCATTGCTTTTAATCATAGGATTACTTATTGTGTGCATTGAGTTAGATTTGGTTTGGTTATTTTGAGTAATAAGTCTAGTTTCGAACGAATGGTTTTCAATGATTTAAGTATTTTTCAAAACTGACCTTTGTATGGTCTTGTTACCATAACATTTTATACATTGCTTCAAAATGAGTTTTAAAATTTTCTGTAAAAACTGGACACCCATACCTTTCCAACGGTATATTATTCGTAATATTTCATGACCGTTTGGATTGATTTTGAAATCTCCAAAATGACCATAAAAAATAAGGCATCTTTGTTGTTGTCCTTTTCTGACTTTTGGTCACTCATTTTACCATAAATTTTTCTACAGTCATCCAAATCAAATTTTGTTAATTGGAGTAGAAAGTAGACTTCCATACCTTTACAACGGTATATTATACGAAAGGTTTCAAAGTTGTTTGGTCATGTTTTGATATGCTTGAATTTCAAGGTGGAGTGTTGAGAGCAGATTTCGCTCAACGTTTCGCCTCTAGAAGGGGCGAAACCAGCAACGAAAAATGTGGCAGCCCTTTTCGCGCCCAAAATTTTTGCCCTCTCAAGGGGCGAAACAAGGGGTGAAAAACCTGTTTGGGCAAAAACTTATTTTCTTGTATAGCTCGTTTTTACACCATATATATATCATCTTCTTCCCAAATCAGACCTAGAGCTCTGAAATTGAATCCTCAAGAGAGAGAAATTGAATCCTAGAGAAAGAGAGCTTCAAGAACTTATTTTTTACTCAACCAAACTTCAAATCACAATCTTCAAGCATCTTTCAAGCATGGGTCTCTTGTTTGTTCATGACTAGGTATTCTCTACATGCTCTAAACTTCATAGTTTCATTATTAAGACATGTATACCTAGGGTTTTAGTTTTTATTGCATATTAAATGCTTGCTTGTACGTTTAATTGCTTTTATGACATGCTTGTGTATTGATTGTTAGTTGAGATGCATTAATTTGTGATAGATAGAATTTAGGACGGTTTTACCGTTCTAGCTAATTCTTCTTGCCTTTGCATTTAGAAAATTGATATATATGATTTGCTTTAATTTTCATTATTAATCCTAGATAAGCATGAATGTCTTGACCTAGCATTTTTGCATATTGAATATTCTTGCATATTCACTTAGGTTGCCATTATCTCTTCATTGTTGATTAAGCTTGTGGCTATGTGATTAGTGCACAAGGTTGGTGATCCAAAATCACTATTAAGGCCTGTTGGGTAGAGTGAAAGGGTTAGTAACTAGAGTGTTAGACGGGAGGTCAACCTAGGTTGTAAACTTTCTCTCAATAGTGGATTTTGAGGATCGAGTGTGGCACACTGAACAACCCGTGGTTTTTCCCATTTGGAGGGTTTCCACTTATATATTGCGTGTTGTTATTGTTTCATGTTTGTTATCTTTTAATTGAACACTTAGTAGAATGGGATAGAATTGATAATATTGATTAATTCGCAAATTTGGTAATCTATCGAATTAAAACCTATTCACCCCCCCCCCCCCTTCTAGGTTATAGACACACACTGTCTAGGGAATTTCAATCGCCCATCTGGCCATCAGGATGCAAACATTGTAGCATGGGGAGGGACTTTCCCCTTCTGTAAAGGTATCCATCTACCAGGCAATATCGAACGTAGAGCCTTTTCATTCATCTGACTTGGTCGGGCTCCTCGAGAGTCCTTCCTTCTTAGAGATAGATCACTATTGGGTCCATCCATCATGGCTGTCAATCTAGGGTATAGGACTCATTGCCTGCTACTGTACTTGATAGAGAGATCACTTGGAGAGGAACTCCATGTGGTAAGGCCTAGCCACGTTTCGCATCTATCTTGGTCAGGACGTCAGCTTCTGATTTTGCTACCGAGGCACCTGCTTGATCTTATATCCCTTGAATGTATTCTTAAGCAACTAAACTAGCTTCAAATAGGCGATCATGTTATCCCGTTTGTCCTGATAGTCTCTAGAAACCTGATTATATATGAGTAAAGAGTCACTCTTGACCTGAAGGTAATCGACACCGAGCTCGACGGCTGCCTTTATCCAGGCTAGAAGGGTTCATATTCTGCTTCATTGTTAGTTGCCTTAAATTCGAATCTGAAATAGTGGCAACACTCAGTCCCCTCTTGGTCTATGAAGACTATGCCCTCTCTTTCCCCGGCTTGCCCGGATGCTCCATCAGTGTAGAGGATCCATGACTTGTAGCCTATCTACCAGTTATCGGGTTCTGAAATCTTCTCAGGAGCTATATTTATCGCTGCGGAGGTCGCTTGTCCTGGGGGCACTGAGATCTCTACCATAAAATCCGTAAAAGCCTGGGCTTTAATTACGGTCCTGAGTTTATATCTTAAATCAAACTGGGTGAGTTCCAGGGCCAATAAGACCAGCCTTCCGGACACGTCTAGCTCTTGCAAAAATTGGTAGAGAGGTTAGTCCGTCACTACTGCTATTGAGTGAGCTTGAAAGTAAGGTCGGCGCTTCCTTGCTGAGGTTACCAGGGCATAGACGAGCTTCTCTAGACGGGTATAATTCTTTTCCGACTTGGTTAGGGTGTGAATCACGTAGTAGATAAACTGTTGGGCTCTATCTCCACATTCCTTGTCCAGGGCGCCACTCACTGCAGTTTCTGAAATGGCCAAGTAGATTTGCTGCTCCTCTCCCAGACTTGGCTTAACCAATAACGGAGGGCTTGACAGATACTTCTTCAAGGCTTGACCAATAAGGAGCTTGTTTCTAGATGTGGAGTTAACCAACTGATGGATCTTTGGCAAATGGAAATTTCTTTTGTACATGCCTGGTTGAGGTCGGTGTAATCGACGAACATACGCCACTTCCAATTTGTGTTCATGACCATTACCACATTGGCGATCCATTCGGCGTAACACGTCTCTCTGGTGAATCATGCTATGATTAACTTGTCCACTTCTTCTTGAACCGTAAAATTTCATTCGGTGTTAAAGTGATGCCTTTTTTGTCTGATGGGCTTGAAGGATCTACTGCCAAACGATGAACAGCCAATGATAATAGGATCTCAGGCATCTCATCGTGACTCCAAGCGAAGATGTTATTGAATTCATTAAGGAGCCTGATCAGTCCTTCCTTCACTCCCGGTTCGAGGGTTGCTCTGACCTTGACTACCTTCGAGGGGTCATCTATCTGGACAAGTATCTCTTCTAGCTTATCCACTAGCCCATTTCTTGCTCTGCTCCTCTTCATATGGAATCTCAGGATTGTTCTCTAGGTGATTTGCAGGCTCTACATCCTCCAGGGTCATCCTAGGGGTTACCCCATCCTGTATCATCGTAACCTAAGCAAACTGTTTCGCTAAAGCTGTTAGGTTGTCAGATATTGCATAGCACTTTCTGGCTACTTACTAGCCACCATTTATTTCCCCTATCTTGTGTCCTATTGGAAACTTTAGGACGTTGTGGTAAATGGATAAGACCCCCTTCAAAGATGATAAGAAAGGTCTTCCTAATATCGCATTATAAGCCAATGGGGTATCCACCACCATAAAGTCTGTCATGATATTTTGCTAGAGGGGGGCTGTTCCGATGATTACAGGAAGGATCTTCGACCCCACAGGTATGATCGAGTCCCCAGTGATTCCATACAGCGGGGTAGTGCAGCTGTTGTAACACCACTGTTTTAAATTTAGCTTTTCCAAGGTATATTTGAAGAGGATGTCGACGCTACTGCCTGTGTCAACAAGCACGCGATGGACCATGCAGTTGGCATTTGGACCGTGACCACCATGGGATCGTCATGAGGTTGCATGGTGTTGTAGACATTCGCCTCGATAAAAATAATCTACGCAGACTGGGAGGGGTCAGCTGGGCTCTGGTCAACCTTGATGATACCTCACCCTTCATCTATACGAGGGACCTTCCTTGTATGGTTTTTCCTGGAATTATTGGAGGTGCCAACCAATGTAGAACCTCCGCTGATGGTATGTATCACCTGGATTTGTTGCATCAGATCCATCTGTTCCCTTTTTCTCTTTTGGGCATGCTCGCAGATCTCAGCTTGTACATCCCTCTCAGTCTGAATGTTGTCTCTAACTTGCTGCAAGAACTCTATGAAACATCCTCCTCTTATCAAAGCCTCGATCTGGTTGCGTAGGTTATAGCACTCTGAAGTGTTGTTACCCACGTCTTTATTAAAGTCATAGTACTTATATCGGTTCCTCCTATCGATGGTAGCTTTCACGGATCTAGGCTACTGTAGTAGCCAATTATCCTGGATGGCGAGGTAGACCGTTTCACGGGATACATTTAAGGGGGTGTAGTGATCGTATCCTCTCTCATCTTACGTTATAGGGGCTACTGTCCTGGGAGGAGGTGAAACCCGCGGAGGGGTTCACTTTTCTAGGTACCTTTCTTGCTTAGGTTGAGAAACGGGAAATTGGAAGGTTGACCTGTTTGGAGGTTTGTTCTGATTTTTCTGAATTGGTTCAGGTCTGAGAGTTTCCTTATTATGTCATTTTGTTGTTCTCATGTCGTCATGCTCCATTTTGACCTTGAGCTATTCATCGACTTCGACTTCGACTTGTTCTAGAGCTGGATCATAGGCCTCTTGGTAGGTCTCCGTAGGTCGCTTGGTAAAGGATTGAAAAGCTTACCGGCCATAAGTTCTGCCTTAAATTGGCGAGGGTCTCTTTCTTAGTGAAGACATCCTGATAGAGGATGACCTCCTTGTGGAACGCTCCATGTAAGCCTGGAAGGTTTCCCCTCTCTCTTGGATAATATATGGCTTCGAGCAGAACGTCGATGAGCCTTGTGTCTACAAGCGTATCATTGATAAGAAAGAAGTTTTCTTGGTCATATACGTAGATGATATCCTACTCATTGGGAATGATGAGGGAGTGTTGTCGGAAGTAAAGGGCTGGCTGTCTAGCCAATTCCAAATGAATGATTTGGGAGAGGCGAGTTATGTTCTAGGGATCGAACTTACAAGGAATCATAAGAACAAACTCATGGCACTGTCTCAGGCATCATATATCAACAAGATTCTTGTGCGATTTTCAATACAAAACTCCAAGAAAGGTAATTTACCTTTTAGGCATGGAGTTCACTTGTCTAAGGAACAGTGTCCGAAGACACCTCAAGAAATTGAGGATATAAGACGTGTGCCCTATGCATCGGTAGTAGATAGTCTCATGTATGCTATGTTATGCACGAGACCGGACATCTGCTATACAGTGGGAGTAGTCAGCAGATACCAGTCTAATCCAGGATTGGATCACTGGGTTGTTGTCAAGACAATTCTTAAGTATCTTCGGAGAACGAGATACTAAATGCTAGTGTATTCCAGGGCAGGATTTGATCCCACTAGGATTCACGGATTCTAATTTTCAATCAGACAGAGATTTCAGGAAATCCACGTCTTGATCAGTATTCACCCTGGGTGGTGGAGCCATTGTGTGGAGAAGTATCAAGCAATCTTGCATTGTTGACTCCACCATGGAAGCCGAATATGTAGCCGCTTGTGAAGCTGCTAAAGAGGCCATTTGGCTACGTAATTTCTTAAGTGATCTAGAAGTTGTTCCAAACCCTAATAAGCTCATCACACTTTACTGTGATAACAGTGATGTTGTGGTAAATTCCAAAGAACCAAGAAGCCACAAGAGAGGGAAGCATATAGAGAGAGTATCATCTCATATAGAGAGATAATGCAGAGAGGATATGTGATCGTCACCAAGATAGCCTCACAATACAATCATGCTGATCCATTTAGGAAGACCTTACCGACTAAAGTGTTCTCAGGTCACCTAAATGGTCTAGGGTTACGAAACATGCCTCACATGCTTTAGTGCAAATGGGAGATTGTTAGGGTTTATGCCTTAAAGATGTAATTTGTAAATGGATTTATGAAATAAATAAATACAAGTTCAATTCATTCTTGTTATGTTATTTATTTTATAAACTTGTGCATGTATTAACATCCTAGATTTCCAGATGTAATCTCGAACTGTGTATATGAGTGTCATATATAGATGGATACAGTAAGAGGCATGCAATCTAAAGAGTCCATATATGGTAAATAAAGCTAGGTACTTTATTTACGGTTAATCTATAGTTGCGGTTCATTCCGTAATGTCCGGTGATTCTATCCTGAATCATTCATATGAGATATGTGAATGGAGGCACCTTGAATGATGTGATCATATAGGATTGAGCCATGATTTATATGAATCTCTCACCAAGATCCGTTTACTGATGAGATTCATATATATCAATTAATGATGGCTATATTTGGGTGATCTTAATCCTGAGTGTCTTCTCGACTCCTTTAGGTTAAATCGTGGTCTTTGACATGCCATGGGTGAGGTCGGATGCAGTTCCTGATCAATGTACTCTGTATGTTGGGATTGCGGTTTGGCTTGTGGTTAGGAAGGTTTGCACACAATAGTGGAATCCACTCCTTCTTGTGAGAAGTGGATAGTAGTTCCCTTAAGGGTTGATTCAGGACTTAGACAATATGAGCGCTCTTATAATTCCGTGAGAAAATAGGATTTATTGTCCATTAGAGAATCAACGGTACTTAAAGGATATATGTAATTAGACGGGTATAACGGACCCAACTTTAATTATTAACTACTGTGAAGGATCACACTATATGTAATAGCTATATCGATGGACACCGAGTTGCATCGGTCTGTGTAAAAGCATCTACAGTTGAGAGAGTACAACTTTGGGTTTTTAGTGGAATAACACTGAAGTTAATAACCGTGAAATGTTAATTAAAGAGTTTAAATAATTATTTCTGAGAATTATTGGAACTCAAAATACCGTGGGTCCACTAGATCCCCTAGCTAGCCCGATCGATTTAGGTAACAAGGGTCACGGTTAATTAATTGGATTGTTTAATTAATTGTTTTACGAAAGTGACACGTATTTTTTCGAGAATTAATTGAATAATGAGAATGCTTAATTAATGAATAATGGTGATTAAATAAATTAAATAATATGATTATTTAATTATGTTGTTAATCACTAAATAGAGGATGTTAGTTGATATTTGATTTTAAATATAATAAGATAATATGATTATTTTATTTTATTAAACTAAATATTTGAATTTGAATTTAAAATGTTTAATTTCAAAATAAATATTTAATTATCTTTTAAAGATATAAGATATTTTAAAAGATTTAAAAATCCGATAAGAATATCATTTTCTTTTAAAAGATAAATATATATATATTTGATATATATTACTCGTTTAAAAGAGATATGAAAAACGCATAACACATGAATGCATATTAAAAATAAAAACAAAACGCATTCTTTGTATTGATGTGTGTGAATGAAGAATAAATGATAACACATTAAAAAGCCAAGCATCAGCTTTGTTTTGATTTTTACTCTTGATTAAAAATAAGGAGAAAAAGAATATAACGGTTGGCTAAGTTTTTCATTATTGTATTGTGTGTGTTAAGAGTTATTAGAGTTGAACGACAAAAGTTTCTTTTTGGCTTTTGGTGTTCGTGAACTTTATAAAATATATAAGATATTTTTTAACAACTAAAATTGTTCTCAGTTGTTTTTCTAAAAAGAAATAGTTTCTTCGTTTTTTTCTATACATCCTTATAAGTTCTTGAGTACATGACGCACCCACACTCAGTTACTTGTTCCAGGAATAGCTAGGAAGATCAGTGGTACAGACCAGGAGCATAGTAAGAAGTGAAGGAGCCTCCAAACGTTGGTAAGGTTCTATTTAATATCTTCTTCAGATTATTATCGATTTCAACTTCCTTATATACATATATTTTATTAGTGTAATAATATTACATATATTAGTTTCAAAAAAATTATAATCCAAAGTTCATTGGTCCCAGATCGTTTACGATCTGTATTAAAAATTTTAAAATTGATTTCCGCTACGTGGCCGATGGACCGGGTACCAACACCTAGTATACTAGATTCCTTTGCCCAAAGACACCACACTTTGATGATTTCAGACCCATCATAACACATTGGATCTCACTCAAATGCTAGCAAAAGAATCTACAACTTTAACAAGATAAAAGCGTCCAACCTTTATCTTAAGTTGTGAATATTATTCTAGACTAACTAAAGAATTGTGTCTACCTCATACATATCCATATGTACAAACAATTCTTCTTTTATCAGAGTCTTTTGACCTTATGATTATTTACTTTTAACAATTATAATAATTAACCTATAAATGCTATAAGATTTATTAAGCTAGAAATCACTTTTATTAATACAAAAATATTGTCAAATACATTATTACACTCTTACTATCAATCATAATCCTAACAATCTCCCACTTGCTCTATAGCAAATGTGTCATATCTCTTACCCTTATATTCTCCAGGTGCCCAACAAAGAGCCTTTGTGAAGGGATCCGTTAGATTTTCTACTGACGCGATCTTGGTTATCGTCACGTTTCCCCGATGCACAATTTCCACTAAAAGGTGATACTTTCTTTCAATGTGTTTCCCTCTCTTATGACTTCTTGGTTCCCTCGAATTAGCCAAAACTCCTCTATTGTCATAATAGATAGTAATTTGCTTATTTGTATCAGGAACCAGTTCCAGGTCAATCAAGAATTGGTGGAGCTGGACAACCTCTTTAGCAGCCTCGCATACGGCAACATACTCAGCTTCCATGGTCGAGTCAGTAATACAATATTGCTTAATACTCCTTCATATGACTACCCCTCTTCCAAGTGTAAACACAGATCTTGATGTTGATCTTCTAGAGTCAGAATCCGATAGGAAATCAGAATCTGTATACTCAACAGGAATTAAATCCCCTCCGGAGTATACAAGCATATAATCTCTCATTCTCTTGAGATACTTGAAAATATGCTTGACTGTCGTCCAGTGATTAGGACCAGGTTTTGATTGAAAACTTCTAACGATGCCAACAACAAAATAAATATCGGGTCGAGTGCAGAGCATTACATATATGAGACTCCCAACTACCGAGGCATCTGGAACCTTACTCATGAATTGCTCTTCATGCTCATTCTTAGGAACTTGTTCCTTAGAAAGTTTGATTCCATGTCTAAAATGTAACATACCTTTCTTGGAATATAACATGGAAAATCTAGATAAGATTTTATCTATGTATGAAGCTTGGGATAAGGCAATCGTTCTATTCTTTCTATCCCTTATGACTTGGATACCAAGAATATAACTTGTTTCTCCTAAGTCCTTCATATCAAATTATTTTGCTAGCCATTCTTTTACTAATGTCAATACACCTACATCATTTTCGATGAGTAGTATATTAACAACGTAAAGAACTAGGAAAACCAACTTGTCACCTTTAATCCTTTTGTATACACGGGGTCTATCAAGGTTTTGAGTAAATCTAAAAAAATTCACCGCTTTATCGAACCTTATGTTCCAGGTTCTGGATACTTGCTTCAATCCATGTATGGATCTTTGCAACTTGCATACCCTTTCCTCTTAGCCTTTTTCAATGAATCCTTCTGGTTGCATCATATAGATGCTTTCGTTAAGACTTCCATTAAGGAAAGTTGTCTTGACGTCAATTTGCAAAATCTCTAGGTCTAGAGATGCCGCAATGGATAAGAGTATCCTAATGGATTTAAGCATGGACAAATGAGAGAAGGTTTCCTCATAATTGATACCTTCCTTCAGGGTGTAACCTTTAGCTACCAATCTATCTTTAAAAGTTTCCACATTTCCATCCATTCCTATTTTTCTCTTGTTTACCCACTTGTACTTGATGGGTTTTATCCATTTAGTCAATTCTACAAGAAACCAAACTTTGTTTTTGAATATAGATTCAATTTCGGATTGCATTGCCTTTTGCCAATGGTGACAATCAACATCTTCCATTGCTTCTTTGTACGTATAAGGATCATCCTCGTCCAGAGATTCCTTACAGATTCTCCTAGACCGATGTATCTCTTGGGTTCTCTACTAACCACTTTGACGAGGTATGGTAGATTGTTGATCTTGTGTTGGCACAGAACTTACAATTGGGCTAGGTTGTGAAACCTCTTATGGAATTGTATCTTCTGAAAGCTCATTCAGGACAATTATACTTTTAGGCACAAAATTATTCTTATAGTCCTCTTCCAAAAATTTATCATTTGTCAAACAAATACTTTAAGATCTAAGGGGCTATAAAATTAATATCCTTTGGTTCCTTTTGGATACCCTACAAATATACATATTTCTGAACGGAACTCCATCTTTTCTGTTTTTCCTTTTAACATGTGCGCATGACTTCTAAATATCCTTAAATGTTGTAAACTAGGCTTTCGCCTGGTCCACAACTCATGCGGTGTTTTAGAAACCGTCTTAGATGGTACATCGTTTAGAATGTACATAGCAGTTTGTAAAGCATATCCCCAAAAAGAATTAGGAAGGGTGGTTGAATAACTCAACATAGACCTAACCATGTCCAAAAGAGTTCTATTTCTCCTTTCTGCCACCCCATTTTGTTGAGGTGTACCTGATGCATAAAATAGAGAAATTATCCCCCATTTTCAATAAGATATTGTTTAAACTGACTAGATAGATATTCTCCACCACAACCAGACCTCAAGATTTTTATGCGTTTCTCAAGCTGATTTTCTACTTCAGCTTTAAATGCTTTGAACATGTCAAAAGCATCTGACTTATGTCTCATGAGATACACATAGCCAAATCTCGAGTAATCATTCGTGAAAGTGATGAAGTACCATATCCACCTCTAGCTTCAATGCTCATAGGACCACATACATCAGTGTGTACTAATCCTAAACATTCAGTGGCTCTTGTGCCTTTGGTCGTGAACAACCTTTTGGTCATTTTACCTTCCAAACAAGATTCATAAGTTTGTAAATCATCAACCTTTAAGTCACTTAGAGGTCCGTCACTAACCAATCTTTTAATCCTATCAAGGTTAATATGACCTAGGCACAAATGTCTTAGGTAGGTTTCATCTTTTGATAATTTTACTCTTTTATGATCAGGTTCTGTTGATTTCGTGTCTAACAAGTGAGAGATATTGCTATGCAAATAGAATTAGCCATTTTCCATCGTACCTTTGCAAACAAAATTGTAATTCCTACTAATAATAAAATCTTTATTAAAAGTAACCGAATATCCAACTTTATTTAAAGAAGAAATTGAAATTAAATTCCTCTTGAATTGAGGTACTTAATAAACGTCTACTAAATCTAAATGTCTATAAGAATCTAAACTAATTCTAAAATCTCACACTGAACTAGCAGACACCAACACTCCATTGCCTACACGCAAGTTAAATTCACTCACATTAAGCCTTCTCCTTTCCTTGAACCCCTATAAGGAAAAATAAACATGATAAATGGCTCCGGAGTCTATGATCCAGGAATCCATAGAATCTGCCAAAAAACATGTTTCAAGATAATTAATATTACATTCTTCCTTCTTGTTCTGAGACTTTGGGCAATTTCTTTTCCAATGTCCCTTTTCACCACAAAGGAAACATTTTCCTTTGATCTTGGTTACTTTTTTTGTCTCCTTCTTAGTAGGTCCTAGGTGCTTTTTCTTCTGTTGTTTCTTGACCTTCTTATGGGTCTTAACAGAAACAACTTTACCTACGGCATAAATCTCTTAACCCTTGCTCTTCCTAAGAATTTTCTCAGCGCTTTGAACATCTTGTATTAGGCCTTGCAAGGTGTATTCCTTATTGTTCAAGGTGTAGTCCAACTTGAACTGATCAAATGAATCTGATAGTGAGTTGACGATCATGTCAATTTTTATCTCACCATCTATCTCAGCACCATTCAGTTCAGTAATGTTGAGATGTTCTATGACTTTCATCATGTGATCTTTCACGGCCTGTCCAGGTTTTATCCTAAGATTCATGATAGCAGTCATTGCCTCTCTCTTAATCGTCCTGGACTTCATAGCAAAAATCTCTTCCATAGACATCAATATATCGATATCAGTCTACATTCCTTCATGTTTCTGTTGCAACACGTAAGAGATGGTAGCCATAATGTAACATTTAGCCATCTCATCAGAAGACTTCCATTGTCGATACTCATCTCTTTGCTCTTGAGGAGATTCATTAGTAGGAGTAAGTGGTTTAGAAGTAGACATAACGAACTTATGCTTTTCGGATTGCAATAAAAGACCAATTTTCCTTTTCCACGTGACATAATTATCACCAGTTAAAGTATTTTCTTTTAGGATGTTGATTAGGGATGGGGTCATGATTTCTGAACAATAGTAAAATTTATATAAGTAAATAATCATGATAAAGCACTTTCGAATATTTATCTTGAATTATATAAAATAATTCAATCGTAAAATTCAACGGTGATCCAATACTCATAAATGTCACGTCTCATTTGGGAGTTCGTACCATTTACTAGTTGGACTAGGTCCTACCTAATTGTTAACATAACAGCTAACATTTTCAATTTTAGCCTTGCAATTTTATTTACAAGAACTCTTTGGAGGATATTAATAAAATTACATTGAGTGTGTTACCAAGTTATCGACCTTCAATATATTCCCTCACATATATCCCTCATTTGGGAGTAGATATCGTTTGGGTTAATTATCTAGTCTATCCTTATAAGAAAGTATCTTGCTAAATTCCATTCATAAATACCCATTGGGGGGGGGGGGTTATTACACGAAACATGAAGCTCAACTAAACTTGGAGGCCATAGGTATTCCAAAACACCTTCTCCCACTCAATTGTTTAAGACATGTGATCGAATTCTGTAGAATGATTTACCAAGTTATCTAGATGCCAATTAGATACCTAAACCATTCAATGCTTATTCATACCAAAAGTATATATAAGTGACACTCCTATCTATATGACATGTTATCAAACAATGACAAACATTGCAATATTTATGAAAATATAAAATAGCTACAATTTTAGTCCATCCTAGAAAATTAAGTAAATTACATATGTCTTCGAATACAAAAAATCCTTTCTTGGCCAACAAGTCTTCACGCAATCATCGTCCGTTTGGACACCCTTGGCTGTCTCCCATCGGCGTGTGCACCCTTTATCTCTATACAGGGCTGCCGTGCGCAGCCCATTGGATCCATATGGCTGCCATACGCAGCCCTTGGCATCCATGGGGCTGCCGTGTGCAGCCCATGCCACAACTATCGTGGCTCATGCTCATTCGCATGCACGATTGTTGATATGGTGCGCACGGTACCAAACTTGTTCCGGTTGCTCCCAATACTTCAAACCTTCGAGTCTTCAATACTTGAGTGTTTTACAGAAGAATTTTAAATAATAAAATACTACAGTATTTTTAATACAATATAATGCAGTTTTTTTAATATAATATTTTTCTGCAGTATTTCTTTTACAATAGCAAAATAAATAAAATACTTAGCAAATATCAAGAAGGAAATTGTGGCGATAATAGACCACCCTTCTTGTTACAATCCCAAAACAAAAATACATTAAAATTGTAGGACCAAAATTGAGCAATAACAATCCACATATTAAAACATATATATATATATATATATATATATATATATATATATATATATATATATATATATGCGAATACCTAGAGTGTCATCTCTTTCTAAAACATGCATATTTACAATAAAAGGAAACAGATTCACTTACACATACATCAATCAATCAAGGGTACAACCAGACTCTAATACCAATTGTAGGGAAAAAATCGGTTCAAAATGCGATGGAAACATAAAATTAAGGTTTGATATATTTAAATTTTTTCCCTTTAATAGAAAGAACCTTAACTCTAGATTAATTGACACACATTAAAAGTATCGTATCTTTTTCTCGTGACGATTGAACTAATGTCGAATTGAATCCGCAAGATCTTCCAATCCAATCACGATCGTGAATCACCTAGGAGTGTGGACTCCCTTTTCTTAAATTGTATACCTGAGAATGGAAACAAACAAAATCTCTTTCTTTGTTAGTCACAACAATCCTCCAAGAAGAAAAACAAAGAACGTTAGGTCACTTGTGAATTATCAAACAATTTGATTGAAACTCGCGTGAACCTAGATTCGATATTGTACACAAAACCTTTTAATATAAAGGCTACTAGTGCACTATTGAATACCAAACATTCTTTCTTCCTTTTCATCTTTGACGAATTTTCACACACCAATCTTTAGAGTTGGACGAATTTATCTAGAGCAAGAACCAAATTCTCTAAGCTCAAAATTCTCTTTTGGCCGAATTTTACCCTTGTATAAACCCTAGCTTTGGCCGAATGTTTCTATTAAAATTATTGCCTTGGCCGAAGTTTATAGGTAATAAATATAGGAGACCAAATCCTCTTCTAAGAAGGACTTAGGCCCAGTTTGGCATTGATGTGCTGTGGGGAAAATTGCTTTTGATTCTGCTGTGGGGGAATAGCTTTTGGATTTGCTGTGAGAAGAATCAATTGGGTGTTTGGTAAACTGGTTTTAAAAGTGCTGTGAGAACCAAAAGCAATTTCAATGTGTTTGGTAAAAAAATGTTGTGACTGAACAAAATTGCTATAAAGAACAAAAATGAATATTTAAGATGATTTGAAAATAAATAATCTATTTTATTTTTGTATAACCATAAACATGTTATAAAATAAACAAATTTATTTTAATTTTGTGTGACCATAAACTTGTTATAAAATAAATAAATTGTTAATAGTGAAATTTGGTCAGGGATCAAAGAGAAATTTTCCACCCATAATTGACAATCATGAAGCCCGGAAAGATCGTAAAGCCACCCTACAGGAGCAGGGAAGGCCAGCTCAGCTTCAAGACTACCGGAAAACAAGCCAGGCGCGACCAAGACGAGCCCCCCACAAGAGTACTGGAACCCGGGCTTCACCAAGCCATCTATCGTGGAACCTCGGCTCTGAGGTCGAGCTCCACAACCGCCCTGGGAATGCCAGGGGAAGTCTCCAAGCTTAAGAGACATTCGAGATAAGCCCGCCAACCTCTCCAGAAGCCCGCTGTCCTTGCAGGACAAAAAGGAAGAATCACGCCTAAATCTACACTACCCTAGATACCTCCCAGGAATGTCTACAATAGCACCTCAAGCCCCCAAGGGTTAGGGAAAATCCATCTTAAGCTTCTAAGAACAGAGTCGGAGCAGAGATCTACCTGCTGTACGGGGCAACAGGCAGCTGGCAGGGTGACCTCCATGAAAATTCATGACACGAGTGCACACAGGATCATCTCCACGTAATATTTATATGCACGTCAAGAGTTTGATTTAAAAAAGGGAACAAACTTATCTCCGTCAACGATATCATCAAACCCCGTAACAATTCAAATTCAAATGACGAATCCCGCCCGATAAGGAGGGAACGGATTCATGGGATCACGGTAAAAATATTTGCGAACTAAAAACCTACTTGGACGATATAAAAATGTAAGGCCCAGCATAGTAGATGGGATGAAAACAGAGAAAAAGCTACATATACTGAGATTTAAATAGAAAAAGATAGATAGCAACAGAGAGAAAAGAGAAAGAAAAGAAGAGGGGAAGGCCTAAATTCTGTATTCAGAACACGGCCACCTTCGTTTCCACTATTCGACCGGCACAGAGTTGCCACCACCCTACATCTTAGAGAGACTATGAGCATAAAAGAGAGCGATTTGTATTTTAAAGCAATCTATCAATAATAAAAGCTCTTATTTACTTTTATTAGGATCCAGCCTCTCGCCTATCTCTTAACAGGTCGGGAACCAACGGTACCGACCCCGGCCACCACTTTCGTGGTAGTGGTCTCGAGGTTGTTAACAGGAATTTCTCATCCATAGCAAATTTCTTGTCAACACTTTCTGGCACCGTCTGCTATGTGAGTCACGCTCTAACCAAGCCCGAAAAGAACTATACTCTATTGGAGAAGCTCGCTTACGCCTTAGAGACCTCGATAATGAAACTTCGTCCTTACTTCCATGCTCATTCAATAGCAGTGGTGACGGACCAACGCCTCATTCAATTCTTACAAAGGTCGGATGTTTCTGGAAGGCTTGTTCTTTGGGCCCTAGAGCTTACCCATTTTGATTTAAAATATAAGTCTAGGATCGTGATAAAAGCTCAGGCACTGGCAGAATTTGTAGCTGAGCTCTCTGTACTTTCAGATCAGGCAACCCCTAAGGTAACAGATGTAACCCTTGAGAGGACTCCAGAGTCTGACAACTGGCTGGAGGGCTGCGAGTCATGGACTCTCTACACTGACGGAGCATCCGGGCAGTCTGGGGGAGGAGCGGGCATAGTTCTCATCGACCCAGAAGGAACTGAGTGCTGCCACTGTTTCCAGTTTGAATTTAAAGCCACAAATAATGAGGCAGAGTACGAAGCCCTGCTAGCTGGAATAAAGACAGCCATAGAACTCGGGGTTGATTACCTGAATATCAAGAGCGACTCTTCACTCGTGGTAAACCAAGTTTTCAGGGAATATCAGACAAAGAGGGATAATATGGTCGCGTACCTGAAATTGGTTCAGCAACTTAAAAGCAGATTTAAGAGATTCAGAATTGAGTAGATACCTCGACAGCTAAATCATCGGGTTGACGTCCTTGCCAAAATAGCTGCATATGGTGGCCAGACCCTACCTCACGGAGTCCCTCTTTAAATAATACTTTACCTAGCATTATGACTGGTAAGGAAGCTTATACCCTGGATCGACTGCAGTGCTGGATGGATCCAATAGTAGAGTATCTACAGGATGGGAAACTCCCCGGGGAGCCCGACCAAGCCAGGAGGGTTAAAAGGCTCTTGGTCCGGTATTGTATGGTGGATGGGCATTTATACCGAAGGGGAAAATCCCTTCCTCTGCTCCAATGTCTACACCCCGAAGACGCCAAGTGGGCTTTGAGAGAGGTTCATTCCGGGGAATGCGGGAACCATATTGGTAGAGAGGGCTTGGCATATCAGGTTCTCCGCATGAGGTATTATTGGCCGACAATCCATCAAGACCTCGGAAAACAGTTCGATAATAATCGATTCAGAGATTTCTGTGAAGGTTTGGGAATCGACCTTCAGTTTGCTTCTATAGCCCACCCTCAGACCAATGGTTTGGTGGAATCCACGAACAAAACCATTAAGAAGTTGTTGAAGAAAAAGCTACAGCAGAAGAAAGGCAGATGGGTAGAGGAGCTTCTCGAGGTCCTCTGGGCTTACCGCACTACAAGGAGAACAACTATAGGGGAAACGCCCTACTCGCTGGCCTTCGGGGTTGAAGCAGTCCTACCTATAAAGGATAAGTTGACCTCCTTTAGAGTCCAGTGATTCAAACCGGGGAGCAATGAAAGCAAGCTCCAAGCTAGCTTGGACCTCCTAGAGGAGAAGCAAGATCGAATAGCTAAGAAGGTAGCGATCTACCAAAGCAAGATTGCCAGGTACTTTAACAGGAAGGTTAAAGCCCGAAGCTTCAAAGAAGGGGATCTAGTCCTCAGGAAAGTGATGTTGAACACCAGGAAGAGGTCAGACGGGGTCATAGGGCCCAACTGGGAAGGACCATACCTAATAAAGATGGTGATCCGTACTAGGGCATACAAGCTCGAAGATATGAATGGTTGACTCATCGACCATACTTGGAATGCAGATCACCTAAGGAAATTCTACCATTGAACAGGGAACTCAGGAGCAGGCGACCTCCAATTAGCTTCTTTTATTTTTTCCGACAATAATGTACTTCACCCTCCATATCAATAAAGCATGTTTTTCTTGTTTACTCCTTCTTCAACTATGTCCTACAATGATTTGGGTCTACATGGAAAGTTCGACATTATCGCCTAAAGACCAGGGGTAAGCCTGGGAAGCTCCCCCGCCACTCTTGATGCCTCGGCCTGGAACTACCCCCCAAAAAGGGTATGAGTGTAAAAGCATAGTTGCCATCCAGATCTCGAGACCAGGAAATAGCTAGATAGCCCTCCTGATGCTTTGGTCGGGCTACCACCCCAAGAAGGATCTGAGTGTTAGAGCATAGTTGCATTCCAGATCTCGAGACCAGAAAATAGCTAGATATCCCTCTTGAAGCCTTGGTAGGGCTACCACCCCCAAGAAGGATCTGAGTCCAAGAGTATAGTTGCCATCCAGATCTCGAAACCAGGAAATAGCTAGATAGCCCTCCTGATGCTTTGGTCGGGCTACCACCCCCAATAAGGATCTGAGTGTAAGAGCATAGTTGCCATCCAGATCTCGAGACCAAAAAATAGCTAGATAGCCCTCCTGATGCCTTGGTCGGGCTACCACCCCCAAGAAAGATCTGAGTGTAAGAGCATAGTTTCCATCCAGATCTCGAGACTAGGAAATTGCTAGATAGCCCTCATGATGCTTTAGGCTACCACCCCCAAGAAGGATCTGAGTGTAAGAGCATAGTTGCCATTCAGATCTCGAGACCAGGAAATAGCTAGATAGCCCTCCTGATGCCTTGGTCAGGCTACCACTCCCCAAAGAAGAAATTGAGCTTGAAAGCGCGGAAGCCCTCCTGATCTCGAGCCTAAGAAGAGGCTAAACAGTTCTTTACTTAATGTTCTACTCGGGATACAGCCCCTCAAAGGGGCTCGGGGATTGAGGGCTCTATTTACTTAAACTCTAAATATTCCAGTTATTGTTGTTCACTATTTTTTCCTTGATACGTGGTCACTCACAATAGCAGGCCTACAATCCAACAAAGGGACTATCGACTAGGGAAAATGATCAGAGAAACTCGGTGGTCAGGAAGCCCCAACACTAACTGCCCATTTTCACGATTAAACAGTCTCCTTATCCTGTTGTTCCCCCAAGATAGTTTGTTTCACTATAAATGCTGGATCTATAGGGAGATCAAGTAAGTACATGCAAGTCAGAAAGATAGGTAGATCTAAAATTGAAACTTTATTATTAAATGGGGGAGCCTATTACCAAACTAGGCTACAGCAAACTGGGAGCCCAATCCCTGATTCTGGGCTACAAAAAAAAGAACAAAATGACAAAAGATCAAACACAGTTGAAGATGGGATGCCCATCCCTTTTTTCGGGCATTCAAAATAGATTACATGGGAGAAAACTCAAGCTTCTTCATCTTTCTGAGGACCTCCAGCTCCTCCTCCACAGAATGAACCTCGCCCCCTACTACCCTCTCCGATCGCAGCTCATCCTGATCAGCTGCATCTACCGCTTTCGACACCTCCTCCTAGGGATCAGCCGGGCTACCTCGGGGTCTACAGGATCCTCCTCAACGATTTCATTGATCACCGCCATAACTTCAGGCAGTATAGCTGTATCAGGAAGGCTAGCCACTAACTCAGGCACGTTCCCATCTTCTGTTGACTCCACTCCTGAGAGCACTGAGGGGAGGTCTCGCGCTTCAGCAGGGCCTCCTTCTAGCTTCTCTATTTGGACTCCCTTTGAGGATTCGCCAGGACCAGATGTTGGGAAGGCTAGAACATGAAGAGGCAGATCGAGCACCTCTAACCGCTTCCCTGCTTCCTCCCCAGAAGGACCAGCTCCATCATTTTCGGGGTAAGACATCTCCGCAGCCCATGACATGACCTCTTCTCTATCCCAGCCGGTGATACTGGAGAGATCTAATGGGGGAGAAAGAGCCTCTGCAACCTGATAAGAGGCATAGAAGTTCCCCTCGTCAAAAGAGGCTTCTATCTCGGCCTGGAGATGGGTAACTTGAGCCTGTAAAGTCTGGTTCTCGACATCCAGAGCCAGGATGGTCTTCAGCACGGCTTCAGACTCAGCGGGCAAGGAATCCTAACCCCATGAGGGTTTGTCACTAAAGGCAGTGGGAACCTCGAGCTCATGCCCACCGACGAATACAGAGCTCCCCTAGTCTCCCCCTGCTAGTACCCATTCCTCTTTCCATCTGGGGTCCTTCTTTGAAGCTCTGAGGATGATAAAGTTAAGCCTATTCTTGGCCTTGGCATAGAATTAGCCTCGTGGAACCTCAGTTAGGCTACCTATCTGGAAAAGAAATGCGAGATCCTCAGCTCTGGGCTCCTTGGTTACCTTGCTCATCTTGCATTGCTCCCTCTATAATACAAGGAAGCCGACTAGATGCCTCCTGAAGCCGGGCATCATTTAAAGTGGAGCCAGCTGAAGGGCATTTAGAGCTCACCGAAGAGTATGGTGAAGAGGGAGCCTCACCCCACTCTCGAAAGTCGCGACGTGGATAGGAAGTACACATGTGGGCGTGTTAAAAAAGTCATAGTTCCTGTGGGGGACAGTGAGGGAAACGGTGTCAGGGATACCGTATTTGTCCTGAAGATGGCTAATCAACTGAGGGTCGACGGTGGAATCAGAGATGACCCTGGGTTCGAAAGGAGGGATCTTCACTGAAGAAAGCTCCGCCACTATGACCTGAGCCCTCCCGACTGCGTCGACTCTCTCCCTGGTATCAGAATCTTTATCGACTAGGTTTAAAAGATTGTCGGGTTGGTTCGAGAAGCCAAAGCCGATAGAGACGTTCATGCTAGAACGACGGTTCTGGCGGAGCGGGGAAGATTCTTCATCGCTCAAAATTTCTCGCACCCGTTTACGAGGAGCTAGGTTAGGGCCTCCGGTGCCCTCAACTAAGGCATCAACACTATCTGTGGAAGAAGACATTAATGGGTAAGAGAGGTGTGAAAGCAAGTGGAAGATAGAGGGAAATCGGTAGAGAAAGCAGGGGAAAAGAAATTTGAAAATTTGAGATTTGATAAAGTATAAAGAAAGAGACAGAAAGGCCGAGTTTAAATAGAGGATTATCGGCGATATCCGTAGGATGATCACCTGGAGCCGTATTACAGCCGTCTTTCTTCTAATAACACACAGTTTCAAATTCAAATATTGGGTAATTAATGAGAAGATTTTGCTCTCATTAATTATCTTTATAGCGGAAAACTTTCTCAATTAAACAAGGAATCTGACTTCAACCCAACTCTACCACTGGTGTTCAAGTCAGAGGGGACTTCTGTTAATATTGAAATTTGGCCAGGGATCAAAGATAAATTTTCCACCCATAATCGACAATCATGAAGCCCGAAAAGATTGAAAAGCCACCCCACAGGAGCAGGGAAGGCCGGCTCGGCTTCAAAACTACCAGGAAACAAGCCAAGCGTGACCAGGACGAGCCCCCACAAAAGTACTGGAACCCGGGCTTCTCCAGGCCATCTATAGGGAACCTCGGCTCTAAGGTCGAGCTCCACAACCGCTCTGGGAATTCCAGGGGAAGTCTCCAAGCTCAAGAGACATTCTCTAGAAGCTCGCCAACCTCTCCAGAAGCCAGTTGTCCTTGCTGGACATAAAGGAAGAATCACGCCTAAATCTACACTACCCTAAATACCTCTCAAGAATGTCTACAAGAGCACCTCAAGCCCCCAAGGGTAAGGGAAAATCCATCATAAGCTTCTAAGAACAGAGTCGGAGCAGAGATATACCTCGCTCTACAGGGCAACAGACAACTGGCAGGGTGACCTCCATGACAAGTCATGACACGAGTGCACACAGGATCATCTCCACGTAATATTTACATGCACGTCAAGAGTTTGATTCAAAAAAGGGAACAAACTTGTCTCCGTCAACGATATCATCAAATCCCGTAACAATTCAAATTCAAATGATGAATCCCGCTTGATAAGGAGGGAACGGATTCATGGAATCACGGTAAAAATATTTATGAACTAAAAACCTACTTGGACGATATAAATAGGTGAGGCCAAGCATGGTAGATGGGATGAAAACAGAGAAAAAGCTACATATACTGAGATTTAAACAGAAAAAGATAGATAGCAACAGAGAGAAGAGAGAAAGAAAAGAAGAGGGGACGGCCTAAATTCTTTATTCAGAACACGGCCACCTTCGTTTCCACTATTCGACCGGCTCGGTGTTGCCACCACCCTACATCTTAGAGAGACTGTGAGCATACAAGAGAGCGATTTGTATTTTAAAGCAATCTATCAATAATAAAAACTCTCATTTACTGTAATTACGATCCAGCCTCTCGCCTATCTCTTAACAGGTCAGGAACCAACGGTACCGACCCCGGCCACCACTTTCGTGGTAGAGGTCTTGAGGGTGTTAACATGAATTTCTCATCCGGAGCAAATTTCCCGTCAACATAAATAAATTTTGTTAACAAATATATAATTTTTCTTTAATATTTTTTTTATCTATTGCCATATATATTATGAATATATCAAGAAACAAACATAATTTGATTCAAGGACTCATAAGTGTTAATAGTGAAATTTGGCCAGGGGTCAAAGAGAAATTTTCCATATACAATCGACACTCATGAAGCCCGAAACGACCGTAAAGCCACCCAGCAAGAGCAGGGAAGGCCGGTTTGGCTTCAAAGTTACCAGAATACAAGCCAAGCGCGACAGGGACGAGCCCCTACAAGAGCACTGGAACCTGGGCTTCTCCAGGCCATCTATCGGAGAACCTCGGCTCTGAGGTTGAGCTCCACAACCGCCCCGTAAATGCCAGGGGAACTCTCCCAGCTCAAGAGACATTTGAAAGAAGCCCGCTGTCCATGCTGGGCATAAAGGAGGAATCACGCCTAAGTCTGCATTACCCCAGCTACCTTTTCAGGAGGGTCTACAAGAACACCTTAGGCCCCCACGGGTCAAGGAAAATCCATCTTAAGCTCCTAGGAACAGAGCCAAAGCAGGGGTCTACCTCGCTCTACGAGGTAATAGGCGGCTGGCAAGATGACCTCCATGAAGATTCATGGCACGAGTGCACACGGGATCGTGTCTACGAAATGTTTACATGAACGTCAAGAGTATAATTCAAATAAGGCAACAAACTTATCTTCGTCAACCATATCATCGAATCCGGAAACAATTCAAATTCAAATGACAAATCCCGCCCGATAAGGAGGGAACAGATTCATAGGATCACGGCAAAGTATTTACGAAATTGAAACCTACTTGGACGATATTTATAGATGAACACAGACAGAGAAAAAAGGGAGACAATTGAGATAGATCGAGGGACATACAGAAAATCACAAACAACAGATATACACATAGAAGGAAGGACTAAATTCTGATTTCAGAACACGGTCATCTTCACCTCCACTATTCGACAGACACCAAGTTGCCACCACCCTATTCCTCCGAGAGATTGTGAGCAAACAAGTGATTTATTTGCATCTTAAAGCAATATATCAATAATACAACTCCAATTTACTGTTATTACCACTCGTCTCTCTCTCTCAAAAAGGTCGGGAACCAACAGTACTGACCAAGGCCACCGCTTTCGTGGTAGTGATCTCGAGGGTGTTAACTGGAATTTCTCATCTCGAGCAAATTTCCCATCAACACTTTCTGGCACCGTCTATGGGAAACCTCTAAAACCACCATCTCTTTACATTTAAAAAAAGTTCATTTTTTTCAAAATCGTTATGAAGCTCCGCTCCTCACATGGGCAGCAGGGCACCTCGGGACAACCTTCTGCTACATCGACACGAAAGGCCCCGAGAAAAAGGAAAAATCTAGCCTCCATAGCCAAATTCCCACCCAGCCAGCTACTGTACTGGCTTTGGATCCCCCTCTAGGAAGCCAGGTTGAGCTTGACCAACAAGCGGCGGCCTTTGTAGAGAATGTCCGCCTTTGATTACTCGCTGAGGGTATAACTATCCAACAAACGGGTCTCTGCAATCAAGAGGAATCAAGCAGGCCTGGAGCTAGGCAACCCGCATTTGATCGCCTGGAACTAGCCCCTAGGGAATCAACTCGTAACAGAGCGGGGCTCCCGACCTCGATCTGGGATAGGCTAGGGCATATGCCCCACGTTCCCGAAGGGTTGCCACACTACAAACCATGACAAGTCAAATATGCGGTGGATGTCCTTCCCCGGGGACTAGAAGAGCTCCTTCACCCAAAGACTTCAAGGAGGGAAGCCCAGGGTAAAAACGAAGAAAGTCAGCAAAGCCCCCGAGCAAGCCCCCTCAGAAGAAGGAACCGGGTAGAGGTCACCAGTTCATCAGAGGGATCTGATGGTGAGGAGTCTGAGATCGACTCAAGGAAGTCTGAAAGCAAACGACTAAGGGACCAGTTGGCAGAGCTACAGAAAGAGGTCCAATTGATGAATAAGGGGAAGTACAAGGAGGACAAGAAAGATCTTTAAGTGAAATGAACGCCCCCTTCACCAGAAGGATCCGGGAGGCAGAGCTTCCACCTAAGTTCAAAATGCCAGTTGACAGGTTCTCTAGGACTGAAGATCCGCTGAGCCACTTAGAGAGTTTCGTTCAACAAATGGAGGTCCAGAACACAACCAGGGCCGCTATGTGTCGGATGTTCCCCACCACACTCACAAATTATGCTAAGACTTGGTTTAGCAAACTACCTCCTAGGAACGTAGATTCCTTCACCAAATTATCAACTGATTTCTGCTCACAGTTCCAAGGGGTTAAGCCCCAACTGAAGGACCCGATTCATCTACAATACGTGATCCAGGAGAGAGGGGAAACTCCCCGGGCTTATATCGAGCGGTTCCACAATGAGGTCATCCAGATGGGGGTCTTCATCGAGAGAGAAACCCTCACCAACTTTAGGAGAAACTTGTGGGTGGGAAAACTATTCCGGTTTTTTGCCAAGAAACCTCCGGAAACCTACCAGAAAGCTTATGATCGAAATTTGGAACAAATCGAGGTCGACGAACAGCTCAAGGTCAAGATGGAGCATGACGACATGAGAGCTGAAAAGCAACAAAAGAAGGAAGCTCCCAGACTAAAGCAAGCTCAGAAGAGCCAGAACAAACCCCCTAATAAGTCAATATACGGTTTCCCTCTTCCTCAACCCAGATCGAAAAGGTATCCGGATAAGCGAACTCCTCATCAGGCTTTACCACCTCCTAGGACAGTAACCCCTATAGCCCATGATACGAGGGGGTACGACCATTACACCCCCTGAAATACATCCCGAGAAACAATCTACCTCGCTATTCGGGACAAGGGTTTGCTACAGAAGCTCGCTCCTAAGAAAGTCTCGGTCAATAAAAGAAATCGTTATAAATATTACGACTTTCATGAGGACGTAAGACACAACACTTCAGAATACTACAACCTGCGGAACCAGATTGAAGCTTTGATAAGGGGATGATGCTTGATAGAGTTCGTACAACAAGTTAGGGAGAACATTCAAAATGGAAGGGAGGTCCAAGCCGAGATTTGGGAACACGCTGAGAAGAGGAAGGGAGATCAGACGGACCTGATGCAACAGATTCAGGTAATCCACACTATCAGCGGAGGTCCCACTCTGACCGGTACCTCCAACAATTCCAGAAAAAACCATGCGAGGAAGGCCCCTAGTACGGACGAAGGGCGGGATATCTTTAAGGTAGACCAGAGACCGACCAACCTCTCATAGCTGTCTCAAATCATCTTCACAGAAGCAGATGTCTTTAACACCGTGCAGCCATATGATGACCCCATGGTCATTACATTACAAATTTCCAACTTCATGGTGCACCGCGTGCTAGTCGACACAGGTAGCAGCGTCGACGTTTTGTTCAAAGACACTTTGGAAAAACTAAACTTGAAGCAATTGTGCTACAACAGTTATACTACTCCATTATACGGTTTCACTGGGGACTCCATCACACCCTTAGGATCAAAAATCCTACCAGTGATCATCGGAGCCGCACCTCTCCAACAATACATCATGACCGACTTAGTAGTGGTGGATACCCTGTCGACTTACAACGTAATACTTGAGAGGCCATTCCTATCATCCCTGAAGGGGGTCCTGTCTATTTACCACAATGTCCTGAAGTTCCCGGTAGGAGACAAGGTGGGAGAGGTTTGGGGTGATCAGTAAGCAGCTAGGAAATGCTACGCAGTGTCGGCTAACCCAGCAGCTCTAGCTAAACAGCTCGCCTAAGTAACGACTATCCAAGGCGGGATAACCCCGTCACTTAACCTGGAAGGCGCAGGCTCCACCGATTATCCAGAAGAAAGTGTTGTGATGCCTGACATGGAAGAACAGAGAAGGAAATGGGCCAGCGGCCACCCGGTCGACAAGTTAGAGGGGATTCCTGTTCGACTAACCGATCACTGGAAGGTCGTCAAGATCGGTGCTACCCTTGAGCCAGGAATGAAATAGGGCTTGATTAGGCTCCTCATGGAGTTCAACGATATTTTCACCTGGAGTCATGCGGAGATGCCGGGGATCCCAATGACATTAGCTGCACATCGGCAAGGAATACAGGGATAGGATCCATAGACCTATCTACTATGTGAGTCACGCTCTAACCAAGCCCGAAAAGAATTATACTCTGCTGGAGAAGCTCGCTTACGCCTTGGTGACCTCGGTAAGAAAACTCCGTCCTTACTTTCATGCTCATTCAATAGCAGTGGTGACAGACCAACCCCTCCGTCAATTCTTGCAAAGGCCAGATGTTTATGGAAGGTTGGTTCTGTGGGCCCTAGAGGTTACCTAGTTGGATTTAAAGTATAAGCCTAGGACCACGATAAAAGCTCAAGCGTCAGCGGACTTTGTAGCCGAACTTTCAGTACCTTCAGATCAGGCAACCCCCACGGTAACAGATGTCACCCTTGAGAGGATTCCAGAAGCTGACAACTGGCCAGAGGGCTGCGAGTCATGGACTCTCTACACTGACGGAGCTTCCGGGAAGTCCTGGGGAGGAGCGGGCATAGTCCTCATCGACCTAGAAGGAACTGAGTGCTGCTATTGTTTTAGGTTCGAATTTAAAGCCACGAACAATGAAGCGGAATACGAAGCCCTGCTAGCTGGGATTAAAGCTGCCATAGAGCTCGGGGTTGATTACCTGAATATCAAGAGCGACTCTTCACTCGTGGTCGATCAAGTTTCTGGGAATTATCAGGCTAAAGAGGATAACATGATCGCTTACCTGAAACTGGTGCAACAACTTAGGTCTAGATTTAGAGGATTCAAAATCGAGCAGATACCTCGACAGCTAAACCATCGGGCTGATGTCCTAGCCAAGATAGCTGCCTATGGTGGCCAGACCCTACCTCACGGAGTCCCTCTTTAAGTAATCCCCTTACCTAGCATTATGACTGGTAAGGAAGCTTATACTTTGGACCGACAGCTATGCTGGATGGATCCAATAGCAGAATATCTATAGGATGGGAAACTCCCCGGGGAGCATGACCAAGCTAGGAGGGTTAAAAGGCTCTCGGTCAGGTATTGCCTGGTGGATGAACATTTATACAAAAGGGGGAAATCGTTCCTCTTCCTCCGATGTCTACACCCGAAAGATGCCAAGTGGGCTTTGAGAGAGGTTCATTCCCTGGGAATGCGGGAACCACATTGGTGGAGAGGCATTGGCATATCAGGTTCTTCGCATGGGGTATTACTGGCTTACCATCCATCAAGATGCTAAGAACTTGGTGCAAACCTGCAAGGCGTGCCAGAAGGCCGTAAACTTGAGTCACCTCCCTCCAGAGCGTTTGTCGTCCCTTAGCTCGCCATACCCCTTTGCTATGTGGGGGGTCAATTTGATTGGGCCACTTTTTACAGCTCCAGGACAGGCCAAGCATGCTGCCGTAGCAATTGACTACTTCACAAGATGGGTTGAAGCCGGACCACTCTCCCAGATATCAGAAGAAAACACAACAAGGTTCATCAAGACCAATGTAGTATGCAGATTCGGAACCCCTCTGGTCATCATAACCTACCTCAGAAAACAGTTCGACAATGCCTGATTCAGAGATTTTCTGTCAAGGTTTGGGAATCGACCTTCGGTTTGCTTTGGTAGCCCACCCTCATACCAATGGTCTGGTGGAATCCACGAACCAAACCATCAAGAAGTTATTGAAGAAAAAGCTACAACAAATGAAAAGCAGATGGGTAGAGGAGTTTCCCAAGGTCCTCTGGGCTTACCGCGCTACATGGAGAACAGCTACCAGGGAAACACTTTACTTGCTTGCCTTCGGGGTTGAAGCAATCCTACCTATAGAGCATAAATTGACCTCCTTTAGAGTCCAACGATTTGAACCGGGAAGCAATGAAAGCAAGCTCTGGGCTAGTTTGGACCTTCTGGAGGAAAAGCAAGATCGAATAGCTGAAAAGGTAGCAATCTACCAAGGCAGGATTGCCAGATACTTCAACAAGAGGGTTAAAACTAGAAGCTTCAAAGATGGGGATCTGGTCCTCAGGAAAGTGACATTGAACACCAAGAAGAGGTTAGACGGGGTCCTAGAGCCCAACTAGGAAAGACCCTACCTAATAAAGATGGTGATCCATAATGGGGCGTACAAGCTCGAGGATATGAATGGCCGACTCATCGACCATACTTTAAATGCGGATCACTTAAGGAAATTCTACCCTTGAACAGGGGACTCAGGAGCATGCAACCTCTGACTAGCTTTTTTTTATTTCCTGACAGTGGTGTACTACATCTTCCATATCAATAAAGCTCGCTTTCTTGTTTACTCCATCTTCGACTATGTCCTACAATGATTTGGGTCTACATGGAAAGTTTCGACATTATCACCTCAAGACCAGGGGTAAGCCGAGAAGCCCCCTCGCTGCTCTTGATACCTCGGTCGGGCACCACCACCCGCCAAGAAGGGTCTGAGTGTAAGAGCATAGTTGCCGTCCAGATCTCGAGACCAGGGATTTACTAGGGAAGCCCCTTTATCTTCCCTGATGCCTTGGTCGGGTGACCTCCTTCAAGAAGGATCCGAGTATAAGTGCATAGTTGCCATCCAGATCAAAATACCAAGATATAGCTAGATAGCGCTCCTGATGCCTTGGTCGGGCTACCACCCCCAAGAAGGATCTGAGTGTAAGAGCATAGTTGCCATCCAGATCTCGAGACCGCGAAATAGCTAGATAGCTCTCTTGATGCCTTGGTCGGGCTACCACCCCCAAGAAGGATCTGAGTGTAAGAGCATAGTTGCCATCCAAACCAGGAAATAGCTAGATAGGGTTCCTGATGCCTTGGTCGGGCTACCACCCCCAAGAAGGAATCGAGCTTGAAAACCCAGAAGCCCTCCTGATCCCGAGCCTAAGAAGGGACTAAACAATTCTCCATTTAATGTTCTACTCAAGCTACAACCTCCCAAAGAGGCTCTGGATGGAGGGCTCGATTTACTTAAACTCTAAATACTCCTTTTATTCCACTAGCTCTCCTTGATACAGGGTTACTTACTACAGTAGACCCACAATCAAACAAGGGGACTGTCAGCTGAAGAAGTTGAGCTAGGATTTTCATTAGTATGGGGGCTCAATGCCAATAACTTGTTTTTCTTATCTTAATTTTTCCCAAAGATAGCTCGTTTCGATATAAAAGCTGGACAGTCAAGCAAGTACATGGAAGCAGGAGTTAAATCTTAGATTAAACTTTTATTATCAAGTATGGGAGCATTTCCCCCAACAAGGCTACTACAAGCAAGGGGGGCCTAATCCTTGGTTCCGGGCTACAAAGGAAAAATAATATAAGATCAAACACAGTTGAAGATGGGATGCCCACCCCCTTTTCCGGGCATTCAAAATAAATCACATGGAAGAGAACTCAAGCTTCTTCGTCTTCCTGAGGGCCTTCAGCTTCCTCCTCCACAGAATGGACCTCGCCCCCTGCTCCCCTCTTTAGTCCCGACTTATCCTGATTAGCTGCATCTACCGCTTCCGCCACTTCCTTCTAGGGAACAACCCCAACCGTCTCGGGGTCAACAGGACCTTCCTCCACGATTTCATTAATCACCGCCATAACTTCAGAAGGAATAGCTGCATCAAGAAGGCTGGTCGCCGACTCAGGCACGGTCCCGCCTTTTGTTGACCTCATTACTAAGAGCACTGCGGGAGGATCTCGGGCTTCCGTAAGGCCTCTTTCTAGCTCCTCGTTATGAACCCTCTCCGAGGATTCACCGAAACCAGATGCTGGAAAGGTTGGAACAGGATGGGGCAGATTTGGCACCTCCAACTGCTTCTCAGCTCCCTCCCCGGAAGGACTTGCTAAATAAGTTTCGGGGTGAGACATCTCCGCAGCCTGTAACTAGTAACATGACCTACGCTCTATCCCAGCCGGTAATACTAGAGAGATCGAATGGAGGGGGAAAAGCCACTGTAACCTGATAGGAGGCATAAAAGTACCCCTCGCTAAAAGAAACTTCCATTTCGGCTTGGAGTTGGGTAATTCGAGCCTGTAAGGTTTGGTTCTCAGCATTTAGGGCATTCGCCTTTCCCCTCCAATCATCCCCCTAGCAAGCCAGCCGCTTCGACCGGAGAGTCTCCTGATCAAAAGCCTGCTTCAGCCTCTCATGATCGTATTGAAGCTCAGTTAGCTGCGTCTTCACTCCCTGTTGGCTGGAGGTCATCTCTTGGACCAGAGTCTAAGCCCGCGCAAACAATCCCATGGCTCGCTCAGCTTCAGCCTTTGCCTTGGCTGCCCGATCACGAAGGAAGGCTACCTGATGTCCCATGGCCACCTGAAACTTGAAAGCCCGTAAAGGAAAATCAGGCTAGAAAATGACAAGTCAAGTAGATCAATGAAAAAGTAAATGTGACAATTACCTCAGCTAAAAAGGTGGACCGTTTGGTGATCAAGATATCCAAGGGCATCGATGTCATCCTAGAAAGCCCACTGCCTGGACAAGATGTGACAAATTGCTTCATGACCTCGTTCTGACCCACCGAGCTCAATTGCTGGTGGGGACGAGAAGGGGCGACCTCAGTAAAATCGGCATCGGGCTCCCTGGGAACCTCAGCAACCCGGGATACAATCGGATCTACAAAAAGGGGTAGCGGGACTCAGGGGGCATCATGTGGACCAATAACTTCTGGATGAGGGGCAGGAATAGACTTATTGACGACTTGGGAAGCAGACCTTCCTCGGTTTAGAGCCTTCGCAGCCCGCGATGCCAGAAGAGCCATCTTGGACTTCACATGGGAAGGAGATGGGGAAAGAACGAACGGGGCAGCTACCTTAGTGGTTGACTCCCCCTTCTTCGGAACAGTCGGGAGAGCTCCTGGGGACAATCTGGAAAGAGGAGGAGGTATCCCAGCTTGTCGGGCTTTACGAGAAGCTGGAGCAACAACAAACACTGTTAGAGAAAAGAGTCAATATCATCAGAGCTGAACCATCTAACAATAAAAAAAACAAGAATATATCGAGATACTTATGAGGGGTAGCACCGGATATCCTCAGGTACCTGTTTACCCGGCGGGGATCGAAGGGGTCAGCAGTAGGAAACTTTAGATTAAAATAGTTCCGAGCTAGGATGGTCTTCAGCATGGCTTTAGACTCATTGGCAAGGAAACCAGAACTCTAGTGGGTTTGTCACTAAAAGCCGTAGGAACCTCGAGCTCATACTAGCTGACGAAGACGGAGCTCCCCCAGTCTCCTCCCACCAGTACCCACTCTTCCTTCCATCGGGGTCCTTCTTTGAAGCCCCTGGGACGATAAAATTGAGCCTATTCTTAGCCTTGGCATAGAATTGGCCTCGTGGAACTCCTGCCAGTCTACCAATCTGGAAAAGGAAGACGAGCTCCTCAGCCCCAGGCTCCCTAGTTACGCTGCTCAGCTTGCATTGCTCCCTCTACAATACCAGGAAGCCTATTAGATGCCTCCAGAAACCAGGCATCAGTTGAAGCGAAGCCAGCTGGAGAGCATTGAGAGCCAGCTGAAGGGTGGGGTGAAAAGAGAGTCTCACCCCACTCTCAAAAGCCGCGACGTGGATAGGGAGCACACCTTTGGCCGGGCTAAAAACATCATTGTTCCGGTGGAGGACAGTCAGAGAAACGGTATCACGAATACCATAATTGTCCCGTAGATGGCCGATCGAATGAGGGTCGACAGTAGAGTCAGGGATGACCCTGGGTTCAAATGAATACCACCAAACTATTGAGGATAGACTATGCTATATAATCATACTCATTGATAGCTCAAATGATAACACTTGCAACCATAAGTCCATCATTTATCTCAGGATTCAGATAGACTCTCCGATTGTCTTCAAATGAAAACTTGTATCCATTGACGGTTCTAGATAAAGTATTTCATTGTGATCCTATTCAATGCACCCAGTGCACTAGATTTTTTTGCCCAAAGACACCACACTTTGATGATTTTAGACTCATCATAACACATTTGATCCCACTCAAATGCTAGCAAAAGAATCTACATCTTTAACAAGATAAAGGCGCCCAACCTTTTATCTTAAGTTTTGAATATTATTCAAGACTGAGTAAAGAATTGCCTCTACCTCATACATATCTAGATGTATGAACAATTCTTCTTTTCTCATAGTCTTTTGACCCTATGATTATTTACTTTTGACAATTATAATAATTAAACTATAAATGCTATAAGATTTAATAAACTAGAAATCACTTTATTAATATGAAAAGATTGTCAAATACATTATTATACTCTTACTATCGAGCATAATCCCAACATTGTCAAACAAGCTTACATGTTGCAAGTGAAGATAAACAAATAATACTAAAACATACAATACTTGAATACTCATTAGTATTCAATATGTACCAGTATTCTTACAAAAGATAGTATATACAAATATGTTCAATATACAAGTACAAAGACATTTACAATTTTGATCGTAGGAAGTGCTCATTGACTATCTTATCTATTAAGAAATCTAACTATCAAACTTATAGAACAAGATATACACATACACATACAAGAATATAAGAGGGTTAAGAAGAATTGACACCTTAAGTTTTTACGTGTTAAAACCTCCGTAGAGGAAACATCCACATGTTGAATACAACCATCATGTACTTTTATTGGAAAGCAAATAAGAAATTCCTCAAAAGTGACCAATACATGACTCACTCTCTTTTGGACTCTACATCTATCCAATCCCTATTGGTAGATTGGAAATTCTTCAAAAGTGACCAACAAATGACTCACCTTCTATTGAAGTCCACTCGAACCAACACCATTAAGAAGTTGGAAATTCCACTAGAATGGTCAATAAATGACTCACCCTATCCATGGATTCCATCGTATCTTAACATCCTGGGTCTACCAATAAAAGTTTACTTTCTATCCAAGGCACCCATACCTCTAAAAAGTCTCCCATTCTTGATTGTCCGGGCAACATGCCCCAATTAAGACCCCATGCTGGCTATCCATGGCACACATGCCTCTAACCAAGACTTCATGCCTTTTACAAGGACTTCCTATGTGATCAATGAATGCATAAATGCAAACAAGCACTCAAAATAGATTATGATGATCAAACATATCGTATAGGAAGTATACATATGCATGAAAGTTCACATCACATCTGTAGTCTAGTTACTATACATGAATGATAAACCTAGAGCATGTATAAGCACTAAAAATGCAACAATATCTAGGATCACTCGTGATACTAAAACTTGAATCGAAATATGAACACTTAGCACATATTCAAGTTTTTTGTCACATAAACAAAAATATACTAGAATCTTGTGAAAAATTCAATTAGGATTTCTAGCAAAAAACCTAGAGCATATATCATTTACAATATTCAATTAAACTCAAGAATAGCTCTATGAAATCATTCAAATGTGTTATTCCTTATGATATTCAATTAGATGAACCCAACACATGTAGAGACTATATTTTCACAAAATCAATCAACCAAAATCAACAAAATTGTCCAAGATAGGAAGCTAGCACGATAGAATCTCAAATATGTGAAAACATAGGCAAAATCAACACCTAACTCAACATGTAGATATTTCAATAAACTTCAATCTAGCTTCAATAGAGTCTAAAACTCTAATTAAAATATATACAAAACACATAGATAGATGGAAAAAAGAATTCCAAGGTAATTGAACACATTAAGAAGCAAAACAAGAGAAGAAAATCAATACCTTGAGAGATTATGTGCAATCCCGTTTTTGTGTGTAGAACCACCAAAAACAACACTCAAAACTCCTCAAACCTTCTTGGAATAGATATAGAAGTGATAGATGAACACTCTCAAATTGGAATCACTCAAAACGGAGATCAAACGAAGAAGATAGAATTTTTGGAAGGTGAGAAAATTTGAGAGAATTTTCTGCAGCTAGGCTTCTTCAAAAACTTCAAATGAAAATGTGAGAGGGAAGAGTTTATAAAGGAGAGGAAATTAAAAAGAGAAAAAGACCAAAAGGGGAAACAAGCTTGCTGCCTCCCCGAGATGGAGCATGGGCATCTTGGGGGCAGCAAGCCATCTTGCCTGAGATGGCCACGTGCCATCTTAGGAAGATGAAGCTTGATGGCCTTTGGACATTGCTTCGCTCCCTTGCTCTCCTCCCGTGTTCTTCAACTACTCTTCGGCCTCCAAACTCTGAATTCAAATCCATTTTTGGATTATTAACCGGGACTCTCTCATGAACATGGAAGTTTATGAAACTTTTCCAAGAAAATAAAAATTTGACTCGATATAAAAAGACAAAGACAATGCATGCAACATGACCGGAAAGTTTCGTAACTATTGGCTCGAAATGTGAATTCAAATGTTTGAGTAACCAAAATGACCGGAACTCAAAAGAACATTATAAGCTCAAATTTAAGTTCAAGGCCATGCTATACAAAAATATACAAACACATATCACACAAGAATGCTATTTCCTAGACATAGTCCAAACACATGCAATTTCCAAAACTAGTCAATTTAGTACAAATGTATGAGCATTCAATATCAAGTGTGTGAATGTGTTATACAAAAAGAGCACAATGATGCAGGGACACATATGGATGCAATGTGTGTGTGTGTGTGCCTAAGCCTTATAAGAGAAATAAGGCCTTTTATTATACCTTTGTAGAACCAATGAAGCACGTTTCTCTTGAGACTTTTGCACTTGCTTGATAGGTTGCCACATCTTCTTTGAAACTTGAATGATCATCAACTTAAGAGACAATTAATCAATACAAGTGAAACATAGTTTTGATATGGATTAATGCCAACACAAAACCAAAATCCTAACAACAACAAAAGGTACGTTCAAAATAGGGTTGTTGTCGGGGATTAGTGTGTGTAGTAGTGATTAGATTTGTTTTAGTATTAGTTTATTCATTGTTTTAGTTTTCTTTTGTTTCTTTTTACTTCTTTTGGTAGTTTTGTTTCTTTGTGTTTCAGGATTCTAAGAATTTTTATTGGTAAAATCTGGAGCCAAGCTACGAACCTTATACAAAATCGTGCCATACGGATTAAAGGTCTAACCAAGGCTCCATCCCATCATACCAATCAAAATCCTTTGAAGATGAGATGCGAGACTTCATAAAGAAAATCCTTCAGGAAAATGAGCGAATTCAAGAATCGTAACGGGAAACCTTACGAATACTCCAATCCATACAAAAAGCATGTGAGCAAGATATCAACAATCATGTGCTACCTAGCTAGCCAAACCGAGCAATAGATTCCATTTTTAAAGGGAATCTCTAGAAGTCCATTGAAACCACAAATCAAAGCCATAAACAAGTCTCATGTCTTTTGAAAAAAAAAAGCCTACTAAACTCCAAAACTAGACCAATGGGTATTGTTTCCATCTTGGAGATGCCAAACCGATTGATTCCTCAAATAGCTCAAGGGATGATAAGGTTAAAAAACTAAGAAAGTTTGAGGAAGAATGAAGAATGTTGGAAGAGATGGAAAAGGAGCTTTTGAGTGTGGGCAGAGACCTAATGTTACCGATGGAAGTGTTGAAGAAAGAGAAGGAATTACTTCTAGAGAAAATGGTAAAAACTTCCCGAGAAAAAGAAGAAATGAGGGAAGATTATGAGAAAAAATTGCAACTCTTGATGAAAGGGTTAGAAGGCAAGAAAGCCTTGGAAATGTTAAAGAGCAAAACAAGAAGCTCACACTTGAAGTGAAATTGCTCAAAATGGAAAATGGTACAATCAAAAAGGAGAATGGAGAAGTCTTTGACACGAACAAGGAATTGGAATTACAAACTGAGAGACTTGAAGTTGAAAAAGATGTTGCATTGAAAGAGTTAAACACTTAGCAATGCAATAAAAAAATTGAATATGAGATTGAGCTTAAAATCAATGTCTTGGAGGAAGTCATAGAAACTCTTATCAAGAAGGATGAAGCTCTCAAAATAGCAAAATAAAAGGAGAGCAACTACATGATGGAGTTGGACAGAGTAGAACAAGTGGTCAAGTCATTGACAAATAATTCAAACTCAAAGCCACAAAGTCAACAACAGAAAAGGAAATTTCCTAACTCAACTCTTATGCATTTTTCTTGTTCAAAGAGAGAGCATGTTAAAGCTGAATATTATAAATATCATAGAAGTAAGAAAATGAGAGGTTCTAGAAATATGAGAAATCCACTTAGAGTAAAAAACAATATGGGTAAGGAAAGACTTAATGAAATAAGTTAGAAACAAGGGCAAGGAAAAGATGGTGAAGCCATCTACACTTGATTGGGTTGTGAAAAAACATGAATTTCCCAACTTGATAAGCCACCCATAGATGATCATAGACCTCTCTGAAATGCATATTGTTGAAAATCTTGTGGCATTTTACTTTTATGCTTTATTTTGTTTAAAATTTCCACAATCTATTTTTTTCCTTCTTTAATCTAATATTTCTCTTATCCTCATATTTGTGAAATTGTGCATGCAAATGGAGAGGAAAGAAAGAAATAGGTTTGGGGGAAAAATCTATTGTGGAATGTGTTTAGTTTGTTAATTTTGTTTCTCTTAAATAAAGAGGTGGTATATCATGCTCTTGATGACAATTGCATGTATTGATTGAAATCTTATTTGCATGAACTCTCTAATTTGTTTTGTGAGTGTGTATTGTATCTATAGCTTCTAGAGGAAGCAATTTTTATTGCTTGTGTGATAAAGCATTGGTTCTCTATCTCTTGGGAAGAAACAATGAAAAATTACGAGTCTTGGAGGGACAAGCAAGCCAAGAGTGCCCATAAAAAAGAGCAAGATCATTATCTTCATTAAGGAAAGCAACAATTTTGAGTTCAAAGAGCCGAAGCGCCATGACAATGTCTTACCCAGACGATAAATAGAGCACTTGCGGAAAGCAACCCACCTCTTTTTTTACTTCTTTAGCTCATGCTTTAAATTCTAAATTATTTTTTGTCATTAGTTTTGTTTGTATAATTGAATAATTCGTGAATGTTTTTGATATTTTGAGATTGGGATAAGTTCTTATGTTGATGGATAAATTTGTTGAATGATGACATTTTTGAGCTTGATTTGATTGATCTATATTGGATGATGATATTTTTGTTTTCAATTATGTTGATTAATTATTTTTAGGGATGAATGAGTCGAAGGCTCATGTGGCTTGATGAGTTTTGTACAGGTCTAGTGCTTTATAGTTTGATTCGGATTGGGTTTTGTCATGCCCCCATTCCATCTATTTTAGAAAATGCTAGATGTTAAGAATCTGTGTGATTTGTGCTTAATGATATATTGCATCGTTTCTCCTCTTATTACTTTGAGCCTTAGTTTGAGTCATTTTTATTTTATGGGGCATTGATTGTTTTTGATTAGTGTCTAGGTTTGTTTTTATGTCGTGTTAAGTGAGAGCCGCTCAGCCAGACTCTCTTGTCCAATATTGAAGGTAATGTCGAGTTTTTATTTTTGGGTGTAGACGCCTTGTTGAGTCATCGTTTAGAGTCTTGAGTCTTTTTAGTGTCAAAAATTTTCCTTTTTGAGTCATCTTTTTGAGTCTTGAGTCTTTTTAGTGTCAAAAATTTTCAAAATAAGTCGTATGGCCAAATGTTTGAGCTTTAAATAGCTTGAGTGTGATGCCTTGAGAATGTGCTTGTGGCGAGTTTATTTATGCTTGATGTGCTTAATTAGTAACTCTTAGCCACTCTAAGGTCTCAATTGCATTTCATGGGCTAGTCTCATCCTTTGAGTGTTCAAGTTGAGGGGACTTGGTGCTCAAGAACCTTATTCTAATAATAGAGACTACCTAGAGAGTTCACAAACACGAGCCTTTAAAATGCGCATTGTGAGTGTTTTCATTTTCAAATCTTAAACACTTTTCTCATCATGCGCATCATTTGCAATAGGACATTGCATTATACTTTGTTCATTGATTGATGAATATTTTCATTCCTTTGATAGACGGAATTGTTGAAATGATTTTTAGGCAATGTGTGTGCAATTAACTACCGATATAGCCTAAACACATTTCCTTGCCCCTATTGTGTGCTTCAACAGCCAAACTTCAGGCCAAACACATACCTTTCATTTGGAACCACATTACAACCATATAGCCCCTAAGCCCAAACACATGCCTACCTTTGTCACCAATCTTGTTAAGATGTGTAGGTGTGGATGTTGAAAGGTAAAATGCTCTAATAGATTAAATAGAGTGTACTTAGGCAATATTTGTAAACCTTCAAAACAATGGCTCATGATGTAAAAGTGAAAAAAGTATGCACATAGGGCTTAAATTGTCAAATGTAAAATGTGTGAAAGAATTGTGCTAAAAAAAAGGAAAAGAAAAAAAAAAGCACAAAAGAGCCTTGAATTTTGAATGTAAAATACTCAACAAAGTAGAGTACATAATTGAAGCACAAAGTGTATGAAAGTTATGCCTAGATGCTAGAGTTCAAAGTTTGCATGTAAATACAGCTAATTTATGGGTGTGTAATGTATTGAGTCTTAATATAGTTGGTGACTTTTGAATTCCAATTTTCCTATTCATTGTTCACCACATTTCACCTAGTGGCCCAATTACAACCAAAAAGGAAGACCTAATTTATCTATGATAAAATTTAGATTAAGAATGTTAGTTGAAGCATGATCTTCCGCTTCCATGGCTTTTGATTCTTTCCTAGACTAGTTCACAAGAAAATAGCGGTCTTTCAAGTATAAATTTATGCAATGCATAGATTCCTATGCATAAACTCTATCTTTGCATAGCATGAGTGTGAACTTAGGACTCCAAGCGGAAAGAATAGAGAGACTCCACTTGAGGCATAGAGTCAAAGTGAATTACGTTTGAGGTGTGAGGGTGGGTTTTCCCCAATATAAGGGCACTTTTAGGTGTGGGATTCGTGATTGTGCGAGTTCTTTTGAATGCCTTTGAGATGCCTCGGAACGTTTTGTATGTGTCTACTCTTCTCTATCACACTTCATTGTATCTCAGCACCAGTGGAAATGCGGCTTTTTTATTTTGTCATCGTTAGTGTCTAGGAAATTTTAGATAGAGTCATGTTTTTTTTGCCTTGTGTCTTTGTTTTGTCCTAAGTTTGCTCAAGGCTGGGCAAAGTTCTGTTTTGGGGGTGTTTGATTGTGCCAAAATTGTAGTATATTTTGGCAAATTTCTGTGTCCTTTTGTCTCTTTTTTGTATGTTTTTATGTGTCTAATAAACTCTTTTGCTAGTGATTGCAGATGTTCAAGTAATCCAGGTGTTGGAGATGAGAAGCAGAACTTTCAGGAAGGAATAAGTCAAAAATTCAAGAAGTGTAGCAATTGGCTGGTTACTGTATGGGTCCCAACCAGTGTAATGGAACTATGCTCCATGGACCAACAAAATGAATTGTCAATGCACGGGTAATGCGTGGTCAGCCAACCAGCACACTTTGCCAAACATAACACCAAACTAGCACACATACTAGTGCACTACACTGTGATCCAAGACGAGGATGAAAGCCAAAAGCAATGTGCACGGGTCCAAGATTAGGCTAACCTAGAGGGGGTGAATAGGTTTTTAAGCCTTTTTCAATCCCTTGAAAACAAACTTTCATTTGTCCCTCTAGTTAGCTTGGATAACAATACTTAAGATAATAAATCATGCTTGAGTAAGCACTATGTGTTATCAATATAAGTATTGTCAAACAAGCTTACATGTTGCAATTGAAAGATTAACAAATAAAACTAAAAACATACAATACTTGTATTCTCATTAATATTCAATATGTACAAGTATTCTTTAAAAACAATTACATACAATTATATTTAATATACAAGTACAAAAGACATTTACAATTTTGATCATTAGAAGTGCTTGTAGATCACATAATACAACTACCTTGTCTTCTAAAAATTCAATTATCAAACTTGTAGAACAAGATACAAACATACACATACAAATATATGAGAGGGTTAGGGAAGAAATGACACACTGTTTTTCAGGTGGTAAAACCTCCGTAGAGGAAACACCCACGGGTTGAAGACAAACATCAGGTACTTTTATTGGAAATTAGATAAGAATACATCTACCCAATCTCTATTGGTAGATTGGAAATTCCTCAAAAGTGATCAACAAATGACTCACTTTCTATTAGAGTCCACTATAACCAACACCGCTAAGAAGTTGGAAATTCCACTAGAATGGTCGACAAATGACTCACCCTATCCATGGACTCTGTCAGTTTTATCTAAATTCTCGGCACTTAGACGTTGAGCTGACTGTCTCACCCATATATGACTTGCCTTAGTTAGCCGGCTTTCATATGTCTCTTTGCTACAAAGCAAAGGATAGACCCCCTCAAACCCCCGCGATAGAACTCCTATTCGTAGATCACTCCTTCAGCTACACTTTAGTCTGACTTCACCGGTTATCTTAACATTCTGAGTCTACCAACAAAAGTCTACTTTCTACACAAATCACCCATGCCTCTAGAAAGTCTCTCATGCTTGATTATCTGGAATACATGTCCCTATCAAGACTCCTTGCTTGGCTATCCAAGGCACCCATGCCTCTAACCAAGACTTCTTGCTTTTTACAAGGACTTCATATGTGATCAATAAATGCATAAATGCATAAATACAAACAAGCACTCAACATAGAATATGTTGATCAAACATATCCTACGGGAACTAGACATATGCATGAAAGTTCACATCACAAGTGTAGTCCAGTTAGTATACAAGAATGGTAAACCTAGAACGTGTGAAAGAACCAAAACACAATTAATATCTAGGATCATTCATAAAGCTAAAACTTGAATCAAAGTATGAACAATTAGCACATATTCAGTATTTTAGTCACATACACAAAAATATGCTTGAAACATATGACAAAGTCAATTAAACTCAAGAATAGCTATAAGATATCAATCACATGTGTTATTTCTTAAGATATTAAATCAAATGAACCTAACACATGTAGAGACTAATTTATCACAAAATCAATCGATTAAAGTTCACAAAATAGTCCTAGATAGGAAGCTAGAACAATACAATTCCAAAGATGTGAAAACATAGGAAAAATCAAAACCTAACTCAACATATGAGATTTCAATCAATATTCAATCTAGCTTCATTAGAGTCTAAACTCTAATTGAATTGTATACAAAACACATACATAGATGGAAGAAAGAAACCCAAGGTCATTAAACACATTAGGAAGCAAAAACAAGATAAGAAATTCATTACCTTGAGAGATTATGTGCAGTCCCATTTTTGTAAGTAGAATCACCAAGAATAACACTCAAAACTCCTCAAACCTTCTAAGAATAGATACAAAAATGGTAGATAAACACTCTAAAATTTGAATTACTCAAAACAAAGCTCAAATGAAAAAGATAGAGTGTTTGGAAGGTGAGAAAATTTGAGAGAAAACTTTCTGCACATTGGCTTCTTCAAAAACTTCAAATGAAAAATGAGAGAGGGAAGAGCTTATAAAGGAGAGGGAAACTTAAAAGGGAAAAATGACCAAAAGGGGCATCAAACTTGCTACCTCACCGAGATAGTGTGTGGGAATCTCAGGGATAGCAAGCCATCTTGCCCGAGATGGCCACGCGCCACTTGGACTTAATATGACCTATAGCATTGTAAAAATGACAAATGGGAATAAAAGGTGATATTGTACCTTCCGGAGTAGAAGTATCAATAGTAGGAGTTTGTTGAGATACCTTGTCCTTTGACTTCTTCTTAGCCTTAGATCTTTTCTTCTTAGGAGGTTTCTTATCAACTTCAACATTCTCCTTACTTGAAGGAAGTGATGCTTCTATGAGCTTCTCCTCAACTATCAAGTCACTTATACCTCCTTGAGAATTAGCATGACTCTTCACTTTTGGTATATAGATTAACCCATTGACTAAGTCGTTAATGGCCTCCTTAACAATGTCAATTTCCCCAATATATTCTTGCTCCCTCTTCCTCAAAGTAGAAATGATATTTTCTTTCTAAAGAACTATCTTTTCAACCTCTCTAAGCTTCTTTAACATTTCATATTTTTCACTTAGAAGCCTTTGAGTGACTCTTACAAACTCATCTACTTGTAATTTGATCAAATCATCCTTCTTTTCAACCTCACTCAAAGTTTGACTTATCACTTTTTCAAGACTCTCTATTCTAGTCAAAAGCTCATGATAGGTTGGTTTAGAATTAGAACACTTTTGATGATTTAGATCAACTACCTTGCTCAAAGATGTTTGACAACCTTCCTCTATCATGTTGTGAGAGGTTATGAAAGCAATTAAATTGCTAACCAACTCTTCTTCACTTGAAGACTCTTCATTAGTGCTCTCATCGTCATTAAAGTCATCATCACTCCATGTGGCCATCATAGCCTTACCCTTCTTGTCCTTGTTTGTCTTATCACTTGGACACTCCGAAGTTTAATGACAAAACTTCTTGCACGTATAAAATTTAACTTTGTGATTGCCCTTGTCTTGACCACTCTTCTTATTCTTTGGAGATGATGATTTCTTGACTTCCTTATCCTTAGAAGATATGCCACTTGGCTTAGCATTTCTCCTCATAAACTTTCTAAACTTTCTAACCAATAATGTCATCTCCTCATCATCATCTTCACTGTCCTCATTGATGACTTTGAGAGCTACTCCCTTGCTATTAGCTTACAAGTTTGCCTCATAAGTTTGAAGAGATCCTAGCAATTTTTTGGTACACATGCTATCAACGTCTTACTCTCTTCAATAGCCGTCACCTTAGCCTTGAACTGTTTGGGCAAAGACCTTAAAATCTTCCAACTGAGTCTCTCTCCGAAGATTGGTACGCCAAGTGATTGACATTGATTGGCTATGTCCAAAAGCTTAAAATGGAAGTCATCAAATTTGTCCTCCTCATTCAATTGCAACATTTCAAACTAAGATGTAAGCATTTGAAGCCGAGATTTCCTTATCGCCTTTATTCCCTCATTGGTCACTTGAAGCAAATCCCAAAATTCTTTAGCGGTCTCCAGATTTTGAATATAGGAAAATTGCCAACTATCCATTCCTCAAAAGATGGAGTTCATGGCCCTATAATGCCATTTAGCCAACTCAAAGTCATTAGTATTCCATTCACCTCTTGCTTTCAGAACTATAGATCCATCTTCAAGTGTTTTGTTATGAGGATGGTAACTTTTCTCAATTGACATCCACGCTCGTTCATCTATAGATCAGATGTAAGCTTTCATCCTCAACTTCTAAAACCCATAATTATAACCTTTGAGAAATGGAGGTCTAGATTTTGATGCTTCTTCGGACATAATCTCCTCATTTAGACCCATTGCTCCAAAAACCGAACAATCAAACCGAGCTTGTAGCTTATATCACTATATGTTTTGTCTAGCGACCAGCTCTAATACCAAACAAAATTGCACAAACGTGGTTAAATTGCCTTAGGCTAACCTAGAGGGGTTGATAGGTTTTTATGCCTTTTCCAATCCCTTGAAAAAAAACTTTCATTTTTCCCTCTAGTTAGCTTGGATAACAATACTTAAGATAATAAAGCATACTTGAGTAAGCACTATGTGTTATCAATATAAGTATTGTCAAACAAGCTTACATGTTGAAAGTGAAAGATTAACAAATAAAACTAAAAACATACAATACTTGTATTCTCATTAATATTCAATATGTACAAGCATTCTTTTAAAACAATTACATACAATTACATACAATTACATTTAATATACAAGTACAAAATACATTTACACCTTTGATCATTAGAAGTGCTTGTAGAACATATAATACAACTACCTTGTCTTTTAAGAAATTCAACTATCAAACTTGTTGAACAAGATACAAACATACACATACAAATATATGAAAGAATTAGGAAGAATTGACACATTTGTTTTTTATGTGGTAAAATCTCTGTAGAGGAAACATCCACGGGTTGAATACAACCATCGGGTTACTTTTATTAGAAAGTAGATAAGAAATTCCTCTAAAGTGACTAACATATGACTCACTCTCTATTGGACTCTACATCTACCCAATCCCTATTGGTATATTGGAAATTCATCAAAAGTGATCAATAAATTACTCACTTTCTATTGGATTCCACTCTAACCAACATCGTTAAGAAGTTGGAAATTCCACTAGAATGGTAAACAAATGACTCACCCTATCCATGGACTCCATCGCATCTTAACATCTCAGGTCTACCGACATAAGTCTACTTTCTATCCAAGGCACCCATGCCTCTAGAAAGTCTCTCATGCTTGATTGTCCGGACCACATCTCCTAATCAAGACTTCTTGCTTAGTTATCCAAGACACACATGCCTCTAACCAAAACTTCTTGCCTTTTACAAGGACTTCCTATGTGATCAATGAATACAAAAATGCAAACAGGCACTCAACGTAGAATATTATGATCAAACATATCCTATGGGAACCAGACATATGTATGAAAGTTCACATCACAAGTGTAGTATAGTTACTATACATGAATGATAAACCTAGAACATGTGAAAGCACTAAAACACAATTAATATCTAGGATCATTCAAAAATCTAAAACTTGAACCAAAGTATGAACAATTATCACATATTCAAGATTTTAGTCACATACACAAAAATATGCTAGATACATGTGAAAAGGTCAATCAGATTTCTAGCAACAATCCTAGAGCATATATCATTCATAATATTCGATTAAACTCAAGAATAGCTCTAAGAAATCAATCACATGTGTTATTTCTTAAGATAATCAATCAGCTAAAGTTTACAAATTAGTCCTAGATAAGAAGTTAGCACAAGACAATCCCAAACATGTGAAAACATAGGCAAAATCAAAACCTAACTCAACATGTGAGATTTCAATCTTTATTCAATCTAGGTTTAGTAGAGTCTAAAACTCTAATTTAAACATATACAAAACACATACATAGAAGGAAGAAAGAAACCCAAGGTAATTAAACACATTTAGAAGCAAAAACAAGAGAAGAAATTCATTACCTTGTCAGATTATGTGCAATCCCATTTTTGTGTGTAGAAACACCAAAAACAACACTTAAAACTCCTCGAAACTTCTTAGAATAAATAGATAAATGATAGATGAACACTCTGAAATTCGAATCTCTCAAAACGGAACTCAAACAAAGGAGATAGTGTTTGGAAGATGAGAAAATTTGAGAGAAAATTTTATGCACATTGGCTTCTTCAAAATCATCAAATGAAAAATGAGAGAGGGAAGAGTTTATAAGGAAGAGAGAAACTTAAATGGGAAATGACCAAAAAGGGCATCAAGCCATCTTGCCTGAGATGGCCACGTGCCATCTCGGGAAGATGAAGCTTGATGGCCTTTGGTCATTGCTTTTCTCCCTTGCACTCCTCCCGCGTTCTTCGACCATTCTCTGGCCTCCAAACTCTTAAATCAAATCCATTTTTGGATTACAAACCGGGACTCTCTCACTAACATGGATGACTATGAAAACTTGACCAAAAATTAAGAATTCGATTCGATATATGAAGACGAAGACAATGCATGCAACATGACCGAAAAGTTTCATAACTCTTGAGTTGGAACTTGAAATCAAATGTATGAATAACCAAAATGATTAGAACTCAATAAGGAACAATATAATACCAAATTCAAGTCCAAGGTCCATGTATACAAACATATAAACATTCAAACACATTTCACACAAGATTACTATTTCAAAGACATAGTCAACAAACATGCATTTTTCTAAACTTTTCAATTTCATACCAATGCATGAGTACACTAAATCAAGTGTGTGAATATGTTATATAAAATTAGTACAATGATGTCGGGACACAAATGAATGCAATGTGTGTGTGTGTGCCTAAGCCTTGTAAGAGAAATGAGGTCTTTAATATACCTTTGTTGAATTAATGAAGCACATTTCTCTTGAAGACTTTTCACTTACTTGACAGGTTGCCGCATCTTCTTTAAAGCTTGAATCATCATCAACTTTAAGAAAACTAATCAATACAAGTGAAGCATTTTATTGATATGGAATAATGCCAACACAAAACCAAAAACCGAACAGATATGCCCTCTCTTAGTTCATGATTTGTATTAAATTATTTTGAATTTTTAAATAGGAATATATATCTTCTTGGATTGGGTAGATATACCATCTCTCAAGCCAAGTTAGATACCCACAACAAGGTGATTAAAACTAACTAAAATGAATGGAAGGAATGTGCCATGAATATGCCCATTTGATGCTTTTCTAGCTTTAATGGAAATGGGTGGATTGTAAATTGCTCTTCCATTTCATCCCTAACCATTAGAAACTATCTAAGCCTAAAGAGGGACTCTCTCATAAACCAACCAAGTAGTTGATGTGAAAGATAGTTGATGTGACAAGAGCCTCCAAAGTGTTGCAACCACAACATGAAGGAATGGAGATTGTTGTCGATATAATGATGTCTTTGGAAGAGATGTTTGCTATGAAGTTCAGGATGACTAAGAGAGAGGCAGTGACTGCTTTCATGAATCTTACGATAAAACCTAGATAGGCTGTGAATGATCACATGATCATATGATGAAAGTCATAGCACATCTCAATATTACTGAACTCAATGGTGCTGAGATAAATGGTGAGATAAAAATTGACATGATTGTCAACTCATTGTCGGATTCCTTTGATCAGTTCAAGTTGGACTACACCTTAAACAATAAGGAATACACCTTGCAGGGTCTGATGTAAGATATTCAAAGCATTGAGAAAATCCTTGTGAAAGGCAAGGGCCATGAGATTCATATGGTAGGTAAAGTTACTATTGTTATGACTCGTAAGAAGGTCAAGAGACAAAAAAAAAAGGCAATTTAGACCTACCAAGAAGGACACTAAGAAAGTAACCATGATCATAGGGAAATGTTTCCTTAGTGGTGAAAAGGGACATTGGAAAAGAAATTGCCAAAAGTCTCAAGACAAGAAGGAAGAAGGTAATATTAATTATCCTAAAACATGTTTTCTGGTAGATTCTATAGATTCTTATATCATAGATTCTGGAGCCACTAATCATGTTTGTTATTCCTAACAGGGGTTCAAGGAAAAAAAAAATCTTAATGCAAATGAATCCAACTTGCGCGTAGGTAACGGAGCGTTGATTTCTACCAGTGCAGTGGAAGATATAAAAATTAATTTAGATTCTTATAGGCATTTAGATTTAATAGTCATTTATTATATACCTCAATTCAAGAGGAATTTAATTTCAGTTTCCTGTTTAAATAAATTTGGATATTCGGCTACTTTTAATAAATGTTTTATTATTAGTAGGAATAACAAATTTGTTTGCAAATGTACATTGGAAAACGGTTTATTCTATTTGCATAGCAATATCTCTCTCTTGTTAGACACGAAATCAATGGAACCTAAACATAAAATAGTAAAATTATCAAAAGATGAACCTACCTATAACATATGCACCTAGGTCATATTAACCTTGATAGAATCAAAAGCTTAGTTAGTGATGAACCTTTAAGACTTAAAGGTTGATGATTTACCAAATTACGAATTATGTTTGGAAGGTAAGATGACCAAAAGGTCATTCACGACCAAAGGCAAAAGAGCCGCTAAATGTTTAGGATTAATACACACTAACGCATGTGGTCCTATGAGTATTCTAGCTAGATGAGTACTTCATCACTTTCACGGATGATTACTCAAGATTTGGTTATATGTATCTCATGAGACATAAGTCGGATCCTTTTAACATGTTCAAAGCATTTAAACTTGAAGTGGAAAATCAACTTCAGAAACACATAAAAATCTTGAGGTCTGATCGTGGTGGAGAATACCTTTCTGGTGAATTTCAGCAATATCTTATTGATAATGAAATAATTACTCAGTTTTATACGCCAAGTACACCTTAACAAAATAGGGATGTAGAAAGGAGAAATAGAACTTTTTTGGATACGGTTAGGTCTATGTTGAGTTATTCAATGCTTCATAATTCTTTTTGGGGATATCCATTACAAACTGCTATGTACATTCTAAATGATGTACTATCTAAGTCGATTCCTAAAAATCCGTATGTGTTGTAGACTGGGTGAAAGCCTTGTCTACAACACTTAGGATATTTGGATGTCTTGCGTGCAGGTTAAAAGGAAAGATAAAAAAGATGGAGTCCCGTTCAGAAACATGCATATTTGTAGAGTATCCAAAAGGAACCAAATGATATTATTTCTATATTCCTTCATATCTTAAAGTATTTGTTTCGATAAATGCTAAATTTCTAAAGGAAGACTATATGAATAATTTTGTGCCTAAAAGTAGAATTGTCCTGAATGAGCTTTCAGGAGATACAATTCCATAAGAGGTTTCACAACCTCGCCCAATTGTAAGTTCCGCACCAACATAAGATCAACAACCTACCATTCCTCATCGTAGTGGGAGGGTTAGTAGACAACTAGAGAGATACATCGTTCTATGAGAATCAATAGAGAATCTCATGGACGATGATAATCTCTACATATACAAAAAAGCCATGGAAGATGTTGATTGTCGTCATTGGCAAAGGCAATACAATCAAAAATAAAGTCTGGTCTCTTGTAGACTTGCCTAATGGGATAAAACCCATTCGATATAAATGGGTATACAAGAGAAAGTGAGGAATGGATGGAAATGTGGAAAACTTTAAAGTAAGATTGGTAGCTAAAGGTATCGATTATGAGGAAACCTTTTCTCCTATGGTCATGCTTAAATCCATTAGGATACTCTTATTCATTGCGGTATATCTAGACTTAGAAATTTAGCAAACGGATATCAAGAAAACTTTCCTTAATGGAAGTCTCGACGAATGCATCTATTTGATGCAACCAGAACGATTCATTGAAAAGGGCATAGAGGAAAAGGTTTGCAAGTTACAAATATCCATATATGGATTGAAGCAAGCATCCAGATCCGGGAAAATAAGGTTCGATCAAGCTGTGAAAAGTTTTGGATTTATTCAAAACCTTAAGGAACCCTGTGTACACAAAAAGATCAAAGATGACAGGTTGGTAAAAAAGAAGAATTATTCATACATCTGGCTATTAATAAGGTAAACACAATTCTTTAGTTAGTCTTGAACAATATTCACAACTTAAGATAAAGGTTGGGCTCCTTGATCTTGTTAAATTTGTAGATTCTTTTGCTAGCATTTGAGTGGGATCAAATGTGTTATAATGAGTATAAAATCATCAAAGTGTGGAGTCTTTGGGTAAAATAATCTAGTGCACTAGGTGCATTGAATAGGATTATAGTGAAATACTTTATCTAGAACTGTCAATGGATGAAAGTTTTCACTTGAAGACGATCGGAAAGTCTATCTCAATCCTGAGATAAATGATGGACTTATGGTTACAAGTGTTATCATTTGAGCTATTAGTGAGTACGATTATATAACATAGTCTATCCTCGATAGTTTGGTGGTATTCATTTGTTAATTGATAGAGGACTTCATTTATAGATATGGACATCGTGACTCCATTTATTAAATATGAGTAGAATATCATCATATCGATATTTTGAGGTATGGGATATTAAATCTTAACGTTAAGTTTTCAATAGTGTTTATTGAAATATGGCTTCTGGATAAGTCAAATATCCAAGTGTAAAATGTGGTCATATGAGTAAATATGGTAACTAGAAGAGCTATAGACAATCTAGTAGATCTTGGCGATTACTGGTATTCTTCACGAGGATACACTATCTCCATTAAGATTGTCTAGGGTACGAAAGAGGAACATTAACTTATTCTATCTGTATTTAAAAGTTCAATTTTAGTTCTTAAATGGAATGAACTAAAAGTAATAGATCGGACCTAAGTGAATCATTTATTGATGGGGATTAGGTTATGTATGTCGAAGATTAAATTTAGATAGTCTACTAAGATCCCCAATTCACACGAACTTGCATGGATCATTTCTTGCATGGATCATTTGATATATTCCACCGGACCAATTTTTTGGTCCATCTAAATTGTTTTTGGATTTCGGAATCCAAAAGTGTTGGAGAGGTGTGGTCATGTGTGATCAAGACATGTAGAAACTCTTCAAAATACCTGGATTGGGCGGCCAAGGATGTGGGATTCCTTGGGCAGCGCGATTAGTATTCCATTAATACGTTAAGAATATAATTTACACATTTTAATTAAATGAGCTGTTTAAATTATATTAATTCATTAATTTAAGGCATGTGGACTTGCTTCTTTTTAGTAAGAATGGGTCTGGTTCACATGTGGAATTTTTTTATTATAGTCCATTGGATTTAATAAAGTGGAAAAAACAATATTTGGCTCATGTATATGGCTTGGCCTATATTGTTTTTTATTTTATTATTTAATTAAATGGAGATTTATTAATTATTTAATTATTTAATTAAAATTTAAAATCTTGTCCTAATAGTAGAAGGTCTCCTAGTCATATTATTGTTGGTAGTATGATAAGTATCAAATACTTTATTTGATAAGTATATAAATAAATGGAATTTACTTATCTAGTCAAATTAGGAAATATTTGATATCTATCAAACTCTAATTGACAATTGGTCAAATTATGATGTTTTTGATAAAGTCACAATTTAATTTTTATTCAATAATTAGTTATTGGATAAATACACTAATGAGTTGGAATAAGAGTCTTGGTGTGGAAAAGAATTATTCTTTGAGTAAGGATTCATGGCCACCAAGTAAATCCTCCTAGAGAGAGGATTCTTGCTCACCAAGTAAATCCTCCTTAGGAGAGGATTTAGCCACCTATAGATATGACCTTGAAGATTTCAGCCAAGGCTAATAGAAATCATAGAGAGATTTCGGCCAAAGCTTAGTAGAGACTTATGAAAAATTTGTTTGCTTATTATGATTAGTAAAAAAACTTCAACCAACCCATTGTGTGTAGAATTCGGCCAAGAATAGAAAAAAGAGAACATTTTTGCTTTCGATAGTGCATTAGTATCCTTTACATCAAAAGGGTTTTGTGTACAAAAAATTGAATCAGGTTCACGCGAGTTTCAATAAAATAGTTTTTTATTCACAAGTAACCAAATGTTCTTTGGTTTTCTCTAGGAGGATTATTGTGACTAACAAAAGAAAAAGATTTTATTTATTTCCATCCTTAGGTATACAATACAAAGAAAGGGAGTCCACACTTCCAGGTGATTCACGTTCGTGATTGATTGAATTCGGTGCAACTTCAATCATCATGAGAAAAAGGTATGATACTTTATTACATGTTAATTAATCAAGGGTTAATGTTCTTTCTTTTAAAGGAAAATTTTTAAAATATACTAAACCTATTTTCCACTTCTGCCGCACGATTTTTCTTATGTCTATATCACCCTTAAAGGTAGATTAGACCTAAACAATCGAATCAGTTCCTAAAGAATTTATTGTATTTCCCCATATTCATGTATGAATTGCATCAATTCCTGCATTCACATCTCATTATCTTGTCTTACCATTTTACATTTTTATATAACTTAGTTACATTTTAATTTTATTTTCAGTTTAATTGTTAATTGCATTTTAGTTTATAATTTCAAATCCAAAAATCTCATTTACCTTTCGAAGAATTCTATCTGATCATTTTAACTCATCGATCCCTGTGGAACGATACCCTAGGTGCCACCATACTTGTTTTAGAAAAAAAAAATTAGCACAATTGAGGGTTTTTATAAATTTATTTTGAACTTGTACTTTTTATTGATGACATAGCAAAAGGCATGTTTAGGGACTCGAGATTCTTGCCTGTTATCGATTCATGGTGGCCTATCATATGGTTGTCTTCTATCTTCTGCCCTGTTTTGTTCGTTTTAATTGCTTCGTCCATCGTCCAACCTTCTGGCCACATGCTGATTATGCCTGTAATCATGTTTGGTCTGGTTGGATGTTGGTAGTTTGTATCGTCTTCCTCAAACTTTATCTGAGCCTAGGCTTTTACCAGCAAGTCCTACATCGTTTGACACGGGTGCTTAGTTAGCTCCATGTATAGATCTGAGCTGTATTGCAACCCTTTTATGAAAGCAGAAATATCAATAGCAGGATTATAGTTAGGGATCGATACCTATTCTTTATTGAACCGACCAACATAATCACATAGTTGCTCTCTTCTTTGTTGGGTAATGGTGTAAAGGTCGTTTGATTGCTTCTCCAATTTTCTATTGCTTATGAATTGTTTAACGAAAGTATCAGTCAATTACGTAAACGAACCGATTGAGACATTCGGCATATTGGTATACCATTGGAACGCATGACCAGTGAGGCTCAAACTGTACCCCTTACACATACACGCCTCCCTCTGATCTCTAGAATCATCGTTATAAACAATCTCTTCATAAACATGTTTAGGAAGTTGAACTTCTTTGGAATCTCTATTAATGCGATCTCGTCCATGAATGAAGAGTCAGCGAAGCTGCTTGCTGCACTTTGCTTGATAAAAGCAGGCACTCCTAGGATTCTTTGTATCATTGCTTTGATCTCGGCAAACCTATGTGTAACCTCAAGGTTAGAAAAGACGGGGTTTAATTTTACCATTTCATAATTTATGGGATGTTACTGGTTCGAATCATTTTGTGTTCCAAACGGGGTTAACAATTGGCTGGAGTGGTATTTGCATCCGTCTCCGATATTGGTTCGCTGAGATCAACAAGAGGATCAATTTGTACCTTCATGGATCGATTCTCCTAGCAATCGGGTTTCATTTTCTGCTATTTGGGTTGCTAGAGCATCGAGCCTTACCTCGATAACTCAAGAGTCATTCATCATCTTGGATTGGTTCTATGATGTGTATTCGGCTAGAAATATTGCCAAGGCCCCACGGTAGGCGCCAAACTGTAGTTGATCAAATCTATAATTGGTAAAAATTGTCAAAGTGGGCACTGACAACCTACAAAACGTGAAAAAAATAACGGTGGCGGACCACAGGAGGTAGTGCTCCCTTGAGGGGCACTCTCTCCCTATAGTTAGTTATTTGTTTGATTAACCAAATGAGAGAAAAAGATAGACAAGCCATAGTGCTCGATATGTCGAACCGAGCCAATTGATAGAGTGACTGAATCATTGCCAACGATTGAACAATCTGGTTGGTCAATGTTCTGGAAGGGTTCCCTGGTTCGATGTGGATCGATCAGTGTTTTGGATGACCAATGTATAGAAGACTTTGTTAGGTCGATCTCTAATTGGTACCTCGACTCGACGTGGATCGATCCTGGATCAAGTCGACCGAGTTTTGAGAATGACTATATCAATCTCTATGGGATCAAAAAAAAGAAAATAATGTTGAGAGAGAATTCAAGAGATATACTTTCACAACTTTTGCGTATATGATTTTTGAAAATCAGGACCCCATTCTCTGAGATAAGGTCTGGTATTTATAGTAAAACCTTAGAGCCTTCACTATTCATGCCCTTTATGAGAATGTAGATCTCGGCCCTTTAATTGCTCATTTCAATTCATTTGAATCTGAGAATAAAAGTCATGTCAGACGTTGGAATTTGCATAATGTCTAACTTGATTGTGATTTATTCAAGGCGTTTGTTTTTTTGGGATTTATGCCCTAAAGCTTGTAATTTGTAAATGTGAATGAAACATTAATAAAAGAGGTAGTTTATTCATTTTATATACTTGTCTCTTATACACTTATATCATGTGTACTTAACATCCAAGATTATCGAATGTAATCTCTAACTGAGTATATAAGTGTCATATACAGAGGTATTCAGTTTGAGATGAGCAATCTAAAGAGTCTGTAGATAGAAAGTAGAGCTGGGTACGTTGCTTGTGTTTAATCTACAGCTGCAGTCCATTCTATAATGTATGGTGGCCTTAACCTAGACTGTTCATATAGTGGTATGACAATGGAGGCACTTTATATGATGTTATCATATAGGACTAGGACATGATCAATATGAATCTCTCACCAAGATCCGTTACAAGATGAGATCCATATATATAAACAAATGATGGCTATATATGGGTGATCTTAATCCTTAGTGTCTTATCGACTTCTTTAGGTTAGATCGTGGTTTTTGATATACCATGGGTGAGATCGGAGTTGCATATCCGACCAATAACTTTTTATGTTTGAATCACGATTTGGCTTGTGTCTGGGAAGGTCTATGCATAATAGTGGAATCCACTCCATCTTGCGAGAAGTAGATGGTAGTTCCCTTAAGGGTTGATTCGATGATTGAACAATATAAGCATTCTCCTTCTTCTGTAAAGGAAGTTACGATTTATTATTCATTAGAGAATCAGTGGTACTTAATGGAAAAGATATAATTAGGGATGTATAACGGACTTTATGACCTAGCTCTACTTGTGGAGGATCATACTGTATGTAATAGCTATATCGATGGACAACTGTTGTTTCAGTTTGTGTAATACATCTATAGTTGCGAGAGTGCAATCTCGGGTTTTTAGTGGAATAACTCCGAAGTTAATGATCATAAAATATTAATTAAAGAGTTTAATTAAATATGTCTGAGAATTATTGAAGCTCAAAATTGTGGGTCCATTAGGTCTCCTTGTTAGCCCGATTGATTAAAGGTAACAAAGGTCACAGTGAATTAATTGGATTGTTCATTTAATTGTGTTATGTAAGTGATATATATTTATTCAAGAATTAATTAAATAATGAGATTATTTAATTAATATATTAACAATTAAATTAATTAGATTATTAGATTATTTAATTAATAAATTATAAATTATAAATTATTAATTGGAGGTTGCAGGTTCAAATCATGACGAGCACGTTTTTATCGTTAGAAATCGTACGTCAAAACAAAATTTATAAAAACCACAACAATGTCTCAAGTTTATAAAATTAGTTCAATGCCAAGTTGAGTGTTGTCCATAGGGAAAAGGGAATCAAATGGCTAAATCTATTTAACTAATATTAAACTAAATACAAAGCATGAAAAACAAAATATCATGGTTGGGTATTGAAAACTAACATCTAAACTGCAAAATGTAAATATGTTAATTAGTCTAAAGTTAAACTATCAATTAGCAAGAATGTGGAGAGATCAGATAATGGAGACTAGGAAGTTGATGAATACAACAAACAAACAATGGGTGTATTGGTAATTATCATGAATGTACAATAATCGATTATAACCAATCTAGAGGGTAGAGAATTGGATGTATATCCCTTTTGAGCTTCCAATCTAGAGGGTATAGTATTGGCAACCCACAAGTGATTGTTTATGAATGCACATCTATCAAAATAAGGGACTAATCTCTTTATAAATTCACCAACCTATAGGGTATAGAATTGGTCACCCATTTGAGATTAAATAGAGATTGAGATTAATATATCTGGATTTCACTCAAGAAGGGTACTCTTATTCAATCCTTCCATTCAAATGAGCTTAAGAGAATCGAATAGAGGGTATACCCAATTCTCTACTCAAGTATTTTCTAAAACAATTTGCAAAGAAATAAGGGTACAATCTAAGACAAACTATTCTTGAAATCATTTAAAACAATGAATGAAACATATATGATATATTTAATAAAATAATAAAGTTCAATACAACCCAAGGTAGGAATGGCAATTTTACCCGTACCCGAGGGCACCCACCCAAACCCGATCCTGTGGGGTCAGGTGTGGATGGTGAATTTATGACCCGCGTGTTGGGTTTTATGCCCTAAAGATGTAATTTGTAAGTGGATTTATGAAATAAATAAAAGGAAAAATTCAATTCATTCTTGTTATGTTGTTTATTTTATAACTTGTGCATATATTTAACATCCAATATTGCCGGATGTAATCTCGAACTGTGTATATGAGTGTCATATACGGATAGATACAGTAAGAGATGTGCAATCTAAAAAATCCATAGATAGCAAATAAAGCTGGGTACTTTATTTGTGGTTAATCTATAGTTGCGGTTCATTCCATAATGTACGGTGATTCTATCCTGAATCATTCATATGGAGATATGAGAATGGAGGCACCTTGTATGATGTGATCATATAAGACTGGGCCATGATCTATATGAATCTCTCACCAAGATTCGTTTACTGATGAGATTCATATATATCAACTAATGATGGCTATATATGAGTGATCTTAATCCTGAGTGTCTTATCGACTCCTTCAGGTGAAATTGTGGTCTTTGATATACCATGGGTGAGGTTAGATGCATTTCCTGATCAATATACTCTGTATGTTAGGATTGCGGTTTGGCTTGTGGCTGGGAAGGTTTGTATACAATAGTGGAATCCACTCTTTCTTGTGAGAAGTAGATGGAGTCGGGGTTTGGACAATATGAGCGCTCTCCTAATTCCGTAAGGAAATAGGATTTATTATTCATTATAGAATCAACGGTACTTAAAGGATATATGTAATTAGAGGGGTATAACGGACATTATGACCCAGCTCTAATTATGAATTACTGCAGAGGATCACACCATGTGTAATAGTTATATTGATGGACATCAAGTTGTATCAGTCTGTATAAAAGCGTCAACAGTTGAGAGAGTGCAGCTTCAGGTTTTTAGTGGAATAACACCAGAGTTAATGATTCCAAGGATTATTAGAGCTCAAAATAATGTGGGTCCATTAGGTCCCCTTGCTAGCCCGATCGATTTAGGTAACAAGGGTCACGGTTAATTAATTGGATTGTCCAATTAATTGTGTTACGAAAGTGACACGTATATATTCGGGAATTAATTGAATTATGAGATTATTTAATTAATTAATGTTAATAGTTAAATTAATTAAATAATTAGATTATTTAATTATATTGATAATTATTAATTATTAATTAACTATTAATTTGAGGGTGTTAGTTGATATATGGATTTAGGTGAAGATAAAATAATAGAATTATTTTATTTTACTAACTCATTTATCTAAGTATTTGAATTTAAGTTTAAATTTAAAATACTTATTATCACTTTTAATATATTAGATATATTTGAAAAGAATAATTAAAAGATATGTATCAATTATAACACAAGAGATTGCATTGGATGCAAATTGGTGTGTGTACATGAAACAATAGCCAAAAGAAGAATTTACATATAATATATATATATATATATATATAACGCAAGTGAGAGGCGGGTGAAACATATATAGATATATATTTTTTTGTGTAAAGAGAAAAATTAGACGCAATTGTTTTCTTTGGTGGCGTGAATCAAGACGGAAAAAAAAACCAAAACAAAAGCAAAAGTTGTTTTGTGTGCATACGTGCAGTGTGTGTGTGTGTATATATATAAAAGAAAGAGTTTCATGTTTCATGTTTTATTTAGATATATATTATATATATCTTGTTTCATGCTTTGTGTGTTTTTGAAACACATAGAAGAAAGGGTTTCATCAATTTTCTCTACATCCTCCATTCAAGTTCTTGAGACCGTGACGTGCCCACATGCAGTTACTAGTTCCGATAGATAGCGAGGAAGATAGAGTGGTTCAGACAGGAGCACATCGTAAAGTGAAGGAGTTTCCAAATGTTGGTAAGATTGGTTCAGACAGGAGCATATCGAAAAGTGAAGAAGCCTCCAAACGTTGGTAAGATTTTCTTCTTCTGATTATATCGGTTTCAAATTTCTGTGTTTGCGTATTTTATGTATTAGTTCCAAAAAATAATCACGAACCCAAGTTCACTAATCCCTGATACAGAATATGATCTGTATAAAAAAATTTAAAACCCAGTTCCGCTGCGTGACCGGTGAACGAGGTTCTATCAATTGGTATCAGAGCCAATTTTATTTTCGGAACATGAAATTGTTTTCGATGCTCATGTATGTATGATTGTGTAGGCACAATTTAAATTGATTGTATGTTGTTTTTGTATGTATATTAATTTTTTTTAATTTACAAAAACATGATTGATCGTTGGTTATATGGTACTGTGGATTTAGGATTTATGGGTTGTATTTTTTTTTTATATTGTTTTTTACTAAAACAAATGTAACATATATTGAAGACCTAGAAAAATCGTGAAGAAGGATTCATGAGATGAATCGGAGTGACCTGAAGAGACTAGAAGATATCTGAAGTTACTAGAAGACCAATGAATGTCATGGGAAATTTTTTGTAATTTTAGATTCCAATTTTTTAGGTTAAATAATCCACAATGCTCGGTCAATTCATGTATGCTTTATATTATGTGATGATAAAAGCATTGTCATGCATACGTATGTCATTTAGATTAGATGTGCCTACACAAATATATTTGATATGTCATACATGCATCATAGCCTGATACTTTATGTATTTTTTTTTAATGTGATTAAAATGGGTAAATACATAAATGGCTATGAATAATGAGATTAGTTTTTAATGGTTAAAAAACTTGGTAATTCTCATTAATATTAATCTAGTTATTAAAGAGTTTAATAAGTTAGATTAATAAGGTCATTTATTGTCATTAGGATTAATATGATTAATTACCTAATAATAAATTAACCGAATAAAGTGTTAGAGTTTTAATTGTTAAAACTTGGTAAACACTATCATAATAATCTGACCTTAGTAAATAGTTTACTGAATCTTAAATTGTTCACTAATAGATTAGATTTTTAATTGTTAAAAATCATTAATAATTTATTAGTTAATTAGAATTTTGTTCTAATTAGTTAATACGCTAGATAACTTGATTAAAGTTAATCGTTTAATCCTATAGAGTCTAGGTGCATTAATGGTTAATAGAAAACCCTAATTTTAAAATAGTGAGTGAGAGAGGGATATATGACATATATATCTCATTGTCTCCATCATTAATTAAACACCGTGATATCCGGGTGGGGCCTCGTGACGGCTTTGCTTTCGTCCTCCCTAAGGAGGGTTTCCACAAAGGTCAATACCAAGGTTGACTTCCTAACATGTAGGATTTCTGAGGGTATTTCGGGATTGACCGACCCTAGGGCGGCAATTCTCGAGTTAAGCTCGTGAGATCTGAAATGGTGGGTTACACTCTCAAAGGTTTTGATTAAGTTTTGTTTATTAAAAACTTGATTGAATGAATGATGGTTGAATGATATGGAATAAGAGTTATTCTAGAATATCATTTGATTGAGAATGTCTCGGTCCAACATGGAAAGACTTGACCAACCCTAAGGCGGCACTTCTTTATGGTATGTTGGATTGTCGTGGAATAGTGACTAGTTTTAGGGTAGTTCTGGTTCGTTAAACATGTGCATGCATCATGTTTAAATTTATGCCAAAGCACTCGCACTTGCACTTGTTTTAAAAAAATGACTGAATGAATTCTTTATTTATTTCAGCAATAATGTCTTCTGCATTACTTCAAATTTTCACAAACGACATATTAACTGGTGATAAATACACTAAGTGGAAACTTATTGTTAATGCAATATTGGTCACCAAAGACCTCAAGTTTGTGCTTACGGAGGAATGTCCTCTAGCACCTGTTGCCAATGCCACACGAACTGTTTGTGAGGCATACGAGTGATGGGTCTCATCTGATGAGAAGGCCCGAACATATCTGTTGGCTTCTATGACAGACGTGCTTGTCACAAAGCACAAAGCACAAAGCAATGACATCAGCAATCAAAATCATGGAGTCATTGCAAGCTATGTTTGGGCAGCCCTCCGAGCAAAAGCGACACGAAGTTGTTCGTTTCGCTATTCTCGTTCGCATGAAAGAAGGTACGTCAGTTCGTGAACATGTCCTAAGCATGATGTCCTACTTCAACAAGGTAGAAATCAATGGTGGGGCTATTGACGAACCCAATCAAGCGAGCATCATACTGACAACTATTTCGAAGAGTTTCAATCGGTTTAAGAGTAATTACGAGATGAACAAAGTAAGGTTCAATCTCACTGACTAAGGACAATAAGAGCAAGACCGAACCATCTTCCTACAATAATAAAAAAGAGGAAGAGGTCTGCTGGGAAGGCAAAAGGTAAGCCCAAACCCAAGAAAACCCAAAGAAATAAGAAGTCCAAGAAAGGTAAATATGATTTACTTGTTCTTGAGTCATGTTTAGTGGAAGATGATTCTTCACCCTGGATAGTTGATTCAGGGGCCACTAACCATGTTTGTTCTTCTTTACAATGGATTGATTCTTGGACACAGCTAGAGGAGCAAGTCTTCTCAATGCTTGTGGGGTTAAAGGATGTCGTGTCGGCACGAGCAGTGGGCGTAATTAGATTACGTTTTTGTAATAATTATATATTGTTGGACAATGTATTTTATATTCCTGGATTTACACGGAATTTGATTTATGTTTCTAAGTTGTTATAACAAAAATATTTTGTTTCTTCTATTAATAAGTCTGTTATTATTGGAAAGAATGGTCTAAATATTTTTTTTGGAATTAATGAAAACAATTTGTATGTGTTAAGACCGTTAATACATACTGCACTGCTCAACATCGAAATGTTTAAGGTTGAAAAACTAAAAACTAAATGACAAAAGATTTCTCCAGATAATGACATGTATCTCTAGCGTCTAAGGCTTGGTCATATCAATCTTGACCGGATAGACAGACTAGTAAAAAGTGGACCTTTAAGTGAGTTAAAGGTTAGCACATTACCTGTCTGCGAATCTTGTCTGAAAGGTAAGATGACTAAGAGACCTTTTACTGGAAAAGGGCTCAGAGCTAAAGAACCGCTAGAGCTTATACATACAGACGTCTGTTAACCGATGAATGTTAAAGCTATGGGTGGTTATGAGTATTATGTCACCTTTATTGATGACTACTCTAGATACGGATACGTCTACCTGATGGAACAAAAGTCGGAAACATTTGAAAAGTTTAAAGAATTCTGAGTTGAAGTTGAGAATCAATTAGGTAGGACTATCAAGTCACTACGATCGGATCGTGGAGGTAAGTACCTTGACCAAGAGTTTGAAGACTTTATGGTTGAGCATGGGATAGTTTCCCAACTCACAGCTCCCGGTACACCTCAGTAAAATGGTGTAGCGGAGAGGAGAAATAGAACCCTGATAGAAATGGTGAGATATATGATTAGTTTCTTATCATTACCAAATTCCATTTAGGGATATGCATTACAAACAGCGGCATACATTTTGAATGTAGTGCTATCCAAATCTGTTTCTAAGACTCCTCTAGAGTTGTGGAATGGTCGTAAAACTAGTTTGTGATAATTTCGCATATGGGGGTTTCCAGCACATGTGCTAAAGAACAGAAGTGGAAAGTTAGACTCCAAGTCTGTGGTATGCTTGTTTGTAGGATACTCCAAGGATACCAGAGGTGGACACTTCTATGGTCCAGAAGATAACAAAGTATTTGTATTGACAAATACAACGTTTCTTGACGATAATTATATTAGTGACCATAAACCTCGTTCTAATATTGTATTGAATGAGTTGGAGTCTAGTAAGACTAGTGCTTCATCAACAAGAGTTGTTGATCCACAAACATCGGAGAGTCAAATGGTTTCTGATCAGGATACACTACCACCTAGAAGTAGTGAGAGGGTTGTGAGACAACCTGAACGCTATTTAGGTATAGGTGAGGCATAAGGTGTTGTCTCTTCTGATAGTGTGGATGATCCATTGACATATAAGAATGCAATGGAAAATCTTGATAAAGAGGAATGGCTTAAAGCCATGAATCTCGAAATGAAGTCCATGCACTCTAACTCAGTCTGGAATCTTGTAGACTTACCGGATGGGGTAAAACCCATAGGATGTAAGTGGATCTACAAGAGAAAAAGAGGAGTAGACAGGAAAGTAGAGACCTTCAAGGCAAGGCTAGTGGCCAAGGGTTATACTCAGAAAGAGGGGGTCGATTATGAAAAGACCTTCTTGCCAGTAGCCATATTTAAGTCTATTAGGATTCTCTTATCCATTACTGCCTATTTTGATTACGAAATTTGGCAAATGGACCTCAAAACTGCATTCTTGAACGGAAATCTTGATGAGAGCATCTATATGATGCAACCAGAGGGATTCGTGTCTCTAGATCAAGAGCAAAAGGTTTGCAAGCTGTAAAGGTCAATCTATAGACTTAAGCAAGCATCTAGATCTTAGAACATCAGGTTTGATAATGTGATCAAAACCTATGGTTTGGAGTAGAACATCGATGAGCCTTGTGTCTACAAACGCATCATTGATAAAAAAAGTAATTTTCTTGATCCTATATGTAGATGCTATCCTACTCATTTGGAAAGATGTGGGATTGTTGTCTGATGTAAAGGGCTGGCTGGCTAGCCAATTCCAGATGAAAGATTTGGGAGAGACAAGTTATGTTATAGGGATCCAACTTATAAGGGATTGTAAGAAAAAACTCATAGCACTATCTCAGGCATCATATATCGATAAGATTCTTGTGCGATTTTCGATGCAGAACTCTAAGAAAGGTAGTTTACCTACCAAGCATGGAGTTCACTTGTCTAAGGAACAGTGTCCTAAGACACCTCAAGAAGTTAAGGATATGAGACGTGTACCCTATGCATCGGCAGTAGGTAGTCTCATGTATGCTATGTTATGCATGAGATCGGACATCTGCTATGCAGTGGGAGTAGTCAGCAGATACCAGTCCAACCCAGGATTGGATCATTTAGTTGTTGTCAAGACAATTCTCAAGTATCTTCGGAGAACGAGAGATTATATGCTAGTGTATTCCGGCCAGGATTTGATTCTGTTAGGATACACGGATTTTGATTTTCAGTCAGATAGGGATTTTAGAAAATCCACGTCTAGATCAGTATTCACTCTGGGTGGTGGAGTCATTATTTGGAGAAGTATCAAGCAATCTTGCATTGCTGACTCCACCATGGAAGTCGAATATGTAGCCGCTTGTGAAGCTGCTAAAGAGGCTGTTTGGCTCCGTAAGTTCTTGAGTGATCTGGAAGTTGTTCCAGATTTGGATATGCCCATCATACTTCATTGTGATAACAGTGGTGCTGTGGCTAATTCCAAAGAACCAAGAAGCCACAAAAGAGGGAAGCTTGTAGAGAGAAAGTATCATCTCATTATTAGAGATAATGTAGAGAGGAGATGTGATCGTCAAAAAGATAGCCTTACAAGACAATCATTCTAATCCATTTACAAAGACCTTAACGGCTAAAGTGTTTTTGGGTCACCTAGATGGTCTAGGGTTACGAGACATGCCTCACATGCTTTAGTGCAAGTGGGAGATTATTGGGTTTTATGCCCTAAAGATGTAATTTGTAAATGGATTTATGAAATAAATAAAAGGAAAAGTTCAATTCATTCTTGTTATGTTGTTTATTTTATAACTTGTGCATATATTTAACATCCAAGATTGTAGGATGTAATCTCGAACTGTGTATATGAGTGTCATATACAGATGGATACAGTAAGAGACGTGCAATCTAAAGAGTTCATAGATAGCAAATAAAGCTGGGTACTTTATTTGTGGTTAATCTATAGTTGTGGTCCATTCCTTAATGTATGGTGATTCTATCCTGAATCATTCATATGGAGATATGAGAATGGAGGCACCTTGTATGATGCGATCATATAGGACTTGGCCATGATCTATATGAATCTCTCACCAAGATCCGTTTACCGATGAGATTCATATATATCAACTAATGATGGCTATATATGGGTGATCTTAATCCTGAGTGTCTTATCGACTTCTTCAAGTTAAATTGTGGTCTTTGATATACCAAAAGTGAGGTCAAATGCATTTCCTGATCAATATACTCCATATGTTAGGATTGCGGTTTGGCTTGTGGCTGGGAAGGTTTGTACACAATAGTGGAATCCACTCCTTCTTATGAGAAGTAGATGGTAGTTCCCTTAGGGGTTGATTCGGGGATTGGAAAATATGAGCGCTCTCTTAATTCCGTAAAGAAATATGATTTATTATTCATTATAGAATCAACGGTACTTAAAGGATATATGTAATTAGAGGGGTATAACGGACATTATGACCCAGCTCTAATTATGAACTACTGTAGAGGATCACACCATGTGTAATAGCTATATCGATTGACACTGAGTTGTATCGGTCTGTGTAAAAGCGTCTGCAGTTGAGAGAGTGCAGCTTCAGGTTTTTAGTGGAATAACACCGGAGTTAATAATCAAGGAATATTAATTAAAGAGTTTAATTAATGATTCCGATGATTATTGGAGCTCAAAATACTTTAGGTCCATTAGGTCCTCCTGCTAGCCAGACCGATTTAGGTAACAAGGGTCACGGTTAATTAACTGTATTGTCCAATTAACTGTTTTACGAAAGTGACACGTATATATTCGGGAATTAATTGAATAATGAGATTATTTAATTAATTAATGTTAATAGTTAAATTAATTAAATAATTAGATTATTTAATTATATTGATAATTATGAATTATTAATTAACTATTAATTTGAGGGTGTTATTTGATATATGGATTTAGGTGAAAATAAAATAATATGATTATTTTATTTTACTAAATCATTTATCTAAGTATTTGAATTTAAGTTTAAATTTAAAATACTTATTATCACTTTTAATATATTAGATATATTTGAAAAAGATAATTAAAAAATATATATCAATTATAACACAAGAGATTGCATTGAATGCAAATTGGTGTGTATACATGAAACAATAGTGAAAAGAAGAATTTGCATATGAAGCAAATACCAAACACATAATATATAGATAACGCTAGTGAGATGCGGGTGGAACGTATATAGATATATATTTTATTTTTGTGTAAAGAGAAAAATTAGATGCAATTGTTCTCTTTGGTGGCTTGAATCAAGACAAAAAAAACAAAACAAAAGCAAAAGGTGTTTTGTTTGCAGACGTGCAGTGTGTATATATATATATATAAGAAAGAGTTTCGTGTTTCATGTTTTATTTAGATACATATTTTATATATCTTGTTTCATGCTTTGTGTGTTTTTGAAACACATATAAGAAAGAGTTTCTTCAATTTTCTCTACACCCTCCATTCAAGTTCCTGAGACCGTGATTCGCCCACACGCAGTTACTAGTTCTGGGAGATAGCGAGGAAGATCGAGTGGTTCAGGCAGGAGCACATCGTAAAGTGAAAGAGTTTCCAAACGTTGGTAAGATTGGTCCAGACAGTAGCATATCGAAAAGTGAAGGAGCCTCCAAACGTTGGTAAAATTTTCTTCTTCTGATTATATCGATTTCAATTTCATGTGTTTACATATTGTATGTATTAGTTCCAAAAAATAATTACGATCCCAAGTTCATTGGTCCCAAATACAGATTATGATATGTATAAAAAAATTTAAAACCCAGTTCCGTTGTGTGACCGGTGAACGAGGTTCCATCACCGCGGACCCACGAACCCGTTTAATGAAAAGCCTGGTGGATTTGCGAGCGGGTGCGGATTGGAAAAATGAACCCGTGGGTTGTACTCGCGAACCCGTATAAAAAAAATACTTGTATATGAATATACATAGACATTTGAATTATTTTGGGACATTTTATTTTTATGGTTATTATTGTTTTGTAATGTATCAAGTAGGGAATTAAAAAAATGAAATTTAATTCAATTAAGTATCAAATACATGATTACATGTGAAAAATTACGAATGACAAATCACGGGTTCGTGGGTCATGGGAGCAGGTTTGTGGGTACCCCGCGGGTGAAGCACCCACCAGAGAACCTGTATTGGTTTGCGGGTTCGCGGGTGAAGGTATGGGTGCAGCCATAGTCCACAGGTTCAGGCACCCCGCGAACCCCTCTTACCGACTTGGATCCAAGAGCGGTAAGAGAGGTTTGCGAGTGGGCGTGGGTGAGAAAAATTTTCACAAGTGATGGTTTGGATTTTACAAAACCCGCCCAAACCCAAACTGTTGCCATCCCTAACCCAAGGTCCACAAATGAATCACATCAATCCCCTAGTGGGATGATTAGTTACTCATGACAAATACAATAAAATAACAAAGAGAAATGGGATAGAAAGAACCCATGTAGAGAAACTCCTCATTCCTTGAAGCTTGATTCCAATCCTCCAAGTGTCCTTGAGTAGATGAAGATGAAGAATGGTTAGATTGGGTAAGGAATGGTTCCTAGATCTAAGTTAGTAATTAGAGATGAGAAATGGTAAGGAATGAGAAGATAGGTGTAAGAGATGATGGAGAGATCCATTTTCATTTCATGAAAGAATATATTTATTGGGTCCCAAGATTAGGTCTAAAAATGTTGAAGTGGCAGCCTTGACACACCAAATGCACGGGTAATGCACGGGTAAGAACGCCACGTAGTGACCCGCGCAGTTCTACGATACTTCAATTGTTCTTTTCTATTTTTGGCAAGTGCACAGGTTATGCACAGGTAAGGACTAGTGCAGTGACCTGCAAACTGACCTGATGGAGACTGATCAGCTTATCGGATTTGCTCATGTTGCACGGTTTGTGCGCTAGTTGTGCGCAGGTTAAGACTCGCGCACTAACCTGCACACTGAAGCCTTTCTTCACTAATTTCAACCTGTTTTTGCCCAATCTTTATGTTTTTCATCCTTTCTTACAAATTATACCTAGTTGGCTGCAAACATATCAAAAGAGCCATAAGATACGTAAAAATGCACGAAAATGAGATAATGGACAAGGAATTGAGGGCTAAAATATATGACAATTTTAGAATAATCAAATACCCCCTAACCAAACCATTACTTGTCCTCCAGCAAACTCTAAAACAAAACAAATAAAATGACTCGATCTAAAATTTCCTAGAACCAAAACATTTGCCGCAACACCAACTAATTGAGAGATAAACAAGAGAGATTGGGAGTGAGGAATAGGTTACTACAAACTATTCTAAATAACTTCAAGGCACCGTAAAGGAAAAACTCACGCAATACAAATCCCACACTTAAAGTGCTGTCACCTTAGAAACTACTCACCCTCACACCTCGAGCATAATTCGCTTCGATTTTTGGTCATCACATGGAATCTCTCTTCTTTTTTCTCTCAGAACCTAGATTCACACTCATACAATATATATGCAAATGAAGTTACATAATGGAATCAAATTAATTGCATACATTTAGTATAGAATGAAAGCTCTTTTTATTGATTGAGTCTCATGAAAGAATCGAGTGTCATGAACGTAGAAAAAGCATGCATCGGCTAATATTCCCAATCTAGACTTTCACTAAGATCAAATAAGTTTTTTCCCTTTGGTTGTAATGAGGCCATGGGGTAATTATGGTGAACAAAGAAATATGCCAATGTTGAGTTCAAAGATCACCAATCATGTCTAAACACACTCACACACTCCATACAAAGCTCTATCACACATTAATTACAGTTAACAACTACGCATTTCCTTGCATACACATTTGTGCTTCACAATTGTACTCTTCTTTACGAGTACTTTACATTAATTTCAGAAGGCTCTTTCTTCTTTCTATTTTTTTATTGCATTTTTCTTTCTTTTTGCTTTATTTTTCTTTTCTTTGCTTTTGTTTGCACAACATCATATATCATTTCACACTTTGGCTCTTAAGTGCAGTTTTGGTCACTTTTACATTTTTGAGTCATTTCATGCAAAATTACATTTTTGCCTACATGCATGCTATTCCAAATTAGAGCTCATACCTTTCAACAACACAACACACACATACACCCCTCACGATTGGCAATTTAAGGGTTGGTTTGTGTTTGGTTTATGGCTATATGGTTTAATGTGGTTCCAAGTGAAAGGTAAGTGTTTGACCGTAAAATTTGCTTTGGAGCACGAAAAATACATAGGAATGTGTTTGGGCTTTTTAAGTAATTAATGCACACGCATTGCCTAAATCACTTTAAAGATTCCATCTATCAAGGGAATAAAAGTTTCAATCAAGCAATCCATGTATATGTATGAAATGTTCTATGGCAAATGATGATTGTTGTTGTAATGAGACTATACGGGTGTTTGAATAGTGTTTGAGATTTGAAAAACATTTTCCCTCAAATATATACGTTTTTGGCTTGTGTTGGTGATCTCACGAGGGTATCTCCACGATTAGAACAAGGTGCTTGAGCATCGAGTCCCCTCAACTTAGACACTAAAAGATGGGACTAGCCCATGAAATGTAAGTGAGGCTTCTAAAGTGACTAAGAGCTATGAACAAGCACACCAAGCATACACAACTTCGCCATAAACACAATGCTCAAGATATCTCTTCAAGATAAATTAAGCTCAAATTTTTTGACAAAGTGGCAACTTTTTGAAAAATAGACATAAAATGACTCAACAACTCAAACAAACGACTAACATGGGGTCTACACCCCCAAACCAAAACTTAACATTGTCCTCAATGTTGAAGACTATAGAGTACGGCTTACTGGCGCACACTTAACTCGACTCCAAACAAACAACCTAGGGACTAATCATGCACAATACAACAAAAATAAAAAGACTCAAAAAGCATACATAAAATAAGGCAATTTGATACAATATGACAATTAAGTTCAAAGTTAACCACATCAAGCATTAACATTTCACAAAATTGATAGTATAGGGACATAACCCCCAAACCGATTTGCACTATAAGCTTAAACCTATACAAATATATGAGTATGTACTGTCCCCAAACCAAATGGGGCAATATATGAAAATTAAGCACTTGCACATTAACACCTATATTCTGAGGAGCCTTCGGCTTATCACCTCAATCAAAAATGATAAATCAATAAAATCTAGATTCAATTCAAACATGTGATCAATATGCACAAAGTAAATAAACCTATATTATCCAACTATCTTTCCACACAAACCATCTCAACATCATTCCATGAAAGCAAGTAAAGACTAAAAGATAAAAAAATAATTAAGAAAAAAATAAAAATGAGTTCAAGAAAGTAAAACAGAAGTTGGATGCCTCCCTACAAGCTTCTTTTATTAAGTTAAGGCTCTCGCTCTTTTTATGAGCACTCTTGACCTGCTTATCCCTCCTGGACGCACAGGTTGTTGTTGTTTCCTACCAAGAGATAAAGAACCTTGCATTGATACACAAGCTGTAAAAAGCTATAGAATGTCTGCCATACTAAAACAAATATCAGAAAGTTTCGACAAAATAGATTTTTCACAATACTTGTAGTAGCCAAGCCAAACATGCAACACCACTTATTATTGAAAAGAAACAATCTAACAAGCTAAACAAATCCCATAATAAATTTTACCCCCAATCCTATTTCTTTATGTCCTCTCAATTTTCAATCACAATTTCACACATAAAAGGGAAGAAAAACAATAGATTAAAAAAGGAAAATAGATTGTGCAATTTAAAAACAACATAAAGCATAAAAATAAGATGCACAAAAGAAGTTTCTACATTATGTACATGTGCTAGGGGTGTTATCAACTAAAGGAGGATTCACTAAGTTTGGAAATTGATTCTTTTTCACAACCAAACAAGTTGAGTTGATTTTCCCTTTTCCTTGGCATTGCGTCTGACTTGGTCAACCAATTCTTTCCTTACCTAAAATTTCTTAATCCTAGGTTGTATCTTCCTATTTCTAGGCTTCTTTAACCCATATCTTCCTAACATTCCTATAATTTTCTTTGTGTTTACAATTTCCTCGTGTGCTTGGCTTAGCATTTTCTTGGCCTAGAGGTCTAGTGTGTCCTATCTCATGGCAATTGTGGCACACAACAATAGATTTATAAATGATACCTTGTTGACAGGTCTTTGTTGGAGGTGGGATTGGAGGATGCTTCTTTTTCCTTTGCAAGGATTTGGCTTGTTGATATTAGAACTTGGATTTTCTTGACTCATGGAAATCTTTTCTTCTTTTGGAAGTCGAAGCAGTTCCATTATTGCCTCAATTTATTGATTGGCTTATGAAAGCTCTATAAGGCAATCGTGTTCCTTCTTCTTCATAATCTATAAGACCTTGTCTCTTGTTTCAATTCCAACTTGCATTAGCCATATCCTCTTGGTAAAGTCCTCCTTGATCTCTTCGAACTCCTTCAAGGGTGTACTTTTTTTGGCTTCAAGGCTTTTCATTTACATTTCTACCTCCTTGTTCTTGTTAGGCATGTCTTCTATCTTCTTTTGGAGGGTACCATTCCCCACATTGACAAATTCAATCTCAAATGTGAGATTCTTGTTCCCTTGTTCAAGCTCATCAACTTTCACTGTTTCTACTTTGAAGGCATCATTCTTCTTGCTAATTCTTCTTATACCTCTTCAAAGGCATTGTTCAAGATCCATCTCTATTTTCATTGCTAGCCTCGCTAGATCTTCCAAGGCCTTCAAAGCACCTTTCTTTTCCACTACAAGTCTTTCTATTTGTTCTTCCAATTCATTATTCTTGTTAGAGACTAAGCCATTCTTCTCTTTGAGTGTACCATTTTATACTCTGAGTGATTGCACTTCAAGTATAAGCCTTTTATTTAGCTATCGGAACTCATTTTCCTTTGTTGTTTCCAAGGCTTCTTTGCCTTCTAGCTTATTCTTCAAAAGTTGCACTTTCTTCTTGGTAAGTGTTAAAGTAACACTTGGACGTTAGGTTTGATTCATGAGATGGGTCATGATATTAAAAAAATCCTATTTAATCTAGTTGGACTTGGTTAAAATGTCAGATTAAGAAGAACACAAAAGAGCTTGAAGAATAATGTAATTACTTGAAGACCAAGGAATGCCTTGGGCAACTTTTGTAATTAGACATTATTTTAGGTTAAATAACCCATTGTACTCGGTAAACTCATGTATATTTTTTATTATGAGATGATTAAAGCATTACCATGCATAAACATGTCATTTAGAATAGGTGTGCCTACACATATGAATATATATTTTGGATATATCATACACCCATAATAGTCAATGATAATTATGTGTTTTTTTTTAATTGATTAAAAATTAGTATAATTCACATAGTTGGCTATTAAATAATGAGATTAGTATTTTAGAGTAAAAACTTGGTAATTTTCAATAATAACTAGTGTATTAATTAAATTGTTTAATTAGTTAGATTAGTTAGGTCTGTCACTTAATATTATGTTTAATTAGATTAAAGTCTTAATATAATTGGATCTAATAATGTGATTAGTTTTGATAGTTAAAACTTGGTAAATCACATTATATAATTCTAGACTTAGAAAAATTGTTTTCATAGATTAGAATTTGAATAATGAACTAGATTTTTAATTAGTTAATAATCGGATTAGTTTATTTGAATAAGATTCTAACAATTTTTCATGCCCTAGACATTTAGAATGAAATTATCCATTTAATCTTAGTAATATGTAGGTGCATTAATAATTGAAAACCGTAACTCAAAATAGTGAGTGGGAAAGGGATATATGACATTATATCCCACAGTCTCCATCATTGGTTTAACACTGTGGGATTAAAGCGGGGTCTCGAGATGACTTTGTTTTCATCCTCCCTAAGGAGGGTCTCCTTGTGAGTCAAAACCAAGGTTGACTTCCTAACGGATAAGGTTTCTGAGTGTATTTTGGGATTGACCGACCCTAAGGCGACAATTCTCAAGTTAAACTTAAGAGATCTGAAATGGTGGACTACACTTACAAGGTTTTAATTAAATTTGTTAATTATAAATCTGACAGAAATAAACGATGTTTGAATGATAGAGGAATAAGACCTATTCTGGTATATCATTTGATTGAGAATGTTTTGATCCAACAAGTAAGAATTTGACCGACCCTAAGGCTGCACTTGCTTGCGGTATGTGAACACACTTTTTTCGTCATTAAGAAATTACGAATTCAAAACTAGTAAATCAATAAGTGAAGGTATCATCCACAGGGAGTTGTCATCCGTCGATCATCTCATGTTTTAGAGTTTATTGAAAGCAATGTAAATTAGAACATAGCAAGGGTGAGAATGGTATATGTGAGGTGTAGCATATGGGTATATTTGTGTGAGACAAGAGCAATGGAAGGAAACAAATAAAGAAAACATAGAAGAACATGAAGGGGTGAAAATGGTTATTAAATTGATAAAATAAAATATGCGGATAGAAGAGATGCATAAGAATGGATACTTATGGTACTCATGATCACCTAAACATTAGCACCACATAAAATAACTAACTGCAAAGACACTCCTACATATTGGGCTAATCTTCCTAGGCTAGAGATTTCAGGATGGCTTGGATTGGAGTGCTCACAATCCACCCATTTCACTTTTGCATTGGATAGATGTAAGGTAGCCGGGAAGGCTTGGATTAGAGTGCTCACAACATATCCCATCCAATTCAAGTGAGTTTGATTAGACACCTAATGTGTGTATGGTTAAAAATATATATTGGTACCTAATGTAAACCAAGAGTTGGAGTGCCTACATGGCTCACAAAGACATCACAATTCAACCTCTACAATGAAGTGGGAGTTGGAGTGCCCATCCAAACCAACGTGAGTATTGAATGCTTTAAAGACCAATATCAACCACTAAATGATATGGGAGTTGTAATGCCTACCCATTTCATAAAGATTACAATTAAACTATAATTACTCAAATAATTTCAATCAATCAACAAGAACCAATAGTTGGAATGCCTACTTAATTCAAGAGATAATTAAACAAAATTAAGTACAATGAAAGGAACAAAATAAGAAGAAATCAAATGCAAGTCAATCAAATAAATGGAACTAGTATTAGGGTTCACATATTTCCCAAATGGGGGTACACATCAAATAAAGAAAATACATGAGAAGAGCAAAAGAAGAAACCTAAGGTGTCTCTATCGGATATCTAAGCCCGGAGAGGGGCCTAATTGTCATCTCGGATCTCTAAGCTCCTCATTCTCATGGACAAGGTAGGATGGCTCTTTCCTCATGAATCTTCTCCAAAGATGGGTGGTTGTAAGTAGAAGGTGATAGTAGGGAGGCATTCATGGAGGAAAACCTCCACAGATGCCTTTAGAAGCTCCTCTCTCTGTTGATTAGGTGGAGAAGATGAAGTATGGAATGAATGGATTAATTGAATATATTGGTTGATATAGGCATAAAATGACAACTTTTCCCTTCTTAAAAATGGCTAAAAACGAGACTTTTGCCAAGCTGGAACAAGCAATGCATGGGTAGTGCATAGGTAAGGACCCGTACAGTGACCCGTGCATGGACCATATGCCTTTTTTATGTTTCTCGGGGTTATGAATAGTGTGTCGGTAAGGACTTGTGCATGGACCTGATGCCCATGTTTTGCTTCTCTAGTATGTTCAAGTGTGCGGGTTACATGCTGGTTGTACATGGGTAGGGACTCATACAATTTCCATTCTTTATTTTCTATCTTTCGGTGCACGAGTAGTGCATAGGAAAGGACCTGTGCAGTGACTCACGCACTAATGTTTTTTTCTTTCATCAATTTGGCTTTTTTTTAACCCAAAAGTTTCGGTTTCCATCTCCAGCACCTAAAAATCATTGAATGCCTGCAATCTTTATAAAATGAGCCATTAGACACTAAAATATGCTCGAAAACAAGCTAAAGTATATGGAATTGAGGGCCAAAATATAGAACAATTTTGGCACGATCAGTATGTTGGATTATCGTGGTGTAGAAACGGTTTTTAAGGATTTTTCTTGTTCATTAAATATGTTCATGCATCATATTTTTCTGGCAAGGCTAAGAAGTGGAAGAGGTCTCCTAGCAAGGCTAAGAGTAAGCCCAAACCAAGAAAGCCCAAACCAAGAAGAAGGGCACCTATACCTACAAGGATAAAGGTAAAGGAAAATGTTTCCACTGTGATAAAATCGGTCACTGGAAGATGAATTGTCCTCAATATATAGAGGAGGTTGCTAAGAAGAAAAAGGAAAAAGGTAAATGCGATTTACTTATTATTGAATAATGTTTAGTGGAAGATGATTCTTTACCTTGGATAGTTGATTCAGAGGCCACTAACCATATTTGCACTTCCTTGTAGTGGACTAACTCTTGGAGAGAGCTTGAGGAGAGAGCATTCTATTTGCGTGTTGGGCCATGGGATGTCTTGTCAGCAAGAGCAGCGGGAGTAGTTAGACTCAAGTTTGAAAATTGTTTTCTTATTTTAAATTCTATTTATTTTATTCCTGGATTCAAAAGGTATTTGATTTCTGTGTCAAAAATATTGGAACATTTATATTCTATTTCTTTTAATAATAAGTCAATTATTATTTCTCGAAATGGTTTAAATGTTAGGTTTTCATCCTAAAGCTTTTAATTTGTAAATGTGAATAGAACATAAATAAAAGTAGTAATTTATTCATTCAAATTCTCTCATACATTTATATATCATGTGTACTTAACATCCAATATTTCCGAATGTAATTTCGAACTGAGTATATGAATGTCATATACAGATGGATTCAGTTTGAAACAAGCAATCTATAGAGTTCGTAGATAGCAAAAAAAGACTAGATACTTTAGTTGTGGTTAATCTACAACTGTGATCCATTCCGTAATGTATAGTGATAATATCCTTAATCATTCATATGGTAATATAAGAAATGGGGGCAACTTGTATGATGTGATCATGTAGGACTGGACCACGATCTATAAGAAGCTCTCACCAAAATCCATTTCACATTGAGATTCATATATATCAACAAATGATGGCTATATATGGGTGATGTTTATCCTGAGTGTCTTGTCGACTCCTTCAGGTTAGATCGTTGTTTTTGATATACCATGGGTGAGATGTTTTTGTGTAAAAACATCTACAGTTAAAAGAGTGCAACTTCAGGATTTTAGTGGAATAACACCGAAGTTAATAATCATAAAATATTAATTAAAGAGTTTAATTAATTATTTCTAAGGATTATTAGAGTTCAAAATACTATGGATCCATTAGGTTCCCTTGCTAGCCCGACTAATTAAAGGTAACAAGGGTCATGGTTAATTATTTGGATTGTCTGATTAATTATGTTATAAAAGTGACACGTGTTTATTTAGGATTTAATTGAATAGTGAAATTATTCAATTAATGAATATTAATGATTAAATTAATTAAATAATTATATTATTTAATTATGTGATTAATCATTAAATGTAGGGTATTGATTGATATTTGTTTTTGAATGAAGATAAGTAATGATTATTTTATTTTTATTAAATCAAATATTTAAATTTGAATTTAATTTAAATTCAAAATATTTATTATCCTTATTGATATATATGATATATTTAAAACAATTAATAAAAAGTGGTTAAGTTAAAAAAGGATATATATATATATATATATATATGGAAACTTAACAAGAGAGACCATAACTTATCAACGAGCGATTAAGTGTTAATCATACAAAGACCAAAAAGAACAAAAAATCCTTAGAAAAGTTCTAGGCATTTTTTTTTTCAGTCAAGTAGTAAAGAAAAAAAGTTTCTTCTCTTTCTCTCTACATCCTCATGTTGTTCATGTGTACCGTGATGCACCCACACGTAGTTGCCGGATTGTAGGACATAGCCAGGAAGATTTACTGGTTAAGATCAGGAACAAAATCGAAAGATTGAAGGAGCCGTCAACGTCGGTATGACAAACATTATATCCTTATTGTTTATTCTTAAATACTGTACAAAGGTTGTTTTATTGCTTTTAAAATTTTTAATATCTATTTCCGTTGCGCAATATAAACCTAGACACCAACATAAAATATTTGTTCATGTTTGCATGAAACCAACTTATATGTTTTAAGATCGTTAATTCATACATCACTGCTCAATGCTGAATTGTTTAAAGTTGAAAAAACTAAAACAAAACGATAGAAAATTTCTCCAGATATGAAACGTATCTATGGCATATAAGACTTAGGCATATTTGAACTTGTACAAATGCGGTTAAATTGCCTTAAGCTAACCTTGGGGAGTGAATAAGCTTTTACACCTTTTTGAATCCCTTGAAAAATAAACTTACGTTTGTCTCTCTAGCTAGCTTGAATAACAATACTTAAGATAATAAAGCATATGTAGATGATCAATATGTATTATCAAACAAGCTTTCAAATTGCTAGTGAAAGGATTAACAAATGAAACTAAAAACAAACAATACTTGTATTCTCATTATTATTCAATATGTACGAGTATTCAATCAAGAACGATTATATACAATTATATCTAATATACACATACAAAGACATTTACAACTTTGATCAAGTGTAGAGCTTGTATATCAAATTTTACAAAAATCTTGTTTTCAAGAATATTTAGAAATGGCCAATGTGAAACAAGATAACAACATACACATACAAGTATATAATAGGGATATGAAGAATTAACACAAGTATTTTTTTAACGTGGTAAAACCTCGAAGAAGGAAACATCCACGGGTCGAATACAACCTTCGAGTACTTTTATTATTGGAAAGTAGACAAGACATTCCTCAAAAGTGACAAACAAATGACACAGTCTATATTGGACTCGACGTCTACCCAATCCCTATTAGTAGATTGGAAATTCCTTAGAAGTGATCAACAAATGACTTACTTTCTATTGAAGTCCACTCTAATCAATACCATTAAGAAGTTGGAATTCCTCAAGATTGATCAACAAATGACTCACCCTCTATTGGACTTCATCGCATCTTAATATCCCGGGTCTACCAATAAAAAATCTAATTTCTATCCAATGCACCATTGCCTCTAGAAAGTCTCTCTTGCTTGATTATCCAAACCTCATGTCCTAACCAAGACTCCTTGCTTCGCTATCCGTACCTCATGTCCTAGCCAAGACTTCATACATTTTACAAGGACTTCCTAAATGTGATCAATGAATGCAAAAATGCAAACAAGCACTCAATTGAGATCCTCTAAAAAGTCCAAAAGTATCACAAGCCTTTCCTTTGTTCTTGTATGACATAAACGTCACACATTTATCACTAAACTTTTCTAATAGAGGTAGTAGCACATATTCCTCTTATGTCTTCACACCTAGAGCCAAACACAATTAAGTGATAAACCCCGGTAGTGCCAACATTTTATCCAACCTAGTTGACAAAGCTGCACTATCAAGATAAGTCGTGAAAACTTCTCCAAGGTTTAGTAAATGTACTGAAGAACAAAATTGGAAAGCTAGACCCTAAGTCTATGGTTTGGTTTATAGGTTATTCAAATAAGACTAGATATGGATACTTCTATAGCCCTAAAGAGATTAAAGTATTTGTATGGACAAATGCAACATTTCTTGAGAATAACTATATGAGTGATCATAAACCTTGAAGCAAGATTATGTTAAATGAGTTAGAGCTCGGTACGACCAGTACTCAATCAACAAGAGTTGTTGTTCAACCTACGTATGAGAATCAGACGGTTCCTAGTCAGACCACACTACCACCCAAGCATAGTGAGAGGGTTGTACGACAACCTAATCGCTATTTAGGTATTAGGGAGGCACAAGTTGTCATCTCTGATGATAGTATGGATGATCCATTGTCATTTAAATATGCAATGGAAGATTCTGACAAAGAGGAATGACATAAAGCCATAAATCTCAAGATGGAGTCCATGTACTCCAACTCATTCTGGGAACTTGTAGATTTACCAGATGGGATAAAACTCATGATTGTACATGGATCTACAAGAGAAAGAGATGAGTAGACATAAAGGTAGAGATCTTCAAAGCAAAGATAGTGGGAAAAGGTTATACCCAAAAGAAGGAGGTCAATTATGAAGAGACCTTCTCACTAGTAGCTATGTTTAAGTCTATTCGGATTCTTTTATCCATTGCTACCTATTTCAATTATGAAATTTGGCAAATGGACATCAATATTGTATTTTAAATGTCAATCTTGATGAAATCGTCTATACGATGCAACCAGAGGGATTCGTGTTTCAGGATCAAGAGCAAAAGGTATGCAAGCTATAAAGGTCCATTTATGGACTAAAAGAAGCATCTAGATCTTGGAACATTAGGTTTGATAATGCTATCAAAACCTATGACTTTGAGCAAAACATCGATGAGCCTTGTGTTTACAAGCGGATCATTGATAAGAAAGTATTTTTCTTAGTTCTATACGTAGATGATATTATACTCATTGGGAATGACGTAAGGGTATTGTCGTAAGTAAAGGGCTGGCTGGCTAGCCAATTATAAATGAAAGATTTGAGAGAGGCGAGTCATGTTCTAAAGGTCCAATTAAATAGGGATTGTAAGAACAAACTTTTAGCATTGTCTCAAGCGTTGTATATCAGCAAGGTACTTATTCATTTTTCGATACAAAACTCCAAGAAAGGTAACTTATCTTCTAGGCCTGAAGTTCACTTGTCTAAGGAACAGTGTCCTGAGACACCTTAAGAAGTTGAGGATATGAGACATGTTCCATATGCATCTGTAGTAGGCAGTCTTATGTATACTATATTATGAACGAGACCTGACATCTGCTTCGCAGTGGGAGTAACCAGTAGGTTTTAGTCCAACCCAGGATTGGATCAGTGGATTGTAATAAAGGTCATTCTTAAGTATCTTCGGAGAACGAGAAACTATATGCTAGTATATTCAGGGCAGGATTTGATCCCGTAAGGATTTATAGACTCTGATTTTCAGTCAGACAGGGATTATAGAAAATCCACATCTTGATCAATTTTTACCCTTGGTGGTGGAGTCATAGTATGAAGGAGTGTTAAGCAATCATGTATTGCTGACTCCACCATGGAAGCCGAATATGTAGCAGCTTGTGTAGCAGCTTGTGAAGCAGCTAAAGAGACTGTTTGGCTCTATAAGTTTTTAACTGATCTGGAAGTTGTTCCAGATCTAGATAAGCTCATTACACTTTATTGTGATAACAATGGTGCTGTGGCTAATTCCAAAGAACCAAGAAGCCACAAAAAGGAAAGCATATAGAGAGGAAATATCATATCATCAGAGAGATAGTGTACAGAAGGGATATGACCGTGACTAAGATAGCGTCATTGGATAATCATGTTGATTCATTTACGAAGACTTAATGGCTAAAATGTTTGAAGGTTACCTAGAGGGTCTAGGGTTACGAGATATGCTCACATGTTTTAGTGTAAATGGGAGATTGTTGGGGTTTATGCCTAAAGATTGTAATTTGTAAATGTGAATGAAACATTAATAAAATAAGTAGTTTATTCATTCTATATACCTATCTCATACATTTATATCATGTGTACTTAACATCGAAGATTGTTGGATGTAATCTCTAACTGAGTATATGTGTGTCATATATACAAATGTATTCAGTTTGAGATGAGCAACCTAAAGAGTCCATAGATAGCAAGTAGAGTTTGGTACTTTATTTGTGGTTAATCTACAGTTGTGGTTTATTCTATAATGTACAGTGGTCTTAACCTAGATTATTCATATGGTGAAATGAGAATGGAGGCACCTTATATGATGTGATCATATAGGACTGAACCATGATCTATATGAATCTCTCACCAAGATCCGTTACAAGATAAGATTCATATATATTAACAAATGATGACTATATATGGGTGATCTTAATCCTGAGTATCTTATCGACTCCTTTAGGTTAGATCATGGTTTTGATATACTATGGGTGAGATCAGAGTTGTATTCTCGATCAACAACTTCGTATGTTAGAATTACGGTTTGGCTTGTGGTTGGAAAGGTCTGTGCACAATAGTGAAATCCAATCCTTCTTGCGAGAAGTAGATGGTAGTTCCCTTAGGATTGATTCATGGCTTGAACAGTATGAGCGCTCTCTTTCTTCTGAAAAGGAAGTTAGGTATTGTTCATTTGAGAATCAATGGTACTTAATGGAAAAGATGTAATTAGGGAGGTATAACAGACTTTATGACCTAGCTCTAATTATGAACTACTTGTGGAAGATCATACTGTATGTAATAGCTATATCGATGGACAACTGTAATTTCGGTTTGTGTAATACATCTACAGCTGCAGTACGACCTCAGGTTTTTAATGGAACAACTTTGAGGTTAATGATCATGAAATATTAATTAAAGAGTTTAATTAATTATTTCTAAGTATTATTGGAGCTCAAAACTGTGGGTATATTAAGTCCCCTTGTTAGCCCGATTGATTGAAGGTAATAAGGATCATGGTTAATTAATTGGATCGTCCAATTAATTGTGTTACGTAAGTGACACGTACTTATTTGGAGATGAATTGAATAATGAGATTATTTAATCAATATATTAATAATTAAATTAATTGGATAATTAGATTATTTAATTAATAAATTATATATTTAATAATTATTAATTAATTGGAGGTTGCAAGTTCAAATCGTGATTGAAATAAAGATTAAATAATTAGATTATAAAATAATCTATATTAGATTATTTTATTCTTTAAAAAGTCAAGTGATTAAGTTCAAGTTAAATAGAGTTATGTAGGAGTTAGAAACATTCTCTACCTAGGACATTTAAGTACTACTTATACTTTTTGGAAATATAGTTAGAAAAAGGATTTGTATATAGTTTAAAATATATATAGATATATTTGCATAACAATTATACAAGAGACTAATTGTGATTCTTTGAACCAAAAACACAAAAAAACAAAGCCCTAGCAAGTCTAGGAAGATTTCAATCAAAAGAAAGAAAGAAAAAAAATCTTGCTTGTGGTGGGCAAATTTGCCAAGAAGATAGAAAGAGTTATATTCTTCAAGCCTCTGCATCCTCATGTATGTTCCTGGAAGATTGTAACGTGCTCACACACAGTTACTGGATCGCGAGACATAGCGAAGAAGACTTTGTGGTTCGTAATCGGAATAAAGCTTAAGGAAACGAAAGAGTTAGCATCAAGTGTATGATTTAAATCCAGCTTTATATATTCTTTTATGTTGTATATAGTTTACAAGTTGCATAAAAAATATAAAACCCATTTTCGCTAGGCAATGTAAATCCAGATTCCTACATTTTTAACCACGTCTTTTAGTTTTGTCAGAAGCCTTGCCGGGTCAAACATGCCCGAATCACGTTTTTATCCTCTATTATTGGTCTGTAGGTCTTTATTTTGACCACTATATGACCATTGATTGTTTGGATTTAATCTTAACTAACGTCGGTTAAGTTTTGTATCGATACTAGGGATGACAGCGGGTCGGGTTTGGGTGGGTTTTGTAAAATCCAAACCCTCACCCACGCCCGCCCGCAAACCAACTTAGCGGGTTCGCGGGCGGGTTTGAACCTACGAGTTATGGCTACACCCATACCTTCACCCACTAACCCGCGAAACAATATTGGTTAATGGGTGGAAGATTCACCCACGGGATACCCACAAACCAACAACCAACGAACCCGCAAACCCGCGATTTATCATTTGTAAATTTCCACATGTAATCACCTATTTGATACTTAATTGAATTAAATTTCTATTTCTAATTCCCTACTTGATACATTACAAAACAATAATAGCTATAAAAATAAAACGACTAAAAATAATTCAAATGTCTATGTATGTTTATATACAAGTATTTTATTTATACGGGTTTACGGGTTTACGGGTTTACGGGTTTACGGGTCTAACCCGCGAATTCGTTTTTCCAATCCACACCCGTTCGTGAACCCACTGAATTGTTTATTAAATGGGTTCGCAGGTCCGCAGATCCGCAGATCCGTAGATAGTAAATTCATCATCCACACCCAATCCTACAAGATCTAGTTAGGACGGATACCCGTGGATACGAGTCAAATTGCCATCCCTAATCGATACCTCCAAAGTGCCATATCCGTATAATTATGTCTAACCTCAGAGGTGTTTGCTTTTTGTATTTTCTTAATCGAGAAGTATTAATTAATTGAAAGGGAACCGGCAGTATCAACCAGCAGTGATATTTCGTGCCAGCAAAACCCTAATTTTTTACTGCAGTTGGGTGAAGTGGTGGAAATGGAAGAGACAGTGCGGGATGGGAAGGAAAGTAAAAAGGAGAAGAGAAAATCAAGTTGCACTTTCATTTTCTCTGATCAACAACAATTATCTTCTTCGCAGAAGAAGAGAAAGAGTAACACACGAGTGGTTTCTCCATATTTTCAAAAGGAGGTTTCGAAGAAAACAGACAATGCCAGCGATTTCGAAGAAGAGAAGACTGCATTTTACGATGGAAAGTGCAAGCTTGTAACTGAAGCCAATTCAAGTTTAAAAAGTTTTGATGATATGCTTTCACAATTTGCTTACAAGGGTGATGGTATAGCACATATACATGTTCGAAAGGTTGGAAAACAGAGGCAAGAGTTGCTAAATGGGTGTAACGAAGAAGGAAGAAGAAAGGTTCATTTACAAGTTCGAAAGGTTTCCCCTTACTTTCAAACAGCAACAGAGGAAGAAGAAATTCCACAAGGAAAAGTAAAGGGTGAAACCAAGAATAGCATGGCTCATTTGCAAGTCCGAACAGCAGGGTATAAGGAATCGAAAACGAAACAAGAAATTTCACAAGGAACAAGGAAGGGTGAAAGTGAGAATAGCATAGATCATTTACAAGCCCGAAAGGTTTCCCGTTACTTGCAAACAGAAACGGTACGAAAACAGGAACAAGAGATTCTAAATGGGTGTAAGGAAGAAGAAGAAATTTCGCAAGGAAGAAGAAAAGCACTTTTGCAAGTCCGAAAGGTATCCCCTTATTTTCGAACAGCAACAGGAAAAACAAAGGGAGAAAGCAAGAAACAAAAGGTGCTAACTGGGTGTAAGGATGAAGAAATTTCGCAAGGAAAAACAAAGGGTGGAAGCAAGAAACAAAAGATGCTAAAGGAATGGAAAACGAAAGTGAAACCTCCAAAACCATGTTCAAAGAGTTGTAGAAAAAAAGTGAAGCTCTCCCCCTATTTCCAGAATGTAGCTAAACAAGAAGAAATTGCTGATGGTGGCATAGCATCTCCCGAGGAGACTAAAAAGCCAGTGAATAAGCAGAAGAAGCAAAAATCGCAAGTTCTTACTGCCGCCCAGAAGCGTGATATAGCATATTTGAGGAAAACTCCAGATAACGCTTGGATACCTCCACCCTCTGGACTTGAAGTTCCTCTTCTCCAAGAGAATCAAGTTCATGATCCGTGGAGGGTCTTGGTGATATGCATGCTTCTGAACATCACCAGTGGTAAGCAGGTATGCTATTTTTGTTATCCTAGTTTCTTAATGAGATTTATTTATTTACTTGCATAGTTGCATCCTTGTGAGTTATATGTGTGAAACTTGTGGTCACTGGTTGACTTGTTAGAAATTTATGTTTGGTTGATTAAGTTATGTTTGACCCTCTTGAGAACAATTTCTAGATAGCTTGGAAGAAGTTAACTACAAATGATACCATCCAAGAAGTTAAATACAAATGTTATCATCCAAATAAAAGGACTGGAAAATTTTGTAATACTCAATGGTAATTTATGTGGCTTGTTTTGTCTCCTGAACTTCTCATGGTAGCAAAGGGACCCTATTTCAACATAGTCTACCCAGGAAATGGAATTTTTTTTTTTCCTTGTGTGTAAATGTGTAATTCTGTTCTTAAACTAATGTTTGTTACTACATGAATGGCACTACTGGCTATCTATATTCATAGTTGTGGACTTAAAATTACATTGATACGCATGTGAAGTAAAGAATGAAATGTAGATGAAACATTTCATAGGAAGGACTTTAGCTGCAGTTGCTGGAGCAAAATTAAGACGGACGACTGTTAAGTTTAACAACAAAAAGAATAAAAGAAAACTAAATTTTGGTAATTGAATTAGGGACATTAATTAGTTCAACTTTTTGCAGTTGTAAATTTAGTAAATTGCACTTTGCAGTTACAGTGGGTAACAATTCCTAAAGCAATGGGTTCTTGTTCAGCTGGTTTTATGGTATTCGTTATTTTATAACCCTGGTTTAAAACTGAACCACAATTCCTTGAAATTTTTTCTTTCATATCTTCATCTTCCTGTTTCAGAAAAGAGCAATGATGTATTAGATATCTAAACCTAAGAAGTTTGGGTAATGATTAATTTTGTATTTTGTATTTGAATTGTTTAGCTGAATGTTCCTACAGTTTAGATGGTTTGCTTTCAGCTATGATGTCGTTTTCCCCCCTTTGCTTTATGTAGTCATAAATATAATCCTAATTTAGTTACAAGATAGAGCAAAACATTCAAGTATTTTGGGTAGAAAAGAACCTAGCAGGGTAGTAACGACAAGACACGAGGTGGTGATTTTCTTCCTTTCAAGAAACACTTAAATTTTTTACATTTCACAATTCTGTTTCTTGTGTTTGATTAAAGTTATGCTCTGAGTTAATTTAATCGGTAATAATATGGAGAATCAGCCATAGTTTAAGTGTATTGTCAATCTTTGGTTATACTTGATGTATTCTCCAGATTTTTGATAATTTATTTTTTGAGAAATTCTTTGAACTAAATTTAACATGACAATGTCAATGTGCTTATATTTCTTCCTCCTATTAGGAAATTCTGCAAGACCCTCGAGTATGGCAATCCTAAGCTTCAAGACGTGATCAACTTATTCCAGATTAAATTAAAAAAAAATTGGTGTTGTCCCCCCCTCCCCCTTAGGGCCTAGAATGATCAACTATCTCTTTGAATATTTCAAGTATGTACATTGTTCTTACTTCAATTGAGTTATGAGCTCTAAATGTTTTGAAGTGACTGTTGATCAAATGGTTGCTCTTGCAATTGGTTCACCCTATTCTAATTAGAAGGCACCATGCATCCTTTAATACAAACCTTCCTCTTCTTCCTTGTTGAGCACAAGTTAAAGGACCCTATCACAATGAATGATTGGACTCTTGGATCATACTAATATCTGCAATTAGTTTATTGGACTAACCGGCCGCAAAATGAGACTAGCCAGTAGCTTACTTTTCTAATCTCCAGTGATGATTTTAGTGTATCTGGTATCCAACTTATGATGCTTCTCAATAACAGCAGTCTCTTAACAAGATTCTATAGTCTAGGTTTGGGTGCTTTGGCTTTTGTTTCATGAAGTTTATTACAGTATATTAGAATTTTTAGTTTATGTTAGCTTTGTAGTTCCTGAATGTAAAATAAGCTGAAAAAAGTAGCTTAAAGGTATCTTTCTCGGTCTTGATAAGAGATTGAGAGGCAAGCAGGTGCTACAACCCCCTGACTTTCTCCGTCTCTAGTACCTTGTCTTGCTTTTTTTTTTTCGGTCTTATAAACTACTATTGCTTTGTTATGTAATTGAAGCATGCACGACAAACTGTAAGAAGGGGAGAAAATGGAATCTTGAAACATCTTATGTAGTCATTGTTGTTCAGGCACACATATTTTGCACGAGGTGTTGTTTATGTCTAATTCTTGTTATTGAAGAAATGAGTAAACAACAACAAAAGTAGTGATGTAGGACCAACACAAGAGATAAGAAATAGATAGAGATTTTAGAGAGATAGAGAAAGGAGAGAAATAGAGATTGGAGACAGACAATTAGAGATTGGAAACAGAAAGGGGAGAAACTCAGAAGAAAGGAGATTGGAAAACTAATCGGTCAATTTATTTCATTCATCAAGTTTGCTTACAAAAAGGCTCTAAAGGTGTCTTTTATAGCAAACAATATAAAAAGATAAACATCTAAATCCTGATAAAGATAAATAAAACTTAAACTTATTTCTGAAGGAGATAATTTATTTCGAAGATAATAACTACTAATAATGCTTATCTAGTTCCCCATCATTCTCCCCTGCTTGAAAGGAACTCGTCTTCGACGAGTGGAAATTTAAAAAAGACAAGCTGCCATTATAAATCCAAGGGATAGTCACACCAAACAGAGGCTGTATGAAAACCAACCACATTTGAATAGCCCATGATGCAGTAGAATATGCCAAACCTGTATAGACATCACAAACACCCCATGGAGGCTTGAAGGTGCCTCGAATAAGATATAAATCTATCATAGTCTTTGAAGCAATAGTTAAATTGGTAGGCAAATTAAGTAAATAAGTAATTGATCCAGGTGTAAGGCTAGACGAACCAAGTATAAGAGGAGGAGTAGAAAACTTCTGGAAAGAAAGAGTAGGCAGAGGCTTAAGACAAATGTGAGCAATTGTATAAGAACTATAGTGCCTAAAAGACAGAATCACTATCAGAATCACATGTCGAGATACAACGTATGACACCTAATTGTCCAATACCATTGCCACCAAGATCATCTAGGCCTAAGTCATCAACGACCTCTAAAGGTTCAACAATTTCTTCATCTATGGGAGGATTATCAAGCTCTTCAGTCAAAGCTAGGGTACGAGTGGGACAACGGGAAGCTATATGACCTTTAGCATGGCAATTGAAACATTCAATCTAAGAGTTAGAGATAGTATGTGAAGTAGGATTACTACCAGGCTTGAAACTCTTAATTCCTTAAGGTGCCGTAGGTTGAGAACTAGTAGATTCTAAAGATGTCAACTGAGGTGTTTGAGAATTTTCAAATGGGGTAGGCCTTCGTCTAAGAGTGGAAGGTAAGCTAAAGTAAGTCTCAAACTCCAAGGCCTTATGATAGGCCTCCTTTAAAGTTGTAACAGAGTGCACGTTTACTTCTCTTTTAATCTCGAGTTTTAGGCCATTGATAAACCTAGCAGTGGCAACACAAGGTTCTTCTTTTATCTCACATCTCACCCTAAGATCCTCAAATCAAGTTAGATAATCGGTAACACTAGTTGAGGCTTGCTTAAGGTTTAGTAATTGATCTAGCAAGAGATTCTTGTAAGAGGGAGGGAGGTATTTTTCTTTCAACCTAAGCTTCATTTCAGCCCACAAGGTAATTGGTTCTTGACCTAAATGCTCCAATTGCTTTTGAATACTTTGCCAATATTTCTTAGTAGATCATACCAATCTAAGTTTAGCAAAACAAACCTTTTGCCCTTCACTCATGCGTACCAGTCAAAATAATCTTCCAGAGCATTTATCCAATCTAAAAACACATTATGGTCAATTCTACCATCAAATTCAGTTGCATCTATCTTAACTCTTTTGGTTAAATCTCTCATATCATCATGTGCGCGCGGTTGTTCAAAATTGTAATGAGGGTGTGCCCCTTTTTGACGCCTAAAGTCTCTGGGAAATTCGTCACTTTCAAGTGGCCTAGGGTAAGCTCTAGTATGTCGGTAAGGGTTTTGAACTTCATTGTCACTACCATCATACCAATGGACATGGTCCTCATTTTGAAACTTTTTAGGGTCTGGAGGACGAGTTTGCTCAATAGGTGGAACTTGTTCATATGGCCCTAGGGTAGGGTGCATTCTAGGTGTTGGTAACAGACTCTTAAATTGTTGATGTCTTGTTAGGGTAGTGGTTGGACCCATGGTCAACTCAGGTTTAGGTTCCTTAGACGACACTGGTTGTTTACCTACACTTTTGAGGACTTGTTGCATTATGGTCTCAATATTTGCAAACCGAGTGTTAAAGGATTCTAGACTCGTTTTAACATTGGTTAACTCATTTTCTAGAGCAGTCATTCTTTCGTTTTGAGCTTTGTTGGACTGTTCAAACTCCTGTTTGTTCACCATATTGACACAAGGGTTATAAAAAGATCAATGCAAAGTACTTGAAATCCTACAAATTAACAATTGAGCAATAAGTAAGAAGAGGATGAACCTGATAATGCGTGGAGTCTCGGCAGCGGCGAATCGATGTTGGTGGCGACAGAGATGAGCAACACCAATGGTAGGGTTCCATTTTGGGTGTCGGTTATGTCTGCAACCACACTGGAAACACAAGACAGTGTCTTTCCAATTGGCAGGGATCGTGTGGTGAACAACGATGAGCCAAACGACGCTAGAAACTCGTGGGTTTTGGTCTTCGGTGTCTCCTGAGTGTTGTGAAGCTGGCGGTGAGTCGCCAATCGCCGGCGTTTGGTGCCGAAGTGGGACGCGGCTGCTGGTCTTCTGGTCTAGATCTACGGTGAAGGTGGCAGAACTAGTCGTCAACGATGAAGAAGAAGTTATTGATTGGCAGATTCCGATTCTGTTGGTGTTGGTGATGGCGGTCACGTGCGGTGGCTGTCAGCGGTGCGTGGTGGCGGCGACGCGTCGGTGCGTGGGATGTTGGAGGTGCTCACTTGACTTGATTGGACTGTCTAGATGTGGCAAACGGTGACTGTTTGGCTGAGTTGTATTTTTTTTTGGTGGTTTACATAGTAAAAAAAATGTAGGGTTGTGGAAGTGTGTAAGGAAAGAGATTTAGGCCCAGTTTAGCATTGTTGTGCCGTGAGGAGAAGTGCTTTTGGAATTGCTGTGGGAAGGATCGGTTGAGTGTTTGGTAAACTGATTTTCAAAAGTGTTGTAATAAAAAGTGATGTAGCAAAAAGTGCTGTAGCAATTTCAATGTGTTTGGCAAACTGAAGCAAAAGTATGTGAGTGTGTAAAATTACTAAATGGACATAGACATCTGAATGGTGCTAATGTGCTATACTTTATATTTTTTTTTTTTATTTGTACTTAGTGTTCAGTGTTGTATAATTATGATACTTTATTGAAATAATTAGTCCCATTTTTTATTCTACTTTATTGAATTAATTAGTCCCATTTCTTTATTTCTTTATTTCTTTATTTCTTTATTTCCTTATTTCTTTTTTTATTCTACTTTATTTCTTTATTTCTTTTTTATTCTACTTTATTGAATTAATTAGCCCCATTTTGTTTTACAGCTATGGCAATAATTTTTTTATATAAAAATGTAAGCCCAATTTTTTTTGGTAAATTTCGTTAAAGGACAAAGTTGGAAAGTTGGTAAAATTTTATTTAATATCACTGTAATGTGTTTTCTAAAATCAGAAGCCAAAATTCAAAAGTATGTATTTGTAGCTTTTCTAAAACTCGGTTGGGAGAAACTAAAAGTGATCAAAAGCACTTCCCCACGATTTTACCAAACACTCTGTCTTTGGTCCGGAATCACTTTTGGCCACAGAAGCAATTGGGAAAGCAATGCGAAACTGGGCTTTGATACCAAACTGATGTAGGACCAACACAAGAGATAAGAAATAGATAGAGATTTTAGAGAGAAGTAGAAAGAACAAAGAGAAATAGAGATTGGAGACAGACAGAATTAGAGATTGTGAACTGGAAGGGGAGAAACTCAGAAGAAAAGAGATTGGAAAACTAATCGGTCAATTTATTTCCTTCATCAAGTCTGCTTACAAAAAGGTTTTGAAGGTGCCTTTTATAGCTAACAATATAAAAAGATAAACATCTAACTCCTAATAAAGATAAATAAAACTTAAACTTATCTCTGAAGGAGATAATTTATTTTGAAGATAATAACTACTAATAATGCTTATCTAGTTCCCATCAAGTAGCATAAAAATACAAACAATAGATTATCTTGTAACATTGTGGAATCTTGTATTTACTCTTAAGGTATTCACATCAAATCACTTATGACCCTACTACGTATCCTTCCTTGCTAGTCCAGGAGTTATTAAGGACAACCCGCAAGGGATTTCCTAGGAGTTTGTGATAATGCTAAAAACTTAAGAAAGACTAATGGCCATCTCATTTTAGGTGTTTATTTTTTATTTTCCTTTTCTCTTTTATGTTTTATTCCTCTGAGTCATCATACTAAAACTAGCTTTAACCATAGGTCGGCTTGAGCAGGAGCATAACACTTGCATTCCTTTCGAAATACTATAGATGAGGTGGCTAGAGATACTAGTATGGTTGCTTTGCTATTATGTGTTAAATTCTGTGTGGTTGAGTGTAATGGCTGCTTATGTTGGAATTGTGCTCTTATTGATACTTAGCATTAAAAAAGTTCAAAACTTTTATGCTTGTTATAAATCATCCAACGTATGCATTTAGTTGCATCGTTACAAACATTTATTAAATTCTTTTTTTTGACTCGGTGTAATGAAGTTATTTGTTATTTTACTCAGTGGTAACTACTTCATAAAACAAAATTGAATTGGCGAATAAAGAGTATATTCTGTTTGCATTGCTCCTTTATATATTTTTCTTGTTTCTAATTTTTCACAGCAAATATAGGTTAACAAAGCCTACCCAAGCTGTTGGACAGTCTTAATTCTAATCATTTTGTGAAGCATCAAATTTTGATTAGAAATCTTTGGTCAACATTAGCATGGGCATGGATGTAGATGGCTTTTGGTTTCATGGCATAGGTGTAGTTAATATGCTTAAAAGGAAGGTTTTCATGGAAAATGTAGGCTCGCAGGGTGATTACGAAACTCTTTAGACTGTGTCCTGATGCAAAGACTGCTACAGAGGTTCCCACGGAGGAGATAGAAAAGGTGATACAAACTCTTGGACTTCAGAAGAAACGATCAATGATGATACAACGCATGTCTCAGGATTATTTGCGTGAGGACTGGACCCATGTAACTCAGCTTCATGGAATTGGAAAGTAAGTTGGCTTCCAAATTTTGTTGACCGCAATGAATGTCTCTAGCGCTCATATTTGTCTGTTGTGTACAATTGGGCAGGTATGCAGCTGATGCATATGCGATATTTTGTACTGGAAATTGGGAGCAAGTGCTTCCCAAAGATCACAAGCTAACTAACTACTGGGACTTGCTTAAGAGTAAAGGGAGCGATGAGACCGAAATTTCTTTAAGAGTATAAAATGGTTTTTGTGATGGCCATTGCTTGTGTTTATAGAGTTGACAGAATCATCAACGAGCTACATACATCTGTGTCTATTTATTAGATAGAAAGACTAATGTAATTTAGGTTTGCATATTTCTATTAGAATTTTTGGTTGGGTACAAGTTCAAGCTGCGCGATGCTGTTATTAATAGCCTATAATGTAATATAGGATGGTTATCCGGAGCTTCAACTTAGATGAGAAACATTGATATATAAAATATGTTTTTATTTTCTATTAATAATTTTGAGAATTCTATATAAATTATACTGATTCTGTGGGGCTGATTGGACTGTTTTTGTCTCATTGTTTTGGCCGAGGACTAGAACCATATCCAGAGATTCTCTTAAAATGCAGGATACTAAATGTGATACTGCATGAGTCTTTCCGTCCATAAATTTTATTTCTAAGACCAAAGATACATAATCTTATGAATAAGTACAACCTTGTCACTTCGATTTTGAAATTATTTTCAAAACTAACCTGAATGGTTTTGGTTTTTTCTCGTGCATATTGAACTCTGATGTAAAAGAGTCGAGATCTACCAACAAAAAAACGGGTGAGATCAGGCACCCGGTAATCCTTTATTATTCAAGTTGACAACCACAACGTTTAATGAAACGATGAACAACAGGAACCTGTTATTCTCTTACGATATTGCAAAAGCATCGAGGAACTGAAACAAATCCATGCGCAATCATTAACTGTAGGATTCATTCGAATTAACCAAAAAATTGCATCCGAAGTACTCAACTGTTACACTATACTAGGAACCCCACAACAGTCAAGCAACGTCTTTAATCAGATTCAGATATAGTTTCATGGACCTGTCTCATCAACCTCCATATACAAGCTCAAAATCCCAGTAAAGCTTTCTGTGTATTGCCCCAGATGATTCATTGTGGTTTGAGACCTGATAATTATTCAGTTGTTAGTGCTTTATATGCTTGTTCACGTAAAAAATATTTGATGGGTGGTCAGATTGTTCATGAAATGATATTGAGGTTTCGATTAGAATCGATTGTTGGTAATGCTTTGATTGATATGTATTGTAGAAATGGAAATGTTGACGTTGCTCAATTGGAAAGCAAAGACATTGCTTCATGGACTAGTTTGCTGAATAGGTTTCTAATGTGGAATGATTTTAAGTCTGCTCGCCAGGTATTTGATGAAATGCTGGAAAGAAATTCGATAGGGCTCGAAAAAATTTTGGTACTATTTTCGGGGGCTTTTGTGTAAATATCACAACTTTAATAATGTATGTTTAAAAGACATCAATTAAGGTGTCGAGACCAAAATACTCTGAAAGTGAGTTGTCGTTTTTAACGTGAGAGATAAAAAAAGTTCAATGACTTTCAAGCGATCAGAACTGTATCGACAGTTGTTTTGACAAATTCTAGATGATGCAACGGGGGGGGTACCACTTCACAGGAAGACGATCAAATTAAGTCAATCCAGGTAAGTCGGAGAAGACTCGACCAGTTCCCCCAACGAAGATAACGCAGATGATCGGGTTAGTAAATCCGATCGGGCCGTCAAGATAGTCGGGGCCAGGGTCGGGTAGAATCTCTGTTCAGGGGGAAACAAGAATGGTCGGAAAAATAGACGATCGGACGCGTGACACGTGGGTAGCACTCAGATTCGATGGAATCACGACTCAAATACGCTGAAAAAGAGTGATTTGAACAAGGCTTCTGGAAGCGCACTCTGATAAGGAAATAAACTTCCTTATAGAAATCAGAGTCCAGATCAGAAAAGAGATCTAAAGACAATTGAAGTATAAATCAACCCCAAACAGGAAAGAAAGAGAACACAACTCTAAGAAGTTAGAATTTCATTAAATGACGAAAACTTTCCTTACGTGTAAACTAAGAATTAGGGTTCTATGCATGTATAACTAGACCCTAAAAATACCCATAAAGGGGTAAACACAAATTGACTAGAAGGAGCATGAGAGAGGTTGGGTATGTAATCTTCTATTAACATAGTGAATTTCTGTGGCTGTTGTTGGCAACCGTGAACGTTTCCCCACATTGGGTTTTACCACGTAAATCTTTGTGTCTTATTTGTTTTCCGTTTACTTTTCGTTTACAACTAGTTGTAATTCTGCATTAATTGTGTGACGGGAGATTAATCCAGAAATCACCGTCAACAACTGGAACTAGAAGAAGGGGTTGAACCTTCGATATTGTTTGGTTTACATGATTAATTTTGAAAGAAGTTAGCTAAGGGCGACATTATGGACACCAGTAGAGATAGAAGTCCATCTCCTCGCAATGTTGACGTAAAGTGTGATGCCAATGTCCCAAATACTGTGGATGTCGCTGCTGTTGGGATTATGCTCAATAGTAAAAGTGTAATAATGTATTTGACAATCTTTTCATATTAATAAAGTGATTTCTAGTTTAACAAATCTTATAGCATTTATAGTTTAATTATTATAATTGTCAAAGGTAAATAACCATAAGGTCAAAAGACTATGAAAAAAGAAGAATTGTTCATACATCTGGATATGTATAAGGTAGACATAATTCTTTAGTTAGTCTTGAATAATATTCACAACTTAAGATAAAGGTTGGGCGCCTTTATCTTGTCAAAGTTGTAGATTCTTTTACTAGCAGTTGAGTGGTATCAAATGTGTTATGATGAGTCTAAAATCATCAGAGTGTAGTGTCTTTGGGCAAAAAAATCTATTGCACTGGGTGTATTGAATTGGATCACAGTGAAATACTTAATCTATAACCGTTAATGGATAAAAGTTTTCATAAAAAGACAATCAAAGAGTCTATCTCAATTCTAAGATAAATGATGGACTTATGGTTGCAAGTGTTATCATTTGAGCTATCAATGAGTACGATTATATATCATAGTCTATCCTCGATAGTTTGGTGGTATTCATTTGTTAATCGATAGAGGACTTCATTTATAGATATGGACATCGTGGCTCCATTTATTTAATGAGAGTAGAATATCATCATATTGATGTTTTGAGGTATTGGATATTAAATCTTAATGTTAAGTTTTCAATAGTGTCTATTGAAAATGACTTATAGATAAGTCAAAATATCCAAGTTCAAAATGTGGTCATATGAGTAAATATGGTAACTTGGAGAGCTACATGCGGTCTATGAGCTCTTGGCGATTACTAGTTGTTATATGTAAATTTTATCAGATGTACACGTCATTGATAGGGTGGATAAGATTGCCAGGTAGATATCCGAATAGGCATTCAGAAAATACCCTTCAAGACAAAACTAAGGAATGAAAACCAGAGTGAGTGTGAACACGAGTATTCGGCAAACCATGACCTGCTTGGGACCAAGTGATGTCATGTTCTGCTCGGGATAAATATGAAGAAATCTGAATAAAGAAGTCCAGTACATGACTCGCATATGAACCAATAGTCATATTAAAATACTTAAAGATATCCACGTCGAAGAAGAATTCCAAGAATAAAATACCAAACAGGAAAAAGGTTCCAGATTATGCAACAACTTTATTTCTTCAAGAAATTTGTAAGGAAATAAGTCCTAAATGGACTATATCACTAAAGTCCTAAATGGACTATATCACTAGAGTCCCATTCGATCTCCATACAATCTCCGAGATGGGAAAGAAGATAAAGACTACTCCAACAAGTAACCAATTATAATTAAATACAAAAATCTTTCATTACTTGTACAAAAAAGATTAGGGTTCTATGCACATATAAATAGACCCATAATCTCTTCATAAAAAGAGCACAGAGAGAAAAAGAAAGATCGAGAGTTGTAAATCTTTATTTCAATAGTGGATTTTGGCACGGTTGCTTGTTCAACCACCCGTGGACGTTTCTCCGATCATCAGAGTTTTACCACGTAAATTTGCGTCTTACTAGTTTCAAATTGCATTCTCCTTCTCTTTCTCTTTGAGGTCACAGATAAAATCCAATCTTGTTGACTTTCTTACAAATCGAGAAATCGACCTCAACAATTGGCGCTAGAAGGAGGGGCTTGAACATTCGATTTGATTAAAAGTAATGGCTGGAAGTGGAAGCAGAAACAGTTACGGGGATGTCCAAAAATCTTCAGATAATGTTCATATTAGCGGTAGTTCACGAGATCTCGCCACGACCACCGAGAACCAACCAACGTCTCTGGCGGGGATCCAACAAGTCCCTCCGACCAGCGGAGACCTGACACGACGCTTCCGTGAGGCACTACAACAAATGTTAGCGGACGCGGTAAAAGAAGGGGTTGATCTACTAGCTGCAGAAGAAATGTAACCTCCTAATCCCCCACATACAAGGCTTCGTTCAGTTAGAGTTGGGCCGGAACCAGATGCACTAGAAGCTGGTAGGAACTCTATTCCAATCAATCAAGCTGGAGGTGTAACACGCAATCAGGATAAGGGACGTGAAACGCCCGAAGATGAACGACCACGCCAAAGGCAGAGCTATGGTCAGATAGCCTATGATAGACACCGCAAGCATGACCGGCACAGGGATCGGTCATCATCATTATAGGATAGTGATCGGCACCATCGCAAGTGTCGCCATGGAACCATACGCCTGTAAGGATCAACCCGTGAGACTCGGCAACGAAGTGAAGAGGAGTTGGAAAAAGACATGGTAGTCACCTGACGGTTTAACCATCATGGAGATCCGGTGGGAGACAGGGATATTATGATTCAGAGCCTGTCCCGAGAAGTTGAAAACAACAGGCGTCAAATGGACGCACTGGTTAGGAGATATGGGTATAATGACTTATCCGATGACGATTCTGATAGTCCATTCACCAGGGACATCCTGTGAACCCCATTTCCAGAAAGATTCAGGATGCTCACAACGGCCCTTTACTATGTCTCAACTTTCCACATACTCTAGGAGACATAGGCTCAAGATGGTTCGGAAGGTTGCCCCCGTCAAGCGTTGGAAGTTTCGGTGAATTAAGCAGAAGTTTCTCAAGACAATTTCTGGGCAATGTGCATAGAAAAAAATCAGTAGCTTACCTTTCTTAGCTGAAACAAGGGAAAGATGAGTCGTTGAAAAAATACCTGGGGAGATTTGGCCAAGCAGTATCAGAAATCGGTAGTGCAAATGATGAAGCAATAATTGCTGCATTCATAAACAATTTACAGAATGAACAACTATCTTTTGACCTAAGAAGGGTCCGTTTAACCGATATACAGATATGATGGACATGGCTGGAGGATATGCGCTAGCCGAAGAAGAGGAGTTAGCCATAGGAGGATGCTACATGCACGGAGGGAAACCCGAACAAAAAGATGCCGAGTCAAAGATACAGAACCAAAAGGGAAAACAAAAGGAAACAACAAAGAAAGAAGCAAGGACGGAGGAAACGGGCATAATGCCGACCAGACCACCGAGAAATTCTGTGGAAAATACACAAACTACACCCCTCTCCGAAAAAAGCAAGAAGAAATCCTGGCCATATTGGAAGAGAAAAATCTAGTAAAAAAGCCACACCAACAGTCTCAGTTTGCCCCGCGAAATACAATAAAGTACTGTAGATTCCACAAGGAAACCGGGCATGAGACTTCCAAATGTTACCAGCTTTGAGACTACATAGAAACCCTCATTCGGAAAGGACACTTACAAGATATAATCTTGAAAAGAGATGAGAGGTCAGAAACGAAGAAAGAGACAAGGGTCGATCATTGTTCCGGTCGAAACAAAAGGGTTAGCCTCGAGGCCAATGAAGTAATACAAACAATCTTTGGAGGACCATCAACTGGAAGAAGTAACCGAAAGCGAACTCAGGAAATCAGAGAAGAAGTGGAGGCAAGACAGAACTTTGATGTCAACTCTGTTAACCAGACCCGAAAAAGGTAAAAGAAGGATAAGACCCAATAATATTCACAAAAGCTAACTCACATGGGGTCGATGTTCGACAAATGATGCCCTGGTCATAAGTGCCAGAATTGGACACAGGAAAGTTAGGAGAATTTTAATATACAATGGTAGTTTGGCTGATATTCTCAATGTAGCTTTCTACGATCAACTCAGGTTGGACTGAAAGGATTTACAGCCTTTTGATACCCCAATCAAAGGATTCGGGGGAGTTGAGGTCAAGTCTCTCGGGACGGTAAAGTTGCCCGTAAAAATTGGAATAGCACCTTGTCAGAGAGCAATATTGCTCGATTTCGTAGTGGTAGACTTAGACAATTGGCCTTACAACGAGTTGTTAGGTCGGCCATTCTTGAATAAAACTAAGGCTGTAACAACAACCTACACTCTAATGATCAAATTCCCTACCGAACGGGGGGTCGGAGTAGCTAATCTGTCAGTTTACAAGGATAGAGACAATGGTGGACAAGTATGCACTATAACACAGCTAAATCAGAACAAGAAGTCACTATCATTCGAGTTTGACCCAAGGGAAGAAAAAGTTAAACAAAGCCTTACTGATCTACTCAAAGAATACAAGGACGTGTTCGCCTGGAGTCATGAAGACATGGTCAGGATAGATGCCCGAATAAAATCACATCATCTTGCAGTAGACCCGAATGCAAAACCAGTAATATAAAAGAGAAAGTCATTCAACCTCGAAAGAAGTCAGACAATCAAGCAAGAAATGGAGAAGTTACTCGCTGTAGGGTCAATTAGAGAGATCAAATACCCTTAATGGGTAGCTAATGTGGTCCTCGTCCAGAAAAAAAACGGTCAATGGAGAATGTGGACAGATTTCATGGACCTGGATAAAGCATGCCCAAAAGACAGCTTTCCAGATATACCAATTGGTTGATGCCACACCAGGCCACGAATTACAGAGTTTCATGGACGCCTACTCAGGGAATAACCAAATCCGAATGAATAAAGCTGATGAGGAAAAAACAGCTTTCACAACTGATCAGGGCTTATACTGTTACACAGTTAAGCCCTTTGGGCTAAAGAATACTGGAGCAACATACCAAAGGCTGGTCAACAGAATCTTCACACGCCAAATAGGAAGAAATATGGAAGTCTACATAGATGACATGTTGACCAAGAGCATCTCGGCGGACAGGCATACCTATGATCTGCGGGAAACATTCGATGTCTTGAGGAGATATCAAATGAAGCTGAATCCGAAAAAGTGCCTATTTAGAGTTCCTTCAGGAAGGTTCCTGGGTTTCCAAGTTCACCAGAGGGGAATTGAAGTAAACCCTGAAAAGATCCAAGCTCTGCAAAAATGACCTCACCAAGGACACTAAAAGATGTGCAGCGCTTAACATGATGCTTAGCTTCCTTGGACAGATATATTTCAAAGGCCATAGACAAATGAACTCCCTTTTTTAAAGTAATTAAAAAAGGAAAAGAACTCGAATTGAACAAAGAATATGAGTCTGCGTTCCTAAAAATCAAAGAGTACCTAGGGCAAGCTCCCATCCTTTCGAAACCGAAAATGGGAGAAATATTTCATTTGTACTTATCAATTACGGAATTAGCAGCAAGCTCAGTTCTAGTTAGAACATAAGATAGAGTGCAGAGGCCAGTATACTGTACCAGCAATGCACTTCTTCCAGCTGAAGCCAGGTATTCACAGGTAGAAAAAATGGTCCTAGCATTGGTTCCGGTAGCAAGGAAACTGAGACCATACTTTCAGGCTCATACAATCCAGGTCCTCACCAACTGTCCTCTTAAGCAAATCTTACAGAAGCCAGAAATTTGAGGAAGACTAACCAAATGGGCAATCGAGCTAAGTGAATTCGATATCCAGTACATCCCTAGGACATCTCTCAAAGGCCAAGCAGTGACATATTTCATAGCAAAATTCACAGAACCAAACCTGGAAGCAAAAAAAATGTTGGACAAGAGTTTCTCATGGAAATTATATGTCGATGGCTCTTCAAACACTCACGGCAGCGGGGCAAGAATCATAGTATGCACTCCAGAAGGAGATGACTTCGAGTGTGCCATGAGATTCGACTTCAAAGCAATGAATAATCAAGCCGAGTACGAGGCACTACTAGTTGGACTCAGAGTATGCATAGCCCTCGGAGCAGATGGGGTAGAAATATTTAGTGACTCACATGTAGTCGTCAACCAAGTTTTGGATGAATACCAAGCCAGAGATGAAGGTATGATAGCTTATCGTGGCATAGCAAAACAACTCCTATAGAAATTCAAAGAATATAAGATTGTCCAGATTCCTAGGGAGGAGAATGAAAAGGCAGATGCCTTGTCCAAACTAGCATCAACAACGACCACAATCAGGCCAAGAACTATTCTGGTCGCACATCTCATCAAACCAAGCACAGCTGAGCCAAAGAACTTTGAAATCTCAGAAATCCAAACACCGTCAGACGGTTGGATGACTCAGCTAAAAAGGTTCCTGGAAGAAGGCATGCTTCCAGAAGGTCCCTTACAAGCCAAACGTATCATGTATCGGTCAGCAAGATACACATTGATCGGAGGAGAACTGTACAGAAGGGGGTTTTCCCGAACACTCCAAAGATGTGTATCAGAGGAAGATGCATGTCAGATACTACAGGAAATCCACGGTGGAGTATGCGGAAACCATACGGGGGGCAAAAGTTTAGCACACAAGGTACTCACGCAAGGTTGTTATTGGCCCACTTTATTCTCGGATGCACAACGATGTTCAGAAAGCTGCAATACATGCCAAAGGATTGCTAACGATATTCGACAACCCCCTAAACAGCTTAGAAACCTTACGTCCCCATTGCCATTCGTCATATGGGGCTTGGACTTAATTGGCCCAATGCCAGCAGGGACATGGGGTGGAGCGAAGCATGCAATAGTAGCCATTGATTATTTCACAAAGTGGGCAGAAGCTGAAGCATTAGTGCATTTCACAAAAGCAAATACCATAAATTTCGTGAAGACAAATATACTCTACAGGTTTAGAGTCCTAAGCACTATCATCACAGACAACGACACCCAGTTCGATAATCTAAAATTCAGACAGCTGTGCAAAGAGTACCAAATTGCCAATTACTACGCCACACCTGCCAACCCTCAAACAAATGGGCAAGCTGAAGCAGTAAATAAAATCATCAAGCATACACTCAAAGCAAAGCTAGATGCCAAGAAAGGAAGTTGGGTTGAAAAACTCCCCGAGGTATTATGGGCATATCAGAGGACAATAAGAACTTCTACAGGAGAGACTCCATTCACTTTAGCGTTTGGAACATAAACTGTTATCCCTATAAAACATTGTATGTGTCACCCAGGGTTAGGCTATATAATGAAGACCAGAATGTTGATATGCTGTTACAAAGCCTAGATGAGCTAGAAGAGAAAATGGAAAAGTCCCGAATACGAAATATGGCATATCAACAAATAGTGGCTCGCCACAACAATTCTCATGTTCGAATCAGGAAATTCCAACTAGGAGACCTGGTACTCAGAAAAGTGTCATTGAATACAAAAAACAAAGTTGCAGGTTCCTTGGTTGACAAGTGGAAAGGCCCGTACAAGATTGAAGAAGTAGCTGGTCATTGAGCATATTGGATTACACGACTAGATGGAGGAGTCTTACCCCGACCATACAACGCCCAATATTTGAATATTTTTTATCCTTGAAATTTTGTTTTCTTTTTAGTTAGGACAATTTTAGTCAGGTCAATTATTAGCTTTGAAATTTAATCATTGTTAGTTTTGCAGTTATAAATAAAAACCAAACTCAGGATTTCCGAAATCTAAAGCATAAGATAATAACATGAAAGACGAGCATGATAATAAGAACATGCAAATAGAATGCTCGGGACCATTAATTTGATAAAATTCCCGAATGGGCAGAGAAGCTCGAAGGAGCACGCTAGCCGATCAAGGTCAGTCAACCTTAGCAAAAAGGCAAACCTGATGCACCAGATTCTGGAGAACAGCTCGGGGTGCTATCAAGAAAATCCCGGTGAGATGCGTAGCTGTGTTAAGCAGTTCAAAAGCTTAATGATTCAGCAAACCCTTACACAGACAAAACTAAGGAGACGTCCTTAGTGACCTGTGTAAAGACTTGAACATATGATCATGGTGAGCCTTGATGCAATGTTTGGGTAGCAACCGAGTATGAAATGCGAGTATAAATCTACTCACTTGTTTCAAGATGGCTCGGTTAATAATATAAGCAAGTTTAATAAGATCTTGGCGCAAAGAAATGTATTAGCCAGTTTAATAAGATACTTGGCGTTAAAAATTATTCCCGGTAATGAAACCAAGTTTAATAATATACTCGGTGAAGTTACTCGAACATCAAAATTAGCTAGTTTAATAAGATACTTGGCACGAAGTAATAAAGTTAGTCGATAAAAAGTTCTTGGTAAAACCAAGTCAAATTAGATACTCGGTAAAGTTACTCGGGCAATAAATCAAGCAGGTTGGATACAAAATACTTGGCAGAACAAGGCAGTTGGCAAAAAATATGGGATTTCATTAATCAACTGTAATTACAAAGCGTAAATTTTTTTTGTACAAATAAACCAAAGGCTAAAGTGAGGACTTGGAGCTTTTACCGATACTCGGGTCAGGTACCATTTCGTATTCATGAAGGAAACTCTCATTTGGTGGCTAGACGATTGTGTCGACCAAGTCATCCATCCATTTACTATAATCTGTTCCCAGGATCGGACCAACGTCAGCCTTCGACCCATCCGCACCAGCTTCCTGATTCGCATAAAAGGTCGAAAGAGAATGCTCTAACTGGATTTCCAAGTGCATAGGGTGGGGCTCTTTACCCTGACTTCGACAGTATGCCCTCCACTCCTTCATTTGAGTTCGAAGAGATTCTAAGGACCGGTCCACGTGGTTCTTTATCGATAACTCCCAGTTAGTTTGAGCTTTATCAATTGCCCAATTCTTGACTTTGAAAAACTCTTCAGTCGAGACCAGCCCCTGCTGAAACTCCCGAAGAAGTAAGGCATCATAAAACGGAGACCTTTTGAAATAGTCAACCCCTTGAACCTCAAGTTCCAGTCTAGCCTTCTTTAAGAGGGACTCGACCGTCAGTGCTTGACGCTTCAGATCTTCGATTTTTTGTTCATAAAATGACCTGGCCCGATCAGCCTCTTGTTCAGCCTTGAGCATGGACTCCTGGTAGCAGATAGCAAATTTTGGAAGGACATAGCCTTCTCTTCTGCCATAAAAGCTCTTTCCTCCGCCTCTATTTTCTTAGCGAAGCAATGATCAGGGAACTCTTGAGCAGAGCCCACTTCTCTTTGATAAGCCGCTTCAACCCGAGCACGACTATTCTCACTTTCCTTCAGTTGGGCTTTAAGACGCCTTATTCGATTGACTTGATGTTGTTGCGTCTGAACCAACTCAGCAAACTCGGCCACCATTTACAAGGAAGTTAAATTAAAAATCTGACAGGCAAAAGACTTGAAAATAGTTGGGATAGAGTAGAACTTACATAAGATGCGCCGTTGAAAATATTCTGAAGACGGCCCGTTAAAGAGTCATCCCTAAAACAGCTCCAGTGGTCATCCCTAATGAAAGCCTGACCTGAAGACATCGCCCTTAGCATATCCTAGGGAGAAGGATAGAAAGGGCCTCCCGAGGATTCAGCCCTTACATCTTCAGCCTTAGGAGGTAAGGAGTCTCTGTTAGGATCAGAATTTTTTGCTCTTGCAGATGCTTCAACATGAACGCTTAGGGGAATCTCAGCCTTGATATCTTCATCACTTGATTCAATAAATGATACCACCCGAGGGACTTTATGAGGACGAATGGGAGAGTCGGCCATCTTTCTTTTCTCAGCCCGAGTACGGTGAAAATTGAGATCAGCCGTAGGGTCATCCTGATCCTCAACATCAAGAAAAGATTTGAAGAGATCAGGATCGAGATTTGCTTGTCCATCGGAGGTTTTATCTCCATCCCTAGCAAACAACCGCTTGGTAGAAACCTCATCCGAGGATCTCGACTCACCGGCCCCTCGCCAAGACCATCACCTTGCCTACCCTCATCTTCAGGCTTCTGAGAATGGTCGGTAGGGCCACTCGGGTTGTAGTGCTTACTCTGGAAAAAAGGAGCCGGTCCTATCTTTTTAGCTAGAAGAAGATGATAGAGCTTGGCTTTTTTAGCCAGATTTCAGGATATCGCAGGCGACGTAAGTGGTCTTCCTTTTTTTATTTTTTATTTCGCTTTTATATTACTTCTGACTTGGTTCTTTTTACCGTGTTTAGTGTATGACTCGAACATTGTCTGTGATGTTCAAGCTCGCCAGGTGAAATCAATCTTTCAGGCGAGCCAAAAAGAAGCTTCTCGTCAAAGCAAGGAAGGCATTGCTCCACCTGAATTGGATGAGGAGTCTGATGAGGCTAACGAGCAGATCCCTGAGTACGTCCCTGTAGAGGTCATTCAGTCAAATGTAGGGGAATTTCAATTTTTTCTTGTTCCATATATCAGGAGAACAGAAAAAACGGGAACCTTTAGCACCGTCTGATTTCCCCCGGCCTAGAGAGTAACCTGAAGTCCTAAGTTCCCTCCGGCAAAGAGCCAACTGTTCTTCCAGTGCTTGTTCGACGAAGGAAATCCCCACACGAAGCCTCTCTTTTTGGCATCGTTAGAGGTTTCGACTCCCCGGTTCACTTTTGTCCCCTCAAGGACCCAGCAATCTGGCGGATTGGACATGAGAAAATAAGTCACTGTCCAACCAGATTGCCTTAGTGTATAAAAGTGCCTGTTTTCACTCGAGGAAGGCGGCGACAGGTTCATCCGGCTCCATATATGCCACATGCACATCAAGATCTTGTAGCTATTCGAGGCCAGATGGGCTGGAGCGATCCTTGCTTCAGCCAGAAACCAGGCAATAAACGGCTGGAGAGGAAGAGTGACGTTGCAACAAAGCATGGACCCATAAATCACCACCATACCCGAGGGAAGGTTCCATGCGGCTCTATCACCAGCAAGAGACATTGTAATTGAGCCATCCAAGTCGAATCGAGTGCGATACTTCTCGATCTCATCTTCCCCGACCATATTCGGCTCGACGTCATACCCACTCGGGCGTTTGACAGAAAAATGGATACGAGATGTTCTAAACTCCTCTTCAACGTCCTTCTCATCAAAAATTTGCTACTTAATTCAAACACTGCCCGATCCATGCTTGTGGACCTTGCTTTTACTTTGATGTTTTCCCATCTTGGATCGAAGAGGAACCCTGTGATCAAAAATGATAGATTCAGAACTGGATGATTCAGAACTAGAACTTAAACGGACGTCAGGGTAAAGCCCAGAAATATCAACATCTAAAAAAAGAGGTTCATCAGAAGGGATCTCCTCCAACAATCTACGAACACAATAAACTAAATGAAAATTTCCATGATCAAGCGCTTTAAAAGCTATAGCGAAAAAACGCTGTCGAGAAACAGGATCCATCAGAACTAACCTTGAGAATAAAGGAACTTGCTGTAAAAACTTCAACCGATAATAGAAGTAAATTTCTGCGTAAGGAAATATGGGTTGGAAATTTCTGGTTTGAGTTTGCAAAAATGAACCAGAGCAACCCCGTTCAGTGGAGCATTTGAAGGGACAATGATACGAAACCCTAGGGTCTCAAAAGCGGGAAAAAATCGAAGGCAGATTTGATGACGTAGGCAGCGCACCAAGAGACTCACATGTCGTTTATTATAAATGGTATCAAGAAATGAAGCGGTGGAAGACACATGCCAAGAAACGAACTAACCTAGGCCATCAGGATTCCAAAACGTCATAATCATTGAGATTTCGCGTGAAGAGGCAAGTTGAATTTAAATGGTAACTAATATGACACTTCATTATGACAAGACATTTACTTTGGAATTAATGAGGCGTAAAAGATTAAAGGGTTGATTAAAATACTTTCGCCTGGAACAAATTCCTACTCAGCAAAAATATTTTAAGGGGGTATTATTATATGTAAATTTTATCAGATGTACATGTCATTGACAGGGTGGATAAGATTACCAGGTAGATATCCGAATAGACATTCAGAAAATACCCTTCAAGACAAAACTAAGAATGAAAACCCGAGTGAGTGTGAACATGAGTATTCAGCAAACCATGACCTGTTTGGGACCAAGTGACGTCATGTTCTGCTCGGGACAAATATGAAGAAATCTGAATAAAGAAGTCCAGTACATAACTTGCATACGAACCAAGAGTCATATTAAAATACACAAAGATATCCACGTCAAAGAAGAATTCGAAGAATAAAATTCCAAATAGGAAAAAGGTTCCAGATCAGGCAACAACTTTATTTCTTCAAGAAGACTGCGCATTTGTAAGGAAATAAGTCCTAAATGGACTATATCACTAGAGTCTCATTCGATCTCCATACAATCTTCGAGATAGGAAAGAAGATAAAGACTACTCCAACAAGTAACCAATTATAATTAAATACAAAAATCCTTCATTACTTGTACAAAAAATTAGAGTTCTATTCACATATAAATAGACCCATAATCTCGTCAAAAAAAGAGCACAGAGAGAAAAAGTGATATCGAGAGTTGTAAATCTTTATTTCAATAGTGGATTTTGGCTCGGTTGCTTCTTCAACCACCCGTGGACGTTTCTCCGATCATCAAAGTTTTAACACGTAAATTTGTATCTAACCAATTTCAAATTGCATTCTCCTTCTCTTTCTCTTTGAGGTCACGGCTTAAAATCCAATCTTATTGACTTTATCACAAATCGAGAAATCGACGTCAACACTAGTATTCTTCATGAGGATAAACTTTCTCCATTAAGAGTGTCTAGGGTATGAACAAACAATATTAACTTATTCTATCTGTATTTAAGAGTTCAATTTTAGTTCTTTAGTGGAATGAACTAAAATTAATAGATCGGACCTAAGTGAATCATTTGTTGATTGTGATTAGGTTATGTCTATTGGAGCTTAACTTTATTTAGCCCGCCAAGATCCCCAATCCACACGAACTTGCATGGATCACTTGATATATTCTACCAGACCAATTTATGGGTCCATCTAGAATTTTAATAAGGCATGTGGACTTGTTTCTTTTAGCAATAATGAGTCTAATTCACATGTGGACTTTTTATTTAAGTCTAATGGATTTAATAAAATAGGAACAACAATATTTGGCCCATATATATTGGCTTGGGCGGTTAAGGCTATATATAATAGCTTATTATATTGTTTTTTTAATTTATTATATAATTAAATAGAAATTAATTAATTTGTTAATTAATTAATTATTTAATTAAAAGTCAAAATCTTTTTCCTAGTAGGAGAATGTCTCCTAGAGTCATATTATTGTTGGTAATATGATAAGGATCAAATACTATATTTGATAAGTAGATTAATGAAAGTAATTTATTTATCTGGTCAAATTATGAAGTATTTGGTTTCTATTATGACTCTAATTGATAATTGGTTAAATTAGAAAGTTTTTGATTTAGTCACAATTTAATTTATATTCAATAATCGGTTATTGAATAAATACACTATTTGAGTTGGATTAGGAGTCTTGGTGTGTAAAAGAAATCATATTTTTAAGATAATTGAATCCAAATTTTTATAAGAGTCTTGGTGAAGTAGAAATCCTATTTCTAGGAGGATTTTCGGCCACTTATATATACTCCTATATAGAATTTCCACCAAGACCTAATTTTTGGTGTGAGAAGGCTTTTTTTTATTTGTTTTTTTATAGTTATATAAAAAAAACTTCGTCTAACTCATAGATATTGTGTATTGAATTCGGCCAATGAGAAGAGAAAAGAGAAACGTTTTATTTTCAATAGTTCACTATTAGCCTTTACATCAAAACGTTTAGTGTACAACATCAAATCAAATTTCACGCGAGTTTCAATCAAATAGATTGATAATTCACAAGTGACCAGACGTTCTTGGGTTTTCTCTTGGAGGATTATTGTGACTAACAAAGAAGAAGATTTTGTTTGTTTCCATCCTCATGTATACAATTAAAAGAAAGGGAGTTCACACTCCTAAGTGATTCACGTTCGTGATTGGATTGGAAGATCTTATGGATTCAATTCGACGCTAGTTCAATCGTCACGAAAAAAAAGGTATGATACTTTTAATATACGTCAATTAATCTAGGGTTAAGGTTCTTTTTATTAAATGATAATTTTTTTAAAATATACCAAGCCCTAGTTTTATGTTTCCGCTGCATTTCGAACCGATTTGTCCCTACAGTTGGTATCAGAGCCTGGTTGTACCCATGATTAGATGATGTATATATACATTAATCTATTTCTTTTTATTGTAAAAATGCATGTTTTAGAAAGAGATGACACTCTAGGTATTCACATATATATATTTACAATGGAATGTATGGATATATATATATATATATATGTTCTATATGTAAATTGTTATTGCTCAATTTTGGTTATAGAATTTCAATGTATTTTTGTTTTGGGATTGTAACAAAAAAGGTGGTCTATTATCGCCACAATTTCCTTCTTGGTAGTTGCTAAGTTTTTTATTTATTTTGCTATTGTAATAAAAAAAACTGCATTATTTTATTATTTAAAATTCTTCTGTAATACATTCAAGTATCGAAGACTCGAAGGTTTGAAGAATTAGGAGCAACCGGAACAAGTTTGACACCGTGCACGCCATAGCAACAATCGTGCGTGCGAATGAGCACAAGCCATGATTGTTGTGGCATGGGCTACTCACGGCATCCCCATGGATGCCAAGGGGTGTGCATGGCAGCCCTATGGATCCCATGGGCTGCGCACGATAGCCTTTTATGGAGCCAAGGGTGCACATGCTCATGGGAGGCAGCTGAGGGATGTCCAAATGAACGATGGATGCGTGAAGACTTGTTCGCCAAGGAAGGAGTTTTTGTATTCCAAGACATATGTAATTTACTTGCTCTTTTTGGATGGACCAAAATTGTAGCTATTTATATTTTTGTAAATATTGCAATGTTTGTCATTGTTTGGTAACATGTCATATAGAATAGGAGTGCCACTCATATATCTCTTTTGGTATGAACATGCATTGAATGGTTTAGGAATCTAATTGGCATCTAGATAACTTGGTATATAATTCTATGGAATTCTATCATACGCCTTAAATAACTGAGTGGGAGAAGATGTTTTGGAACACCTACGGCCTCCAAGTTTAGTTGAGCTTTATGTTTCGTGTAATAACCCCCCAACAGGTATTCATGAATGAAATTTAGCAAGATACTTCCTTAAAATGATATACTAGACAATTAACCCAAACGATATGTACTCCCAAATAAGGGATATTCGTGAGGGATTATATTGAAGGTCGATAACTTAGTAACACACTCAATGTGATTTTATTAATATCCTCTCAGGAGTTCTTGTTAATAATTTTACAAGGCTAAAATTGAAAACGTTGATTGTTATGTTAACTAGTAAATGGTGCGAACTCCCAAATGAGGGGTTACATTTATGAGTGTTGGATCACCGTTGAATTTTATGATTGAATTATTTTTTAAAAATCAAGATAAATATTCAAAAGTACTTTATCATGATTATTTACTTATATAATTTTTGTTGTTGTTCAGAAATCATGACCCCATCCCTAATCAACATCTTAAAATATAATACTTTAACTGGAGATAAATATGCCACATGGAAAAGGAAAATTGGGGTTTTATTGCAATCCTAAAAGCTTAAGTTCGTTCTGTCTATTCCTAAACCACCAACTCTTACTACTGAATCTAATGAGGTGTAAAGAGACGAGTATCAGCAGTGGGAAACTTCAGATGAGATGGCTAAATGTTACATTATGGCCACCATCCCTGACGTGTTGCAACAGTAACATGAAGGAATAAAGCATGCTGCTGATATAATGATATCTCTGGAAAAGATGTTTGCTATGAAGTCTATGACGACAAAGAGAGAGGCAGTGACTGCTTTCATGAATCTTCAGATGAAACCTGGACAGGCCATGAAAGATCACTTGATGAAAGTCATAGCACATCTCAACATTGCTGAACTCAATGGTGTTGAGATAAATGGTGAGACAAAAATTGACATGATCGTTAACTCACTGTCAGATTCCTTTAATCAATTCAAGTTGGACTACACCTTGAACCATAAGGAGTGCACCTTGCAGAGCCTAATGCTAGATGATCAAAGCACCGAGAAAATCCTTGTGATAGGCAAGGGTTAAGAGATTCATACGGTTAGTAAAATTGCTACTGTTAAGACCCGTGAAAAGGTCAAGAAATAATAGGAAAAAAAAAGCAACTTGGGCCTAACTAGAAGGGGTTCCGGGAAAGGAAGAGACTGAATGGGAATGAATTCAAATTGCGTTTAGGTAATGGAGCGTTGGTGTCTACTAGTGTAGTGGGACATATTAGAATCAATTTAGATTCTTATAGGCATTTAGATTTAATAAACGTTTATCATGTACCACAATTCAAGAGGAATTTAATTTCGGTTTCTTATCTAAATAAATTTGGATATTCGGTTACCTTTAATAAAGGTTTTATTATTAGTAGGAATAACAAATTTGTTTGCAAAGGTACATTGAAAAACGGTTTATTCTATTTGCATAGCAATATCTCTCACTTGTTAGACACGGAATCAATGGAACATAATCATAAAAAAGTAAAATTATCAAAAGATGAAACCTACTTATGCCATTTGCGCCTAGGTCATATTAACCTTGATAGGAATAAAAGATTGGTTAGTGACGGACCTTTAAGTGACTTAAAGGTTGATGATCTACTAACTTGTGAATCTTGCTTGGAAGGTAAAATGACCAAAAGGTCGCTCACGACCAAAGGCACAAGAGCCATTGAATGTTTAGTATTAGTACACACTGATGTATGAGGTCCTATGAGCATTCAAGCTAGAGGAGGATATGAGTACTTCATCACTTTCACATATGATTACTCAAGATTTCTCTATGTGTATCTCATGAGACATAAGTCGGATGCTTTTGACATGTTCAAAGCATTTAAAGCTGAAGTAGAAAATCAGTTTGAGAAACACATAAAAATCTTGAGGTCTGATCGTGGTAGAAAATATCTATCTGGTGAGTTTCAGCAATATCTTATTGATAATGGGATAATTTCTCAGTTTTCTACACCAGGTACACCTCAACAAAATGGGGTGGAAGAAAGAAGAAATAGAACTCTTTTAGACATGGTTAGGTCTATGTTGAGTTATTCAATGCTTCCTAATTCTTTTTAGGGATATGCTTTACAAACTACTATGTACATTCTAAACGATGTACCATCTAAGTCGGTTCCTAAAATACCACATGAGTTGTGGATCGGGAGAAAGCCTAGTTTACAACATTTAAGGATATTTGGATGTCCTGTGCATATGTTGAAAAGAAAAACAGAAAAGATGGAGTCTCGTTCAAAAAACATGCATATTTGTAAGGTATCCAAAAGGAACCAAAAGATATTATTTCTATAGTCCTTCAGATCTTAAAGTATTTGTTTCGACAAAAGCTAAATTTATGGAAGAGGACTATTTGAATAATTTTGTGCCTAAAAGTAGAATTGTCCTTAATGAGCTTTCAGGAGATACAATTCCACAAGAGGTTTCACAACATAGCCTAATTGTAAGTTCCGCACCAACACAAGATCAAAAATCTACCATACCTCATCATCGTGGGAGGGTTAGTAGACAACCCGAGAGAGACATCGGTCAAGGAAAATCTGTAGAGAATCTCCCGGATGATGATGATCCCTATACATACAAGGAAGCAATGGAAGATGTTGATTGTCGCCATCGGTAAAAGGCAATGCAATCCGAAATTGGATCTATGTTCAAAAACAAAGTCCGGTCTCTTATAGACTTGCCTGAAGGGATAAAACCCATCGAGTGCAAGTGGGTATACAAGAGGAAAATTGGAATAGATGTAAAGGTTACACACAGAAGGAAGGTATCGATTATGAGGAAAATTTCTCTCCTGTGGCCATGCTTAAATCCATTAGGATACTATTATCCATTGCGGCATCTTTAGATCTAGAGATTTGGAAAATGGATGTCAAGACAACTTTCCTTAATGGAAGTCTTGACAAAAGCATCTATACGATGCAACCGGAACGATTCATTGAAAAAAGCCATGAGGAAAGGGTATACAAGTTGCAAAGATCAATATATGGATTGAAGCAAGCATCCAGATCCTGGAACATAAGGTTTAATCAAGCCGTGAAAAGTTTTGGATTTATTTAAAACCTTGACAAACCTTATGTATACAAAAGGATTAAAGGTGTCAAGTTGGTTTTCCTAGTTCTTTACGTTGATGATATACTACTCATCGGAAACGATGTAGGTGTATTGACATCAATAAAAGAATGGTTGGCAAAACAATTTGATATGAAGGACTTAGGAGAAGCAAGTTATATTCTTGTTATCCAAGTCATAAGGGATAGAAAGAATAGAACGACTGCCTTATCCCAAGCTTCATACATAGATAAAATCTTGTCTACGTTTTCCATACAATATTCTAAGAAAGGTATGTTACCTTTTAGACAAGGAATCAAACTTTCTAAAGAAAAAGTTCCTAAGAATGAGAATGAAAAGCGATTCATGAGTAGGGTTCCATATGCCTCGATAATTAGGAGTCTCATGTATGCAATGCTCTGTACTAGACCAGATATTTGTTTTGTTGTTGGCATAGTTAGCAAGCTTCAATTGAAACCTGATCCTGATCACTGGGAGACAGTCAAACACAATTTCAAGTATCTTAGGAGAACGAGAGATTATATGCTTGTATACTCCAGTGGGGATTTAATTCCCATTGGTTATACAAATTTTGATATCCAATCGGATTTTGACTCCAGAAGATCAACATCAAGATCTGTGTTTACACTTGGAGGAGGGGCAGTCATATGGAGGAGTATCAAGCAATCTTGTATTGTTGATTCCACCATGGAAGCTGAGTATATTGCCGCATACGAGGCTGCTAAATAGGTTATCTGGCTCCACCAATTCTTGATTGACTTGGAAGTGGTTCCTGATGTGAATAAGCAGATCACTATCTATTGTGACAATAGTATAGCAATGGATAATTCGAGAGAACCAAGAGGTCATAAGAGAGGGAAACACATTGAAAGAAAGTATCACCTTTTAAGGGAAATTGTGCATAGGGGAGACGTGACGATAACCAAGATCGCGTTAGCAGAAAATCTAGCGGATCCCTTCATAAAGGCTCTTCCACAAAAGAGTTTTGATGGCCACCTGGAGAATATGAGGATAAGAGATATGTCACATTTGCTATAGAGCAAGTGTGAGATTGTTGGGATTACGCTCGATAGCAAGAGTGTAATAATGTATTTGACAATATTTTCATATTAATAAATTGATTTCTAGTTTAACAAATCTTATAGCATTTATAGTTTAATTATTATAATTGTCAAAAGCAAATAACCATAAGGTCAAAAGACTATGAGAAAAGAAAAATTGTTCATACATCTGGATATGTATGAGGTAGACATAATTCTTTAGTTAGTCTTGAATAATATTCACAACTTAAGATAAAGGTTGGGCGCCTTTATCTTGTCAAAGTTGTAAATTCTTTTACTAGCAGTTGAGTGGTATGAAATGTGTTACAATGAGCCTAAAATCATCAAAGTGTGGTGTCGTTGGGAAAAAAAATCTAGTGCACTGGGTGCATTGAATTGGATCACAGTGAAATACTTTATCTAGAACCTTTAGTGGATAAAAGTTTTCACTTGAAAACAATCAAAGAGTCTATCTCATTCCTGAGATAAATGATGGACTTATGATTGCAAGTGTTATCATTTGAGCTATCAATGAGTACGATTATATAGCATAGCATATCCTCGATAGTTTAGTGGTATTCATTTGTTAATTGATTGAGGAATTCATTTATAGATATGGACATCGTGGCTCCATTTATTTAATGAGAGTAGAATATCATCATATGGATGTTTTGAGGTATTGGATATTAAATCTTAACATTAAGTTTTCAGTAGACAAATAGTGTCTATTGAAATATGGCTTCTGGACAAGTCAAAATATCCAAGTTCAAAATGTGGTCATATGAGTAAATATAGTAACTTGGAGAGCTATAGGCGGTCTATGAGCTCTAGGCGATTACTAGTATTCTTCACGAGGATACACTTTCTCCATTAAGATTGTCTAGGGTATGAGATTGTCTAGGGTATGAATGAGCAATATTAAATTATTCTATCTTTATTTAAGAGTTCAATTTTAGTTATTAGGTAAAATGAACTAAAATTAATAGATCGGATCTAGGTGAACTATTTGTTGATTATGATTAGGTTATGTCTATTGAAGCTTAAATTTATATAGCCCGTCAAGATCCCCAATCCACACAAACTTGCATGGATCACTTGATATATTAAACCGGACCAATTTATGTGTCCATCTAGAATTGTATTAAGGCATGTTGACTTGTTTCTTTTAGTAATAATGGGTCTAGTTCACATGTGGACTTTTTATTTAAGTCCAACGGATTTAATAATGTAGGAAAAACAATATTTAACCCATATATATTGGCTTGGGAAGCTAAGGCTATATATAATAGCTTATTGTATTGTTTTTTATTTTATTATTTAGTTATATGGAAATTAATTAATTTGTTAATTAGTTAATTATTTAATTAAAAGTTAAAATCTTTTTCCTAGTAGGAGAAGATCTCCTAGAGTCATATTATTATTGGTAATATGATAAGTATCAAATACTATATTTGATAAGTAGATAAATAAAATGAATTTATTGATCTAGTCAAATTAGGAAGTATTTGGTTTCTATTAGAACTCTAATTGACAATTGGTCAAGTTAGAAAGTTTTTGATTTAGTCACAATTTAATTTATATTCAATAACTGGTTATTGAATAAATACACTATTTGAGTTGGATTAGGAGTCTTGATGTGTAAAAGAAATCCTATTTTTAAGAGGATTGAATCCAAATTTTGATAGGAGTCTCGGTGAAGTAGAAATCCTCCTTATAGAAGGATTTTCGGCCACCTATATATACTCCTATATAGAATTTCGACTAAGACCTAATTTTTGGTGTGAGAAGTTGTTTTTTATTTGTTTTTTTTTTATAATTGTAAAACAAAAAACTTCATCCAACTCAAAGATATTGTGTATTGAATTCGGCCAAGGAGAAGAGAAAAGTTGAACGTTTTGTTTCGATAGTGCACTAGTAGCCTTTACATTAAAAGGTTTTGTGTACAACATCGAATCAAGGTTCATGCGAGTTTCAATCAAATAGATTGATAATTCACAGGTGACCGGACGTTCTCGGGTTTTCTCTTGGTGAATTATTGTGAATAACAAATAAAAAGATTTTGTTTGTTTCCATCCTCAGGTATACAAATAAAAGAAAGGGAGATCACACTCTTAGGTGATTCATGTTCGTGATTGGATTGGAAGATCGTGCAGATTCAATTCGACGCTAGTTCAACATCTCCAAAAAAAGGTACGATACTGTTAATATACTTCAATTAATCTTTGGTTGAGGTTGTTTCTATTAAAGGGGAAAATATTAAAATATATCAAACCCTAATTTTAAACTTCCTCCGCTTTTTGAACTGATTTTTTTCTCTACAGCCGCTACAGGAGAAGATCCATCCTTAAGGACACCGTCATCCACCAGACTTGACGTTGTTACATCCACATGTGTGGCCTTCGGTATCTCCCCAGAAATATTTAAGAAGATCTAGGAGTCCTTACGAAAAGTCATTGAAGATGCCGCTAAGCAGGAATCAGCATATCAGCCACGACTAACTTAAGTTCTCCGAATCAACTTTCCACGCCGATCGTGGCCTGGGATCCTATAGTGTGCTTCGAGATAGAAGCGGTCACTCCAGGAGCACTCTAGAAACCAGGAAGAGATAATACGGAACATCATGAAAAAAGGGGGTGCTCGTACAGAAGAGCTAGCCGAGATGATCAAGGATCAAGGGAACACCGGGAGTCTTCACGGGAAGACGTTGAGAGGTACAATGGAATTGAAACTTACCCAAACGGGGTACATAGATATGATAACCAGTAAAAAAGGTTCCGTTCAAATTCAAGTGACGATGAAACAACCCTTATAAGGCGTAGGGAGCCAACCCCTGTGGTCAGACGTAACCCCTTTGATGCCCAGATCAGTGAGAGGGTCCCTAGGGACCCATATGGACTCATAATTTGTTAGAGGTTTGACGAGCACGGAGAGCCAGAAGAAGAGCGAGAGATTCTCATCAGGAGGATAAAAGCCCTTGAATGAAGGCAGAACCTGGGAAACCCACTGATCGGGAACTCCAAAAGCAAGTTAGCTGATTCTATAAGGCAAGCCCGTTTTTCGAAGAAATTCATAATGCCTTATGTGGAGCAGTTCAAAGCCAATACTGACCCACAATAGCATGTAAGGAGGTACCAAAGTGCAATGGCGCAGTATGATTATGTTGACACCCTCATGTGTCGCATGATCCCTTAACAGTTGGGAGATTAGAGACACAGATGGTTTGGAGGGTTGTCTGCAGGTTCCGTTATGAATTTTGAAGAAGTAGTACAAGCAATCACCAGGCAATTCATGGGAAACATCCAGCAAAGGAAGTCCATATCGGCCTTGTTGACCTTGAACCAAAGGAAGGATGAGAAGTTGAAAGACTACATGACCAGATTATTGTAAGTGGTGTCAGAATTGTAAGATCCGAATGACGTTGCAGTAGTGTCAGCATTCATAAACAGTTTACAGCACTTCCATTAGACCCTAAGCCTGAGGCAAAAGGGAGCAACCATGTACGTGAGCATGGTATACCATGTCGGAGGATACGCCATGGCAGAGGAGGAACAACTAGCCCATGGTAGAGAACTTATACACTAGGGTCGGCCTGAAAGTAAACAAAAGCATAAGGACGGTAACCCAAAGAATAGAGGAAAATGGGAGCAAAAAGGCAGTGGAGGAAAAGGTAAGGATGGACAAAAGGATGATGATAAAGGTGGTAGGCAATTCAAGAGGCAATACACTACTTACACTACACTGGCTAGAGGGCATGAAGAAATGTTGAATGTGATAGAAGATAAGAATTTGTACAAGAAACCCCCAAAACAGTCAAGTTTTGCCAGAAGAGACACCACCAAGTATTGCAAGTTCCACAAGGAGAACGACCTTGAAACCTCTATGTGTTATCAGCTGAGGTACTACAGCGAAAAGCTAATCAAAGAAAGACACCTTAAAGACATGATCATCAGGAGTAGGGATGACCAGAGCAAGAACTCTATAATAGAGGAACGAGATAGAAGTTTGAGGAGTTCCAGGTAATAAAGCAATCGGTACCATCTTCAGTGGGCCATACATTGGGGGTAATAGTCGGGAGAGGATGCCCAAAGTTAGAGAAGCCATAGATGGCCAGAGAAACCTAGAGGTGAATCTGTTCAGCCCGATCAAAAGAAATCAAAACAATGTTGGGACCCCATAATCTTCACCGACGCAGATGCACATCCATCGGAAGAAAGGCCAGACGATGCGATTCTGTTGTCGTTACGCATAGGCCATAGAGAAGTAAGAAGGGTACTGATCGACAATGGAAGCTCGATGGATATTCTAAGCGTGGAAGTGTTTGATCAACTCGGGCTATAAAGAAGAGACCTCCAGTCACTTAAAGTCTCACTTAGGGTCTTCAAAGGAGTAGAGATAAGGTCACTAAGAATGGTGAAGTTGCCTATGGAGATCGGAAGCTTTCCCTATACCAAGACAATATTTCTGGATTTTGTGGTCCTGAGCATAGAGAATTGGCCATACATTGCCTTACTAGGCCGGCCTTTCTTAAACAAGATAAAAGCCACGACTACCACCTACATAGTAATGGTGAAGTTCTCTATAGAAGCAGAAGTGGGGGTCATGAAAAACTCACAAGAGTGGGTGAGAAAACAAATCTTGCTGTGTACGGGGAGAAAGCAGAATCGGGGGTAAAGCAAGTATACACCCTTGAGAAGAATGAAGACCGAAAGATAAATGACACAAAAATTGAAGCAGAATCTCCCTCCCGGTTTGACTAGGACTCGAGAGAGACACCTCCAGAAGATGGGAAAAGCCGGGAAGATGAACTTATCGTAGACGTTGCAGTTGATGATCACAGTCTCGAAAAGACTGTAAGGCTAGGGGCTTGGCTAACAAAGCAAGTGCAGGATGAGATGGTTAGACTACTGAAGAAATACAGGGACGTGTTTGTATGGAAACACAAGGATATGCTATGAATTGATCCAATGATATTCTCACATTATTAAGCGTTCAAACTCAACCATAAGTCGGTTGTTCAGAAAAGAAGATGGTTTAATCTGAAAAGAAGCAAGGCAATCAAAGAGAAAGTAGAGAAGATGTTGGTAACAGGATCTATAAGGGAAGTAAAGTATCCTGAATGGGTGGCTAACGTTGTACTGGTGAAAAAGAAGAATGGCCAATGGAGGATATGTGTGGATTTCACTGACATCAACAAAGCATGCCCGAAGGATAGCTTCCCTCTACCTAGGATTAACCAGTTCGTGGATGCAACGGTCGGTCCTGAGTTGTTGAGCTTTATGGATACGTACTCGGGATATAACTAGATTCGGATGTTCAAACCTGACGAGGACAAAATGTCCATTACCACCGACTAGGGACTGTATTGCTACAAAGTCAGGCCATTTGGTCTCAAAAATGCCGCGACAACTTACCAGAGACTTGTGAATAAGATGTTCTCTCGACAGATCAGCAGAAACATGGAAGTATATATGGACGATATGCTGACAAAAAGCATAATGTCAGAAGAACATGCTATAGATCTCAGGGAAACATTCGAAGTGTTACGAAGGTTTGGTATGAAGCTCAATCCAAAAAAATGTGTCTCTAGAGTACCTTCAGGAATATTCCTAGGATTCCAAGTTCATCATAGGGGAATTAAGGTTAGCCTAGAAAAAAATAACGGCGTTAGAGGAAATAAGGTCCCCTAGAACATTAAAGGAAATCCATAGGCTAATGAGGTGCTTGGCGTCTCTAAATCGATTCATAAGCAAGTCAACTGACAAATGTCTTCCCATTTTTAAGGCAATTAAGAAAGGTAAGGGGTGGAATGGAATGCCGAGTGCGAACAGGCTTTCAGAAAGATTAAGGAATATTTAGGAAAAGCCCCGATTCTGTCTAAACCCATGAAGGAGAAGTGCTTTATTTGTACTTGTCTATTGTGCCTTACGGTTTGACTACAACGCCACCAACAACATGGCCGAGTATAAGGCACTTTTGGCAGGGCTCAGAGCTCAGAGTTTGCTCTTTCTTAGGGGCGAATGAGCTAGAAATATTCAGTGACTCACAAGTGGTGGTAAACCAAATTTTGGATGAATATCAAGCCATGGATAACAACATGACCGTATATTTAGGGGTAGCAAAAACATTGTTGGGAAGATTCAAAACATACAGGATCACCCAGATCCCAATGGAGAAGAATGAAAAGCAGACGTGTTGTCAAAATTGGTGTCAGCTACTATCAGTGTATATTCAAAGACCATCCCAGTCACCCATCTTAAAAGGCCGAGCATCGAGAACCAAAAAGAGATATTTGAGATAGGTGTGATTGAAGGAGAGCAAACCACTCGGATGACCCCGATCAGGGAATACCTTGAAAATGGAACACTACCAATAGAAGTAACTGAAGCGAAACGTCTCAGATATAGAGCTACAAAGTACTTGATGGTCGAGGGAGAGCTGTACGGGAAAGGATTCTTGAAAGCCTTATAGAGATGTGTCTGCCCAATGGAGGGTAGACGGATATTAGAAAGCATCCACGGGGGAGTATATGGGAATCACTTAGGAGGCAAAAGCTTGGCATACAAAACTCTCAGACAAGGCTTATACTGGCCGACCTTCTTCTAAGACGTTCAGGCAGTCACGGATCAATGAGAAGGTTGCCAAAGGATAGCTAATGACATAAAAAGACCTCCCGAGTAATTGAAGAGTCTGCCATTACCTTGGTCGTTCGCCATGTGGGGGTTAAACTTAATCATCTTGATACTAGCTGCAACCAAAGGTGGGGCAAAGCATGCAACTGTAGCCATAGATTACTTTACAAAATGGGTCAAGGCAGAAGCGTTGGTGCACATAACCGATGCCAATACGAAGAGTTTTGTCGAGAAAAATGTCATCTACCAGTTTGGAATCTCAGACACAATAGTCACGGATAACAGAACTCAATTTGACAGTGATAATTTTAGAAACATGTGTTGGGATTTTGGCATAAAGAATTATTATGCCACACCAGCTCACCCTCAAATCAATAGTCAGACATAAACAGTAAAGAAGATAATCAAGCACACCCTGCAGGAAAAACTAGATGCCAAGAAAGAGAACTAGGCAGACAAGCTGCATGAAGTCTTATGGGCATACAGAACCACAGAAAGGAATTTGATAGGGGAAACCCCTTATTCACTGGCGTTCGGAATAGAGGCAGTGATCTCGATGGAAGTAATTCATAACTCACCAAGGGTGCATCTCTTCTATCACGAGTCAAATACTGGCATGCTTGAACAAAACTTAGACAGATTGGAAGAAAATAGAGATATGTCAAAAGTAAATATCGCGGCATGTCAGCAAGGATCGCTAGATACTATAACTCGCACGTCCAAATCAGAAGATTCCAACTTGGAGATCTAGTTATGAGAAGAGTGTCGCCCAACACAAGAGATAAGTCAGTTGGGGTTCAGTAGGGGTTCTGGTAGATAAATGGGAAAGTCCATACAAGGTGGTCGGGTTGGCCGGACATACAGCCTTGCCTAACCAGAGAGGAACGAATTACCCAGGCCATCCAATGCCCAATACCTAAAGATGTTCTACCCTTAAGGGTCTCTTAGTTTTTCTTGTTTGTTTTATTTCTTTAGAGATTGATTTTATTTTGTTAGTTGATTATTTAATGTTACCTTTTAGCATTCAATAAAATCCCTTTTAAGGGAACAGTTTCAGAAGTCAAGAATAGTGCTCTAAAACCTTGCTTTCGTATATAAAGGCAATCTCGGGGCACCTAGTAATCGATCAGCGTCGGGTGGGGTGCCCAAGAGGCCCAGTAAGGTGGCCAAAAACATATGTCATAAAGACAGTGTACACTCACTGAAGCTAGTTGGGTGTAATAAAGCACTGCTATGGTGCCTTTATGTGGAAATCACATGATGGGATGTGCCAAGAAGTTGAACAAAGGATAAGTATTTTTACTTAAAATTGGGTACAATCAAGGCACATGCTAAGACAGTAAAATACAAGATACCCTGTTGCAACGAATCTTGATTAATAGACTATTAGGAGACGTCCTGATGCCCTAGTTGATAGATAAAAGACAAAGTGTCTATAAACTAGATACCATAAAAATGGGTTAAGAATAAACACTTCTTGACATAAAAACAACAAGATGATCGTGGACTTGAATAACCGATCGGCTGACCCGAACAGCCCCGACCCTGCCTATGCAAGGGCTATTACAAACTCTGTCATACGTAGTTACTTGACCAAAGTCAGGACAACAGACTCAATGAAGCTTGGGTTGGAAAAACATCCTGGTCAAATTAGAGAAATCGAGTGCGCGAATATGTGGCTTTACGAGCATAGTTCAAGTTGATAAGCGGTTACAATTAGTCGTAAAGCAGTCAGTTTATACAGAAACAGCAAAAAGAATAAATTTCATTTTATTTATAGAGTGGGTGATTACAAAGCAGCAATTACAAAAAATAATAACAAAAAATAACTCTTAAGCATTTGGGGTATTTGAAGAACCTCCGAGCTTAAAACCGCCAAGAAGAACATCACTACCACGATCTTAGCTCAAGTCTTCAAAATCTAGCCAAGTGATATTATCCTTAGGCTTATCGACCATAAAGGAAGAGAAGTCTATTCCCAGCAAAGGACAAACATAAGCCCCCCTTGCTAAGGCACCGCTTTCTTCATCGGCATGGAAAACCACCAGAGAAAATGTTGAAGGAAGCTCTAGATGCATGGGGTGAGGATTCTTCCCGATGAACCGGCAGTAGGCCCTCCAACAAATCCTCTAATTCCTTATAACTTCCAATGACTAATCCTTGTGTCGTCTGATAGTTATATCCCATTTGTGGTAGGCTTCCTCTTTGGATCTCCCCTTGCCTCTGAAGAAAGCATGAGCGGTGGTAAGTCCCCTTTCGAATTCTCTCATCATGACGGCATCAAAAGCTGGGGATCTTTTATAGCGGTCTATGTTCTTGACTTCAAGAGCTGACATAGCCTCCTAATAAAGCACCTCTATGCTAACTTGTAGATGCTCCAAGTCCTTGGCCAAGTGTTCATAATAAATCCGAGCCTCTTCAAACGTCTGTTGCTTTTCAAGCATGACCTGCTGGGCATAGGTAAGGGTGTCTTGGGCAAACCGATTCTCGTATTGGGCTTCCTTTGTTACTGTCTCAGCCAGGATGGCTCTCGACTGAAGTTGAGCATTCAACGATTCAACTTTGGTGACCCTCTTATAAGCTACCTAACGGTTGCCTCAGACGCTGAAGCCCTACTCTGGACGTTTGATATGGCCTTTCACAGGGCCAGCTCAGTCGCAGCATAGGCCTTCAGTTGCTCTCATATTGCTTAACTCTGGAAGCACTGGCAGATGAAGACTTGAGGGCATCATCTTTCTCGACGAGATCCTTCTTCAACTGAGATATCTTTGCATCCTGCTTCTTTTGATCAGCCAAGGCCTGGATCAGCTTCTTCACCGCCTAAAAAAAATATTAGAGAAATCGAAAGGTATGCAAACAAAAGATGATGCAGAAAGCATTTACAAAAATTCCATTCTTGAAAATCATATGGACCCATTCAGAGGGACTAGCCGCCCTAGCCTCTTCCAGTAACCATCACCAATATACCGTTTGCCGGCTGACATGGAGCGCAATATGAAGAGGTGGTCAACTCAAAAATTACTTGAGTGAGGGGACCAAAAAATTGGAGCATACGAAATCATCGATGGGATTGATCAGTCATGGCAAGAAGCAGAGGTAGTCGAAAGCATAATATGAAGGGTCGGGCCAATAGTGTTTGGCATCTGTGAGCCACAATACTCTCACCAGCCTAAGAGACGAACATAAGAGCTTCAACATTTTACCCCTCGAGAATTTTCTCTTCACTGACGCCATCCTTACGAAGGGATCCATGTGGTGTAGGAGGGGAAATACCCCCAGACTGGGTTGCTTGAACATCTTCAACTAATTTAACTGTAGCATCAGTCCTTAACTTCAGCACCGGTCCAAGCATTTGCTCCTCTGAGACGTCTAGCAGATCGCCGTCAATAAATTGTTCCCCCAAATTTTATTCCCCGTCATCAAAGACTGAGTCAGTTAAGACTAACTAGTGTTTAACCAAAAACTCCATGGGAGCCTTCCCCGGACGATATGCTGAGAGCCCAGTTGGGGAATGGTTAGGTTGAATCTGAGAAGGTGAGGGACAAGTTGGAGGTATTGTTGCTTCGGTGGCCTTAGTTGGTTAAGATGGGATAGTAAAAGACATCGAAAACGCATGATCACCCTTTTTCTTTGACCATTGCTCCCTTAGTATCAACTCAGTTAAGGTTCCCTGATCATCGTCATCGTCATCCTCATCTAGAATAAAGGGGTCAACCTTTGATCGAGATGGTAATGGATCAGCATCATCAGGAATCTTTGCCCTTTTTCGGATCGCCTCAAGGCAGAAGATCCTTCGACTATCTTGGCCACTTTATTACCAGGGGCATTGTCATCAGACCCGTTCCTATGGGATTTTCCCTTATTTGGATCCTCTCGACTCCGCCTGTCCTTTAGGACTTATCTCGGATCGATCATTCTCTATTAGACCTCTCGTGATTAGACCCCTCTGTGGAGAAAAGCACTCGATCGGACCTATCTCTAGATGATCCTCTCTGGCTGCTTCGAGGGGGAAGGGCATCATGTCTACCTGTTACAGCCTGGTCAGAATGAACCATCGAGAAATCATGATCGGACTTGTATACATGTTCCACCAAGTTATGTTCCGGAGGAGCAATGCCTTGAGCCACTTGATCAGCAGCTGTTTTCATGTTCACCCGATCAAGACTCTTAGCTGTTATTGGTAAATTCAGGATGATGTGACATGTACGCAAAAGACTAGGGTTGGGGGTGCCACATCACTTGAATGCGATCAGGTTAAGTCAACCAAAGTGGGATGAAGAAAACCCGACAGTCCCCCTAACTAAGATAACGCGGATGATCAAGTTAGTAAATCCGATCGGGTCATCAAGATTGTCAGGGCTAGGGTCTGGTTGAATCGTTGATAGGAGGAAACAAGAATGGTCGGGAAAATAGACTATCGAACGTGTGACATACGGACAACACCCAGATTCAGTGAAATCATGACCCAAGTATGTTGAAAAAGAGTTTGATTTGAACAAGGCTTCTGGAAGTACACTTTGATAAGGAAAAAACTTCCTTATAGATATCAGAATCCATATTAGGAAAGAGATATAAAGACAATTGAAGTACAAATCAAACCCAAACAGGAAAGAAAGAGAGCATGATTCTAAGAAGTTAGAATTTCATTAAATTACAAAGACTTTCTTACGTATACATTAAGAAGTAAGGTTCTATGCATGTATAAATAGACCCTAAAAATACCTGAAAGGGTTAATGCGATTATATTAGCAAGAGCACGAGAGAGATTAAATATGTAATCTTTTTTTAACATAGTGAATTCTTGTTGCCGCTATTGGCAACCGTGGACGTTTCCCCACATTGGGGTTTTAGGACCTAAAACTATGTGTCTTATTTTTTTCTCGTTACTTTTTTTTTACAACTAGTTGTTATTCTATATCAATTGTGTGACGAGAGGTTAATCCATAAATCCCCGTCAATAACTGGAGCTAGAAGGAAGGTGGTGAACCTTCGTTGGTGTTTGGTTTACGTGATTAAAATTTTCAAAGAAGTTAGCTAAAGGCGACATCATGGACACTGGTAGATACAAAAGTCCATCTCATTGCAATGTTAATGCAACGCGCAATGCTAATGTCCCAAATCATGTGGATGTAGCCACTACAGGAGAAGATCCATCCTTTGGGACTCCGCCATCCACCAAACCTGACGTTGTGACATCCACAGGTGTAGCAGTCGGTATCTCCCTGGAAGCGTTCAAGCAGATCCAAGAGTCCTTACGAAAAGTCATCGAATATGCTGCTAAATGAGGGATTAGCATATCAGCCACGACTAACTTGAGTTTTCCATTTCAACTTTCCACGCCGATCGTGGCCTAGGATTCTAAGGCGCGCTCCGAGATAGTAGCGGTCACCCTATGAGCACCCCAGAAACCTGGAAAAGATAAGGTGAAACATCATGAAAAAATACGGCGTTCACATAGATGAGGTGGTAGAGATGATCGGGAGCGAGGGAACACCTAAAGTTTAGTTTACGGGAAGACATGGAAAGGTACAATCGTGCGGAAACCTACCCCGAACGGGTACAAAGATATGATAACCAACGAAAAAGGTCTCGTTCACATTCAAGTGACTATGAAACATCTTCTAGAAGGTGTAGGGAGCCAACCACAGTGGTCAGGAGTGACCCCTTCGATGCCTAGATCAGCGGAAGGATCCTTAGGGACCCACATAGGCTCATTATCCGTTAGAGATTCGACGAGCGCAGAGAGCCTGAAGGGGAGCGAGAGATTCTCCTTAGGAGGATAGAAGTCCTTGAACAAAGGCAACACTTGGGAAACCCACTAATCGAGAACTCCGGAAGCCCGTTTACTGATTCTATAGGCCTATTTTTTGGAGAAATTCAGGATGTCACATGTGGAGCATTTCAAAGCCAATACTGATACATGAGCATGTAAAGAGGTACCAAAGTGCAATGGCGTAGTATGATTATGATGACACCTTCATGTGTCGCATGTTCCCACAAAAGTTGGGAGATAAGGGATTTAAATGGTTTGGAGGGCTGTCCGCAGGTTCCATTAGGAATTTCGAAGAGTTAGTACAAGCATTCACTAGGCAATTCATGGGAAACATCCAGTAAAGGAAGTCTATATCGGCCTTGTTAACCCTGAAGCAAAGGAAAGACGAGAAATTGAAAGACTACCTGACTGTATTCTCATAAGAGGTGTCAGAAGTGCAAGATCCCAATGATGATACAGTAGTGTCAACGTTCATCAACAGTTTACAGCACAACCATCTGACCCTAAGCCTGAGGCAAAGGGGATCGACCAAGTACACGAGCATAGTAGACCAGGTCGGAGGATACGCCATGGTAGAGGAGGAACAATTAGCCCATGGTGGAGAATTTATACACGACGGTCGGCCTGAAAGTAGCCAAAAGCACAAGGACGAGACCCAAGGAATAGCGGCAAAGGGGAGCAAAAAGGTAGTGGTGGAAAAGGTAAGGATGAACGAAAAGATGATGACAAAGGTGATAGGCAATTCAAGAGGCAATGCACTAACCACACTCCGCTGGCCAGAGGATAGGAAGAAACCTTGAATGTGATAGAAGATAAGAATCTGTACAAGAAACCCCCGAAACAGTCAAGTTTTACCAAAAGAGACACTACCAAGTACTGTAAGTTCCACCATGAGAACGACCATAAAACCTCCAAGTGTTATCAGCTGAGGGACTACATCGAAATGCTAATCAGAGAATGACAATTCAAAGGCATGATCCTTAGAAGTGGGGATGACTGGTGTAAGAACACCATAATAGAGGAGTGAGATAGAAGTCAAAAGAGTCACAAGAGAGATCCACTTAATGGGGCAATTATTACCATCTTTGGTGGACCATACACCGGGAGTAGTAGTCGAGAAATGATATCTGAAGTTAGAGAAGCTATAGATGGTAAGAGAAACAAGAGGTGAATCTGTTAGGACCCGATAAAAAAAATCCAAACAAGGTTGGGACCCCATAATTTTCATCGAAACAGATGCACATGCATCATAAGTAGAGCCGAACGATGCGATTATGGTGCCGGTTCACATAGGCCATAGAGAAATAAGAAGTGTATTGATCAAAAATGGAAGTTCGATGGATATTCTAAGTGTAGAAATGCTTGACCAACTCGGGTTACAAAGACGAGACCTCCAACCACTTAGAGTCCCACTTAGAGGCTTCGAATGAGCGGAGGTAAGGTCGCTAGGAACAATGAAGCTGCCTGTAGAGATCGATAGCTTTCCTTATACTAAGACAGTGTTACTGGATTTTGTGGTCGTGAGTGTAGAAAACTTACCATACAATTCCTTACTGGGCCAATCTTTCTTGAACAAGACGAAAGTCGTGATGGCCACATTTGCACTAATGGTGAAGTTTCATACCAATGACTTAGTTGATAGATAAAAGACAAGAGTCTATAAACTAGATATCATGTAAATGGATTATAAAAGAATATTTCATGACATAAAAGCAGCAAGATGGTCGGGGGCTTGTGTAACAGATCGGTCGCCCGAACGGCCAACCGACCTTGCCTATGCAAGGGCTATTACAAACTTTATCATATGAAGTTGCTTGACCAAAGTCAGAACAACAGACCCAATAAAGTTTGGGTTAATAAACGTCTTGGTCAAATTAGAATGATCAGCCAAGAGGATGTGATCACAACCAAAACGATTAACTTAGATTTGGCTTGACACACATAGTTCAAGTTGATAAGCGGAAGCTCAAGATGCATGGGATGAGGATCCATCCTGATAGATCGGCAGTAGGCTCTTCAGCGAATCCTCTGATTCCTTATAGCTTCTAAAGACTCATCATTGTGTTTCTTGATAGCTTTGTCCCATTTGGGGTGAGCTTACTCTGAAGATCTCTTCTTAACCCCGAAAAAAGCCAGAGCGATGGTCAGCCCTCTCTCAAATTCCTTCAACATGATAGCATCAAAAGTTGTAGCCTCCTAAGAAAGCACCTCTACGCTAACTTATTGTTACTCCAAGTCCTTAGCTAGAAGTTCATAATGAATCTAAGCCTCTTCAAATGCCTGTTGTGTTTCAAGCATGACCTTCTGGGCAGAAGTAAGGGTGTCTTGGGCAAGCCGGGTTTCCTTCTGTGCTTTCTTCACTGTTGTCTCAGCCAGGATGACCCTAGACTCAAGTTGAGCACTCAATAACTCAGCCTTTACAACCCTTTTCTCTAGCTCAACATTCCTCATGCTAAACTGCCTCGCCTCAGATGTCGAAGCCCTACTTTGGACGTTGGTTATGGTCTTTGTCAAGGCAAGATTAGTTGCAGTGTGGCCTTTAGCTACTTCTCATATTGCTTAGCGTTGGAAACACTGGCGGAAGAAGTCTTGAGAGCATTATCTTTTTCAACAAGAGACTTCTTCAATCGAGACATCTCCGCAGCCTGTCTATTCTGATCAGCTAAGGCCCGAGTTAGCTCTTCCACCACCTGAAAGAAAGGTAAAAGTTAGGGAAATCAAAAAGTAGGTGAGCAAAAGATGATACGGAAAGCACTTACGAAAATTCTGTTGTTGAAAATCATACAGACGCGCTCAGAAAGGCTAGCAGCCCTGGCCCCCTTACAGTAACCATCGCCAATATACCCTTCACTGGACGATGAGGAGTGAAGCATGAAGATGGGGTCAGGCTGAAAATTGCTTAATGAGGGGATCCAGAAGCTGGAGCAAATGGAATCATCGACTGGATGGATCGATCGATCTTAGCCCGAAGTAAAGGTAGTCGGAAGCGTCATAGGGAGGATCGAGCTAGCAGTGTGTGGCGTTTGTGAGGCCACAATACTCTCATTAGCCTGAGGGGCAATCATAGAAGCTTCGTAACTTTACCCCTCGGGAACCTGACCTTCACTGACTCCGTCCTTAAGAAAGGATCCTGGTGGTGTAGAAGGGGGAATACCCGTAGATTAGGTTGTATGGACATCTTCAACTAATTTAACCGCAACACCAGTCATTGACTTCAGCACTAGTTCAAGCATTTGTTCCTCCGTGACGTCCAGCAAATCGCCATTAAAAAATAGCTCCTTCGATTTTCGTTCCCCATCATCAGAGTCTGAATCATTGAAAGATATCAGACCTTTAACCAAAAACTCCATGAGAGCCTTCCCTAAACGATGTGCTGGAAGACTCGTTGGGGAATGATTGGGTTGAATTTGAGAAGGCGAGAGGCAGGTTGGAGGTATTGTTGCTTCAGTGGCCTTAGTTGGTTCAAGTGGGACAGCGAAAGAAGTCGAAACTACCCGATCACCCTTTTTTTTTTATCGCCGCTCCCTTAGAATCAACACAGTTAAGGTCCCCTGATCATCCTCCTCCTCCTCCTCATCCAAAAGAATGGGGTCAACCTCCGACCAATATGGCAATGGATTGGCATCACTAGTAATCTCCCCCCTTTTAGGGATTACCATGAGGGCAGAAAATCCCTCGACTATCTTGGCCAATTTATTACCAGAGACATTGTCATCAGACCTAGTCCTAGGGGATTTGCCCCTATTTGGCTCCTCTCAACTCCGCATATCCCTTGGGGACTTATCTTGACTCGATCTTTCCCTACTGGACCTTTCAAGGTTAGACCCCTCTATGGAGAAGTGTACCCGACCAGACCTATCTTTAGATGATCCCCTCCAACCGCTTGGAGCGGGAGGGGCATAACGACTACTTGCTACAGCCGGTTCAGTAGGTGCCGTTGGGAAATCATGATCGGACTCACACACATGTTCCACCAAATCATGATTCAGTGGAGCAATGCCTTGAGCCACTTGGTCTGTGTTAAGACCGTTAATACATACTACACTGCTCGACAACGAAATGTTTAAGATTGAAAAAACAAAAACTAAATGACATAAGAAATCTACAAATAATGACACGTATCTCTGGCATCTAAGGCTTGGTCATATCAACCTTGACCGGATAGACAGACTAGCAAAAAGTGGACCTTTAAGTGAGTTAAGGTTGGCACCTTACTTGTCTACAAATCTTGTCTGTAAGGTAAAATGACTAAGAGACCTTTTACTAGAAAAGGGCTTAGAGTTAAAGAACCGCTAAAGCTTATACATACAGACGTCTGCAGACTGATGAATGTTAAAGCTAGGGGTGGTTATGAGTATCATGTCACCTTTATAGATAATTACTTAAGATACGGATACGTCTACCTAATGCAATGAAAGTCGAAAACATATGACAAGTTCAAAGAATTCTGAGCTGAAGTTGAGAATCAATTAAGTAGGACTATCAAGTCACTACGATCGGATCGTGGAGGTGAGTACCTTGACCAAGAGTTTAAAGACTTCATGGTCGAGCATGGGATAGTTTCCCAACTTACAGCTCCCGGTACACCTTAGAAAAATGGTGTAGCGGAGAGGTGAAATAGAGCCCTAATGGAAATGGTGAGATCTATGATTAGTTTTCCATCATTACTAAATTCCTTATGAGGATACGTTACAAACAACGGCATACATTTTAAATGTAGTGTCATCCTAATCTGTTCCTAAGACTCCCCTAGAGTTGTGGAATGATCATAAAGCTAGTTTACGACATTTCTGCATATGGGGGTGTCCAGCACATGTACTGAAGAACATAAGTGGAAAGCTAGACTCTAAGTCTATGGTTTTCCTGTTTATAGGATGCTCCAAGGAGACCAGAGGTGGACACTTCTATAGTCCCGAAGATAACAACGTATTTGTATCGACAAATGCAACGTTTCTTGAGGATAATTATATTAGTGACTATAAACCTCGTTCTAAGAGTGTATTGAATCAGTTAGAGCCTAGTGAGACTAGTGCTTCATCAACAAGAGTTATTGATCCATAAAGATGTGAGAGTCAGATGGTTCATGATCAAGATACACTACCACCTAGACGTAGTGAGAGAGTTGTGAGACAACCTGAACGCTATTTAGGTATAGGTGAGGGAAAAAGTGTTGTCTCTGCTGATAGTATGGATAATCCGTTGACATTTAAGAATGAAATAAAAGATCCTGATAAAGAGGAATGGCTTAAAGCCATGAATCTCGAGATGGAGTCCATGTACTCTAATTCAGTCTGGGATCTTGTAAACTTACCGGATGGGGTATAATCGATAGGGTGTAAGTGGATCTATAAGAGAATGAGAGGAGTAGACAGGAAGGTAGAGACATTCAAGGCAAAGCTAGTGTCCAAGGGTTATATCCAGAAATAGGGGGTCAATTATGAAGAGACCTTCTCGTTAGTAGCCATGTTTAAGTTTATTAGGATTCTCTTATCCAATGTTGCCTATTTCGTTTATGAAATTTGGCAAATGGACGTCAAGAATGCATTATTGAATGGCAATCTAGATGAGAGCATCTATATGATGCAACTAGAGGGATTCATGTCTCTAGATCAAGAGCAAAAGGTTTGTAAGCTACAAAGGTCCATCTATAGACTTAAGCAAGCATCTAGATCTTGGATCATTAGGTTTGATGATGTGATCAAAACCTATGGCTTCGAGCAGAACATCGATGAGCCTTGTGTCTACAAGCACATCATTGGTAAGAAAGTACTTTTCTTGGTCCTATACGTAGATGATATCCTACTCATTGGGAATGATGTAGGAGTGTTATCTAATGTAAATGGTTGGATGGCTAGCCAATTCCAAATGAAAGATTTGGGAGAGGCGAATTAAGTTCTAGGGATCCAATTTATAAGGGATCGTAAGAATAAACTCATAGCACTGTCTTAGACATCATATATCGATAAGATTCTTGTACGATTTTCGATACAGAACTCTAAGAAATGTAATTTACCGTCTAACCATGGAGTTCACCTGTCTAAGGAACAGTGTCCTAAGACACCTCAAGAAGTTGAGGATATGAGACGTGTACCCTATGCATCGGCAGTAGGTAGTCTCATGTATGCTATGTTATGCACGAGACCGGACATCTGCTATGCAGTGGGAGTAGTCAGCAGATACCAGTCCAACCCAGGATTGGATCATTGTGTTGCTGTCAAGATTATTCTCAAGTATCTTCAGAGAGCGAGAAATTATATGCTAGTTTATTCCGGATAGGATTTGATCCCGTTAGGATACATGGATTCCAATTTTCAGTCAGACAGGGATTCTAGGAAATCCACTTCTAGATCAGTATTCATCCTAGGTGGTAGAGACATTGTGTGGAGAAGTATCAAGCAATCTTGTATTGCTGACTCCACCATGGAAGCCGAATATGTAGCAGCTTGTGAAGCTGCTAAAGAGGCTGTTTGGCTCCGTAAGTTCTTAAGTGATCTGAAAGTTGTTCCAGATCTGGATAAGCCTATCACACTTTATTGTGATAACAGTGGTGTTGTGGCTAATTCCAAAGAACCAAGAAGCCATAAGAGAGGGAAGCATATAGAGAGAAAGTATCATCTCATCAGAGAGATAGTGCAAAGAGGAGATGTGATCGTCACCAAAATAGCCTCACAAGACAATCATGTTGATCCGTTTACGAAGACCTTACCGGCTAAAGTGTTTTTGGGTCACCTAGATGGTCTAGGGTTACGAGACATGCCTTACATGCTTTAGTGCAGGTGGGAGATTGTTGGGGTTTATGCCCTAAACATGTAACCTGTAACTGGATTTATGAAATGAATAAAAAGAAAAGTTCAACTCATTCTTGTTGTGTTGTTTATTTTATAACCTATGCATATTCAACATCCAAGATTGCCGGATGTAATCTTAAACTATGTATATGAGTGTCATATACAGATGGATACAGTATGAGACGTGCAATCTAAAGAGTCCATAGATAGCAAATAAAGCTGGGTACTTTATTTATGGTTAATCTATAGCTATGGTTCATTCCGTAATATACGATGATTCTATCCTGAATCATTCATATGAGATATGGGAATGGAGACACATTGTATGATGTGAACATATTGGACTGGCCATGATCTATATGAATCTCTCACAAAGATCTGTTTACCGATGAGATGCATATATATATATATATATATATATATATATATATATATATCAACTAATGATGGCTATATGTGGGTGATCTTAATCGTGAGTGTCTTTTCGACTCCCTCAGGTTAGATCGTGGTCTTTGATATACCATAGGTGAGGTCAGATGCATTTCTTGATCAATATATTCCGTATGTTAGGATTGCGGTTTGGCTTGTGGCTGGAAAGGTTTGTAAACAATAGTGGAATCTACTCCTTCTTATGAGAAGAAGATGGTAGTTCCCTTAAAGGTTGATTCAGGACTTGGACAATATGAGCGCTCTCCTAATTCCGTGAGGAAATAGGATTTATTGTCCATTAGAGAATCAACTGTATTTAAAGGATATATGTAATTAGAGTGGTATAATGGACATTATGACACAACTCTAATTATGAATTATTGTGGAGGATTACACCATTTGTAATAGCTATATCGATGGACACCGAGTTATATCGGTCTGTGTAAAAGCATCTACAGTTGAGAGAGCACAGTTTCGGGTTTTTAGTGGAATAACACCGAAGTTAATAATCATGAATTGTTAATTAATGAGTTTAATTAATTATTTCTGAGAATTATTAGAGCTCAATAGCTATATCGATGGACACCGAGTTGTATCGGTCTATGTAAAAGCATCTACAGTTGAGAGAGTATAGTTTCGGGTTTTTAGTGGAATAACACCGAAGTTAATAATCATGAAATGTTAATTAATGAGTTTAATTAATTATTTCTGAGAATTATTGGAGCTCAATAGCTATATCGATGGACACCGAGTTGTATCGGTCTGTGTAAAAGCATCTACAGTTGAGAGAGTACAGTTTCGGGTTTTTAGTGGAATAACACCAAAGTTAATAATCATGAAATGTTAATTAAAGAGTTTAATTAATTAATTCTGAGAATTATTAGAGCTCAAAATGTTGTGGGTTGATTATGTCCCCTTGCTAGCCCAATCGATTTAGGTAACAAGAGTCACGGTTAATTAATTGGATTGTCCAATTAATTGTGTTAGGAAAGTGACACGTGTCAGAAGTTGATTGAGTAAATAGATTATTCAATTGATTAAAATGACAATTATGACAATTAAATAATAAGATTATTTAATAGTGTAATAAGTCATGAATGGAGGGTTTCAGTTGTTATTTATTTTGAATAATGAATTAATATGATTATCTCATTTATTAAACAAAATAAATTGAATATATTTGAATTTAAATTTTTTAAATATAAATATATATTTATGATATCTTAATTGATAAATAAAAAATATATTTTATTTTAAAATACAGATATGATCAGTTTTTTAATTTAAAAAGACGAATCAAAGATGGAGATTTCGTTTTTAAAGTTAAAAAGTTGATATAGATGATATAATATATATTGATATATATGTTTCGTTGACTTCAAATTTTTTTTTGGTTTTAAGAAAAAAGGAGAAACACAAACTGTTTGAAGTGTGCTTCTTTGTTTTATTAAAAAAAATAACTGATCAAAATAACTGGTTCCAGCTCATTTACGATCTGTATAAAAAAATTTAAAACCTCACTCCGTAGAGTTACCAGTAAACGGGGTTCCAACACTTTATGCGTTGGAGTGGCAAGCTTTTCCTTGTAGCCATGGGTAATCCAAATGCTCGGTGACGTCGACTAGAGATAAAAAGTTCCACCTGTATCTAATCGACCTAAGGTGTAAAAACTACATATCTCTTGGGGGGTCGGGGGATGTTTCGTCCCAATCTTTCTCCACAAATGCCACAAACTGATCCACAGCCGATACGAATTGGAGGTCAGTTGAGCAGGGGCAACACCCGCATCTGCCAAAAAATAGGCAATGGAAGGCTGCAAAGGGAAGGTGACACCAGAAGACAGCATGGCCCCATAAATCACAACGGTACCAATAGGTGGGTTCAGCACTGCACGATCACCACTGTAGGATAGCTTCACCGAGAGATGGAGGTCGAACCAATCTCTAAACTTTGTAAGTTCTTCGTCACTCACCATGTTTATTTCAAAATCAAAGGCGTAAGGATGGTCCACTATAAACCTTGGCATACGAGCTCGTCGTTCCATGGGGACATCTTTCATCTTCAATGTCTGTAAAACTATCTTTAGGTCGTTCGCCAGAAGGGCGTTTTCCTTGGGAGAAGCTCTAAAAGTTTGCCTTGTTGTCTTCGACATATCTGAATAAGCACCAACAGAAGAGGAACCAAGAGGATTATTAGAAAAAGGAACAAACCCAGGACGTGCCATAGAATAGTCTACATTTAAAGCAATGGGTTGAGACGAAGGAGCATAGGCGTGAAAATGACTCCAATGGATCGATTCAAGTCTAGCAATATTATCACTATCACCAGCCTCAATAGCATGCATGAGTAGTTTAAAATATCTACAGTGAAGAGTTGGGTCCATACCTGGAGTACAAGCAAGTGCGGTGGAGACACAGAAGTTTAGGAGTAAATAAAAGCAAGAATCAGAAGAAGGCGAAAAGCTAGGTTAATCAGGGTTAAGTCAACCCAAGTGGGATGGAGAAAAACCGATCAGTCCCTACCCCTCCCCCCCCCCCCCCCCCCCAACTAAGATAACGCAGATGCTCGGGTTAGTAAATCCGATCGGGTCGTCAAGATGGTCGGGGTCAGGGTCGGGTTGAATCACTGATCCGAGGAAACAAGAATGATCAGGAAAATAGACAATCGAACGTGTGACACATGGGCAACACCTAGATTCGGTGAAACCACAACCCAAGTTGAAAATGAGTCTGATTGGAAGAAGGAAACCCCTAAATGAAACCTTTGTGGTCTTTATCATTTAGGATGTTGATTAGGGATGGAGTCATGATTTCTTTTTAATAACAAAAACTATATAAGTAAATAATCATGATAAAGCACTTTCGAATATCTTGAATTCAATAAAATAATTCAATCAAAAAATTCAACGGTGATCCAACACCCATAAATGTCACGCTTCCTTTGGGAGTTCACACCATTTACTAGTTGGACTAGATCCCACCTAATTGTTAACATAACAACCAGTGTTTTCAATTTTAGCCTTGCGATTTTATTAACAAGAAATCTTGGGAGGATATTAATAAAATCACATTGAGTGTGTTACCAAGTTATCGACCTTCAATATAATCCCTCACGAATATCCCTCCTTTGGGAGTAGATATTGTTTGGGTTAATTGTCTAGTCTATCATTGTAAGGAAATATCTTGCTAAATTTCATTCATGAATACCCCATGGGGGGTTATTACACGAAACATAAAACTTAACTAAACTTGGAGGCCGTAGGTGTTCGAAACACCTTTTCCCACTCAATTGTTTAAGACGTCTGATCGAACTCATAGAATGATTTACCAAGTTATCTAGATGCCAATTAGATACCTAAACCATTTAATGCATGTTCATACCAAAAGATATATATATGAGTGACATTCCTATTCTATATGACATGTTATCAAACAATAACAAACATTGCAATATTTATATAAATATAAATAGCTATAATTTTGGTATATCCTATAAGAGCATGTAAATTACATATGTCTTGGAATATAAAAAACTCCTTCTTGGCGAACAAGTCTTCATGTGTCCATCGTTTGCGCACACCTTGGCTGCCTCCCATGGGCGTGCGCACCCCACAACCCCATAAAGGGCTGCCATGCACAGCCCATGGCTTCCATAGGGCTACCGTGCGCACATGCCACAAAAATCGTGACCACATGCTCATTCGTGCGCACGTTTGTTGTTATGGCTCGCACAGTTGTTTTGGTTGCTTCCAATTCTTCAAACATTCGAGTTTTTGATACTTGAATGTATTACAGAAGAATTTTAAATAATAAAATACTGCAGTTTTTTTTATTACAACAACAAAATAATAATAATAAAAAAGACTTAGCAACTATCAAGAGGGAAATTATACCGATGATAGGTCACCCTTCTTGTTACAACCCCAAAACAAAAATACATTGAAATTCTAGGACCAAAATTGAGCAATAACAAACCACATATAAAACATATATATATATATATATATATATATATTCCAATGTAAATATATATACGAATACCTAGAGCGACATCTCTTTCTAAAACATGCATATTAACAATAAAAACAAATAGATTCACATACACATACAACAATTAATCAAGAGTACAACCAGGCTCTGATACCAATTGTAGGGAAAAATTGATTCAAAACGCGACGGAAGTGTAAAAATAAGGTTTGGTATATTTTAAAAAAATTCCCCTTTAATAGAAAGAACCTTAACCCTATATTAATTTACGTATATTAAAAGTATCGTACCTTTTTTTGTGACAATTGAACTAGCGTCGAATTGAATCCGTAAGATCTTGCAATCCAATCACGAACGTGAATCACCTAAGAGTGTGGACCCCCTTTCTTTTATATGTATACCTAAGGATGGAAACAAACAAAATTTTCTTCTTTGTTAGTCACAATAATCCTCCAAGAGAAAACCCAAGAACGTCCGGTCACTTGTGAATTATAAATCTATTTGATTAAAACTCGTGTAAACCTTGATTCAATGTTGTACACAAAACCTTTTGATGTAAAGGCTACTAGTGCACTATTGAAAACAAAACGTTTCTCTTTTCTCTTCTCCTTGGCCGAATTCAATACACGATATTTATGAGTTGGATGAAGTTTTTTTGTGACTAAATCAAAAACTTCGTAATTTGACCAATTGTCAATTAGAGTCCTAATAGAAATCAAATACTTCCTAATTTGACTAGATAAATAAATTCATTTTATTTATCTACTTATCAAATATAGTATTTGATACTTATCATATTACCAACAATAATATGACTCTAGGAGACATTCTCCTACTAGTAAAAATATTTTGAATTTTAATTAAATAATTAATTAATTAATTTCCATTTAATTAAATAATAAAATAAAAAGCAATATAATAAGCTATTATATATGGCCTTAGCTGCCTAAGCCATTATATATGGGCCAAATATTATTTTTCCTATTTTATTAAATCCATTGGACTTAAATAAAAAGTCTACATGTGAACTAGACTCATTCTTACTAAAAGAAACAAGTCCACATGCCTTAATATAATTCTAGATGGACCTATAAATTGGTCTGGTAGAATGTATCAAGTGATCTTGGGAAGTTCGTGTGAGATGGGGATCTTGGTGGGCTATCTAAATTTAAGCTTAGACATAACCTAATCACAATCAACAAATGATTCACTTAGGTCCGATCTATTAATTTTAGTTCATTCCACTAAAGAACTAAAATTGAACTCTTAAATAAAGATAGAATAAGTTAATATTGCTTATTCATACCCTTGACAATCTTAATGGAGAAAGTGTATCCTCTTGAAGAATACCAGTAATCGCCAAGGGCTCATAGACCGCCTATAGCTCTCCAAGTTACCATATTTACTCATAGGACCAAATTTTGAACTTGGATATTTTGACTTGTCCAAAAGCCATATTTCAATAGATACTATTGAAAACTTAACGTTAAAATTTAACATCCAATACCTTAAAATATCCGTATGATGATATTTTATTCTCATTAAATAAATGGAGCCACGATATCCATATCTATAAATGAAGTTCTCTATCGATTAACAAATGAATACCATCAAACTATCGAGGATAGACTATGCTATTTAATTGTACTCATTGATAGCTCAAATGATAACACTTACAACCATAAGTCCATCATTATCTCACGATTGAGATAGACTCTCATATTGCATTCAAGTGAAAACTTTTATCCATTAACAGTTCTAGATAAAGTATTTCATTGTAATTCAATTAAATGCACCTAGTGCACTAGATTATTTTGCCCAAAGACACCACACTTTGATGATTTTAGACTCATCATAACACATTTGATCCCACTCAAATGCTAGCAAAAGAATCTACAACTTTGACAAGATAAAGATGTCCAACCTTTATCTTAAGTTGTGAATATTATTCAAGACTAACTAAAGCATTATCTATACCTCATACATATCCAGATGTATGAACAATTCTTCTTTTTTCATAGTATTTTGACCTTATGATTATTTACTTTTGACAATTATAATAATTAAAATATAAATGCTATAAGATTTGTTAAATTAGAAATCACTTTAGTAATATGAAAAGATTATCAAATACATTATTACACTCTTGCTATCGAGCATAATCCCAACATGGTTTACCACCCCCGGACCTACTACATCTAGAGGGGATTCCAGTGCCAACGTTGGAAGTGATGAAGAGGTAAATTGAGATGATAGTTTTGTCTTTTATTAATGTGACATGTTGATTATTTTTGTACTAACAATGTAGACAAGATTTCAGGCCCCTTGGGAACATCAGTTCAACGAGTTGCATGAAACTCTCCGGAAGAGTAAGGATGATCGACAGTAGCAGCACCGGAAGTTGTTGAATATGATCTGGAAGAGTAAGGAGGATCGACATCATCAACACCATGAGTTTCTCGTATTGATCAGGGGGCTTCAGGGCTCGAGGATTCATACACACTGGGATGGTCCACTTGGTCCTGATCCAGACATTACTCCTAAAGACGGGATAGATGGGTATACCGAGGGGACAGACAGGACTGGTGGACATCTGGAGGAACCATATACCAGGGGAAAGTTTTGGAGAGTATGGCTCAGCTATGTATTGGGAATACAGGGCCTGTTACACGTACATCGGTTCTCTCGGACCTCCCATCGATCGAGTGCCAACCGTCCTCTCCACCTCCCCCTTTAATCGATGGAGCGTCAGTCATCCCCTCCACCTCCCCTATCGATCCAGCAGCAGACGTCCCCTCCGCCCTGTACATCTCATTGTACATCTCATTGTATGTGTGGTTGTACTGCCTATCATTCATCTCAACTTGACAACCAAAGACATCGTCGAATTGAAGTCTAGCTATATCACCATGGTCGGCTACTTTCGGTGGGACATCACACATGTTTTGTTACCCTTCGATCCCACTTCTTTCTGTGAACAATTGGTTGCTTCCGCTAAACGATCAAAACTGTTGGGTGTTTTCACGAGGAGGGATATCTTCAGCTATCACATCTCTTGTTGCCCTCTCAATTAGACTAACATATAATTGAGGGATCACCCTATCTTCCCCTAGCATAAACTGAACAACATCATCGTTTCTTATAAATGTGCGATATGTTGTCCTAGGAATGAGTGATATAGACTGTAGATTAGCAATTTATTTATTCACATTGTACTTCACAACGATTTGCCCCATCGACACCAGTTCTTTGTAAGTCATATTCTTTGACACATAAAATCTTTGGTTATCGAAACCGAAAAACCTCTAACTTTCGTCTGGTAATTGTTCTCATCAACCATTATAAGATATGATTGTTCTCACCCGATCCATTGTCCTTTGAAAATCATCATCACAAACCATTACTAACAAAATAAAAAAATATATATTACATATACAATTAATAAGAATTAAAAAAAATCTTAACTGTAAGGGATCGAGCATTTTTTGTAAGAGATCGATCTTTTTTTTAATGTGTGACAGAGTTTATTTTAACAAGAATCGAGCTTTTTTTTAATGGATCGAGATTTTTTTAATGGATCGAGTTTTTTTGTAAGAGATCGAGCTTTTTTGTAAGGGATCAAGAACATTTTGTAATGGATCGAGTTTTTTTGTAAGGGATCAAGAAATTTTTATAATGGATCGAGCTTTTTTGTAAGGGATCGAGAACTTTTTGTAAGGGCTCGAAACTTTTTCTAAGTGGCTCGAGTATATTTTTCATATAATCGAGCTTTTTTCCAAATATAAAAAACAACGATTCTTTTTTAAATAATCTTGGTCACACATGAAAAATGCTCGGATCTATTAAGAAAACCTCGTAATCTAGAGATTAAATGTTCATACGTGTTCATACAAAGACTGGAACAACATATCATAAGGAATGTATACATTGTTAAACCATACAGAAATGCATACAAAATATCTGAAATGCATGAAAAGAATATAAGTGAAGATTAGAAATATTTGTTACCTTCTTGTGTAGAATCTAGAGAGAGACAAATTTTTTGAAGAGAGAGAGGAGTTGTAGATCGATTTTCAGACAACTTTTTTGGAGAGAGGTAGACGAGTTAAATCGGTGCCTTTTAAAAAAATATAGTTTATGGGCAATTTGGGTAGTTCACCATAATATGTTCCTTTTAAACTTAAGTTATTAAATCGATGACATCATTACAACACACAATAAAAAAAAAATAACATATCTCACCATTTTCACAATTGGATATCGGGTATTTGATCAATTCTAGTATTGATCTAGAAGTCAACTTCATCGCCATTTAAGTCAAACCGACTGCATGTCTTCTATGCAAATGGAAGGGTCTTGGAATTAAATTTTGTGTCATGGGAGGATCAAGGGATAAAATTGGAGGATAATGGAATGAATTTACATTCAACGCATCAGAGGATCATGGAATGAAATTTCATGTCATGACAGGATCATGAAATGAAATTTCAAACTTAAAGGCTCAAAGATCGGAAAACGTCTCCTATTAGGGGTACCATGATATAGGGAATGCCCTAAAGCTATACTCTCAAATCAGAACATAAATACACACATGTCGTGAAGTACAACAATAAAACCCTTCTCAATCATTTTCAACATATGCAGTATGAATAAAAAAGAAATCAATCGTATGTATTTACAGTTACAGTTCGAGTTTCTAATGATACATACCTTTTTTGATATTAGGGGATGGCTAAAACAGATTAGGACTGCTTCAATCATGGCACCGAATCCTCGCTAGACCAAAAGATAATGGCAGAGATACCAAATTGCAGGTCAATTATGTGTGTTGGGTGTCATTTCGAAGTGTAAAGGTTTGAAAATTTGGGTTAACTGACTTGAATTCAAAAAGATGATGTACAAATCAGTTGGAAGACATTTGCCGCAACAGATTGTATGGATTGCGGTTTAGGTTTATGGAACTTGCTAAGGGTGGGCATAAAAATCGAAAATGAATTGATCCGAACCGAAAAAGAGTGTTTGGTTTCGTTCATAGCTTCTATTCGGTTCAAACCGATTTGAAATTTGAAAACCGAATTCAATTCGTTCAGTTTCAGTTTTAGACATACAAAACCGAACCGAACAAAAAAAAACGAATTGTTTTAATTAATATTTTGTAACGTTTAATTTTATTATGGACTGTTTGTTGATGATGTTTTATTTTTAGACTACATTATGCACTACATTTTTTTAACTTTTATTTTATAAAAAGTTAGGAAGATTTTATATTTTGATTGAGTATGTAGACTGAATATGATTGAAATTTTAGATTTTGATTGAAAATTGGGTTGTATTTTGTTTAAATTATTTTCTACATATTATGTTTTCTCAAAAAAAGTTTAAACCTAAATGTCAAAAATACAGTTTAAAAGCCCAAAAAATTAAAAACATATATATAAAGAAAAAATCTTCAAAGCCTAATAGGTCCTAAACCGAAACAAACCGAACCTAACTAAACCGAAACAAACCGAACCTAACTAAACCGAACCAAACCGAACCGAGATAAAGGTTTTCAGTTCAATTCGGTTTTCAGGTTCAAAACGGTTCAAACCGATTCACATTTACAAAAATCGAATATATATCAGTTCAATATGGTTTTGATCAAAACCGAACCAAACCGAACCATACCTACCCCTGGAACTTGTCTTCATTTGAGGTAAGATGGAGAAGAGAGATCGATTAAAGCTGGCAGATTATAGGATGAATAATGAAGACGTCGTAGTTTTGCCAACCTTTTCGGGTCATTTTTTTACCTTTTATATCAACAACCACCGACAACTCCATTAAATATGTACTAATTGTTATAGGGGTATACTTGTCACTGAACCCACTAACTTCCACTACTGAATCAGTATATAGGTTATAAAGGGTTTTTTTTTTTAAAACATATGGCTATATGGAAAAAAGTGTAAAACCAAAGTGGCTATTATATGGGATTAACCGTTAGTAAAACAATCAAAATAATATTTAAATATATTTAAGCATAATATTAAATTGATATGCTAAATATAATATATTACTATTTTTTTACCAAATTTTATGTTGATATTTATACATCGGGGATGATTTTAGATTCCAATTCATGTATGTATAAAAATTAAAGATTTAAAAATTAAAATAATTAAATTTTAAAAATAAATTAATATAATTAAATAAAAAATAAATAAATTAATGAACTGTGTTAAGGACGTACGTGCCACTAGATAATCATGGCGACGGTCCGGTTTCGGTTCCGAACCGACGGTTTCGGTTCCGAACCGACGGTTTAGGTTCCGAACCGACGGTTCCGGTTCCGGTTCAGTTCCAGCGGTTCGTCCGGTTCGGTTCATTTTTTTTATTTTTATTTTACAATTTTGCTTAAGAATATATATATATATATATATATATATATATATATATATTCTGGAACTGTTGGTTCCAGAACCGGAACTGAACCGAACCGAACCGAACCGTCGGTTCCATGATGGTTTTTTTCGAAAGAGAACCGGAATCGAACCTTCAACCCTACGGTTACGGTTACGGTTACAGTCCAGAACCGATTTCATGATTTCGGTTACGGTTACGGTTACGGTTACGGTTACGGTTAAGGTTAAGGTTAAGGTTTAGGTTTATTTCACACGGTCAAGGTTCGGTTCGGTTCGGTTCGGTTCGGTTCGATTCGGTTCCACGATCCGATCCGAACCGTGGTCATATCTACCATTGAACCATCATGGTCATGTCTACCACTAGACCAATCGGCTTCTTGTCGGGTTTTATTTAGCTAATATCATCTTTTATTCTCTTATCACAGTAAGCAGTAACACGACAAAAGGGATAACGAAAACCGAACACACGTAGAAAACATAAAAACCCACGAGCCCCATCTGAGGAGAAAATCTAGAGTGCACGCAGTGCACAGTGTACACAATATACTGTATACAGATGCCGGTTCGATAGATCCGTGACGTAATCCAATCCAACAACAAAAAACCCATATATTCGACCCGAATTGTTTTCCAACTATAAATACGTAGAGACCCCCGACACTGAAAAATGGCATCATCCGCCATTGTTGCTTCTCTGGCCACTTCTCTATCTGTTGCTTCTACTTCTTCTTCTTCATCATTATTGGTTTTCACTAAACTACGGTCTGCGACTGTCCCTGGTTTCAGTTCCAGACTCTCCTTTTCTTTTTGTCGTAGAGGTACGACGAGGCTCATGGCTCACGCAACTCTAGGTCTCACCAAGCCCACCCAAATCGACTCCCCAAAGGTCACTCTCTCGACGTGTTTGTGTTTTTTCCTCAATGAATCATTTTCGATTGTTATTGAGTTCTGGCTCATACTCATCTCTTTTTATCAAGTTTATTATGCATTTATACATACGTGTAACGTTTAATAGATCGGTGGTTATAGTAGGTTAAAAAATCTCAACTTTGTCGCTTTTGATAGTGGGTTTCTTCTTATTTTCTTTTCTATGTCAGATATATCATAATTTACTTGATAGAGTTTCAAGTGTATAGATTGCTGATTGTGTTTTATTTTTTCACACATAGGTCAACGGTTTGTTTCTGGTCGATGCTTCTTATATTTTTGTCAAGGTGGTCTGTAACTTTTTTATGGGATGATAATGGGGATGTGGTTAGATCTCTATTATTATAAGTTTAAACCCCTTAGTTTGTGTTAGTGGGGTTCTTTCTTTTGCTTTTGTAAGCCAAGTATAATACCGTTAACTCTGTAGAAGTCTTATTATACTTATCTTGATCGAATAAACTTTGTAAGAAAAAGAAAAGAAAATTTGATCTTTATTGTTTTCAATTGTGTTGTTGTTATATTGTGATATGATTGGCTTTGTTTGTTCAGTTTGTGAATATATGATTTTTAATACGTTTCCGTGTGGATTTGAATTCTGATATGTTTATAATGTCTTTGTTTAAAACGGTTGATAGATCTCTTTTGCTGCAAAAGAGATTGATGTGGTGGAATGGAAAGGGGACATTCTTGCTGTGGGTGTCACAGAGAAAGACATGGCCAAGGATGAGAACTCAAAGTTCCAGAATTCAATCTTGAAAATATTAGATGCTCAGTTAGGTGGTCTTTTATCTGAAGTTTCTTCTGAGGAGGACTTCACTGGAAAACCTGGCCAGTCAACGGTTCTTAGACTCCCAGGCCTTGGCTCCAAAAGGGTAGGCTTGATCGGACTTGGCCAGTCAGCTTCAAGTCCTGCAGATTTTCGAGGTCTTGGTGAGTCTGTTGCAGCTGCTGCAAAGGCTGCTAAAGCCAGCAATGTTGCTGTTGCGCTTGCCTCTTCTGAGGGTCTCTCAGAGCAATCAAAGCTCACTTCTGCGTCTGCAATAGCATCTGGTACTTATCTTATGCTTTTGTGATGTCATAGTTGATATATGAGGTATATTTGCTTTAGAAAAATGTAATTGAGATTTGTTGAATGGTCAAAATTTTGATAGGAACTGTACTTGGGATATATGAAGATAGTCGGTATAAGTCAGAATCAAAGAAACCAATACTTAAGTCTGTGGACATTATTGGTTTTGGAACTGGACCTGAAATAGAAAAGAAGCTCAAGTATGCTGAAGATGTTTCTTCTGGTGTGATCTTAGGAAGGGAGCTTGTCAATTCTCCAGCCAATGTACTTACCCCTGGTACGAATCAGTTCTATTGTTTTTTCTTCATAATTCCTTTTTGTGTCATGCAGTTAATTTTTGTTGATTTGTATTTGGTGATTCCCGTACTGCAGCGGTGCTGGCAGAAGAGGCTTCAAAAATTGCATCCACATATAGCGATGTTTTTTCTGCAACAATTTTGGATGCAGAGAAGTGCAAAGAGTTGAAAATGGGATCTTATCTGGGTGTAGCTGCAGCCTCTGCAAATCCACCACATTTCATACATTTGTGCTACAAACCTCCAGGCGGACCTGCTAAAGTCAAGTTAGGGTTGGTTGGAAAGGGTTTGACTTTTGACAGGTGATTATTCTAACTTCATTTTATAGCATAGGTGCTTTTAGTTCATTGTTACTGCAAAAGAGCTACGCCGGGGGGGGAGGAGGTGTTTGTTTTTGAGGGAAATTAGATGGATGTTACTTTCGAAAGGTTTATCTTTGTAGTGCTGCAAATGAGAATTAGGGTCAACTGGTGAGATATTTGTGTAATAACATAATGACATATTTATTGATCACAAATCTTACAGCTTTTCCACTCACTCTGTGTATGGCACTGTAAGAGTAATAATACATTTTCTTCTCCACTGTAATTTCTCTTTCCCTAGCTGGTTTGATAGTGATAACATTGAGGATTATACTTGTTCTCTGCTTTTAGTATTATCTGTGTTACCCTGTTTTGGTTCTTGAATGTTTATGTTCTATGTTATTAGTGGTGGCTACAACATCAAGACAGGGCCAGGATGTTCCATTGAGCTCATGAAATTTGACATGGGAGGTTCTGGGGCTGTTCTAGGTGCTGCAAAAGCCATTGGTCAAATTAAACCTCCTGGAGTAGAGGTACATCATATTTTTGTTCTGTTCTTTTGTGACTGTTACCTATTTTGTTTCCCTTCTTTCACTTACTTTTTCACTTTTCAAGCGGTCAAATCTAATAGAGTATGCTCTGGTTACTTAGTGAAGGGTGGTGTTGTATGTGCAGGTTCATTTTATTGTTGCTGCTTGTGAGAATATGATAAGTGGAACTGGCATGAGGCCTGGAGATATTCTCACAGCTTCAAACGGGAAGACAATTGAGGTAAATCTCTGTGATATGTTAAAAAATAAATGAAATATGAAATAAAGAAATCCTTGAACTTATATTAAGTTTCTTCAGCTTACTCGAGAATGCTAGGTATATGTATGAATGATATTTATAGTATTCTCTTAGTATTATGTGAATATATTTTCTTACCACTAAAAGTTAATTCAAGCTTGAATTATCACATAACTTGCATTTTTGAAACGTTTTAAGTCAGGTCGGTGTCCAAGCTAATGCATCCACATCATGATTGTATGGAACTAGACATAAAATACCTGGAGCTGGGTAAATTTGGTTGGATCCCAAATTCTGAAGCCGGCTACATCTCATTGATTGTATTATAGAAAAAATTAAGCTGATTGTGATACGCTTGTTTTGCTGACTGAGCTGTCATGCAAAAGTATGTTTGCCTAATATTAAAATCGGAGTCAAAGATATAAAGACCCCTTTCCTAAATGAATCATGGAATTGTTCAATTCTCTTGGTTCGATAAGGTGTCGTAAACATTTTGCAGTATCAGGGAAAGTTTTGTTTGTTTGGTTACCTCGGATAGCTTTGGTTATTGGTTAGTAGCAAAGATGGATTGAGCTTTTCAGTACTCCTGTGTTCTTACACACTGTTTGTCAATGCATCATCGGAAGAATGATCAGTTCATGAATGTTAACACATTTGAATTTTGGGAGGTCTAAATGTAAACTAAGTTTCTGTTATACACTTCCATCTTTCCTGTCAAAAAATGTAAAAAATGATATTTGGTTGAGGTCCATAGAGGACCAGGTCAAGTCTTGAGAATCTTCATCGGTGACAGTAAACGAAATATGTTTTGATGGCATTTATTGCAGGTCAATAATACTGATGCGGAAGGCAGACTTACCCTTGCAGATGCTTTGGTTTATACGTGTAATTTGGGTGTAGACAAGGTAAATACTAAATCACAATAGTGACAACGCATTTTGTCTTTCGGTATCCAAATGTTTTTTTTTTCCTTAAGGTTGTTGGAGATCGGATTGGGAATCCAAATGTTTGACCATTTTCTTTGTATTTTATAATTATAAACTTTATGAAAATTGCATCTTTAAAGGGAAGAAATATGGATCTACATTTATTCCATTGCATTTTGATAACAGATTTAATATTTGCATAGTGTTGCTTAATATGATTGATAATTCAATACTAAAATGCATTAAAATCACTAGAAAATTGATTCTATATCCTGAGATGCTTTTGTCAAAGTAATAGGTTTGAGTAGCACAAAATTGCTCAACACGTGTAATTTTTATATTCAGTATGTGTGCGATTACTGTTTGCCTCATTGACTTTTTAAGAGCAAACAGAGGGAATGCTGAAATTTAAATTGTGTTATATAATTTGACTACAGTTAGCAAAAATCTAAATTCAAGTTAAATTTTTACCATTTTTGTGCTCTACTAATTAGGATCATAAAGTTGTATTCTAATATACTGTATGAAGCTATTAGATTCATACCTAAATTATTTCTGCAATATTCTTCTAGAATTGTTTACTTTTTTAAAAAATAATAATAAAACAATAATAAAAAAAAAAGAATCAACAATTCCATTGCTTTGCTTTCTTCTTAGTTAGAGTTTGAATCTTTCCGGTTTGGATTTGGATTTTTTTTTTTAACATAATGCTTAAATGTTCTGCAGATTATTGACCTGGCAACATTAACAGGGGCATGTGTAGTTGCTCTTGGACCGTCAATTGCTGGTATACATATGATCTCCATGTTGACATTTTTGGATAAGAGCGTTGTTATATGTTAATGCATCCAGGGAGTGTTAAATATTAGTGCAGAAAATGTGTCAGTGTTGTGTCAAATTTTGCAATATGTGAGTGATGGGGATAGGGAATAGTTATCTAAATAATATTAGTTGTCAATAATTATCTCCTCAAGAGATTAATTTAGGCTTCTTTTATCATTATCAAAAGTTTAGGTGTTTATCTATGTTAATAGCCAAATTTGGCAAGGGTCCAAAAAGAAATTTTTCACCCAATTAGAACCTGGTAGAAAGCGTCCCCACACACTGGATAGGTACCAGACACAATGGTTTACCTCGAAGTGCTAGGTCTAGCACAACCTAGGTACCTCGACATCATCAAAGTAGCCTGCAAACTCGTGGACCAACCGGTACCTAAGTACCTTGATGTTGCCCTGTTAACCCGTCAAGGTATTTATCCTGTGTTTCCATAAAGAGGGAAAACGCCCGTAAAGCTCCTAGGAGATCACAAAGCTCCAGCGAGATCAACCAGACACCCCGTTACCGAGATGGTACCTTGAGGTACCTGGCCAGAGAAACCAATCATGCACCACATCACTAGAATGATACTCCAGGGTACCCCACTAGCAGGCTGGTGCCACGGGATACCTCGCCATCGCCATCGCCATCAGTCAAGCACCACCTCACCAGGATGGTATCCCAGGATACCTCACCAGCATACGTGTACTCCAAGATACTCTACCACATCACCGGGTCAATGCTTTGAAGCACCACGCCTATAACAGAGAAAGTCGAATTATTCTCCAAGGCGTAAGCAAACTCCACGTATACATAGTTGTAGTGACAGAGCCCAAAAAGGAAACAAACACGTTTCCTGCCAAGATATCCTCCGCCAGCCGGTTCTCTAGGGTCAATCATATTAAATAGAAAATCCCGTCAAATGGGGGAAGAAAATCAATCCAGTGATCTTTGACTTATGCATCAGGAAAAAACCCTAGCAGCTTCGGGTCTAAATAGAGAAAACGAGAGAGATTGCAATACCCTACAATCTGAAAAAGGCTAGCCATCGTTGTTGGGAGTTGTGTCCACTTATTGACAAATACGAGTCCTCCACCTCCAAATTAGTTAAGTAAGAGAGACTGAGATTGAGAGTTTCACACCATTATACTGTTATCATTTGTTGTATTCATTGCTTCATTTGATCAAAAATATCATCAAATACACCATCACTTCTCTCATTAGTTTCAATCATTTTTAAACGTGCAACCGGTACCAAAGGTACCTATCCCGACCACAATTCCTCCGTGGCCGTGGTCCTGAGGGTGTTAACTGAGATTTCTTACCTAGAGCAAATTTTCGGTTAACAATATATTTTATATTGTTAACTATAAAAAAGCTCCTTCAGAGCCTTTTGTAATTAGACTTGAATTGTGAATTGAATTATTAGTATGTTTCCCAATCTCATGTTCTTGTGGATTTCTCCCATTTCTGTTCAAATCTATTTCTAAACCCGAATTCTCTCTTCTCTAATTATGTATCTAGTCTCACTATTTCTACTGTTCAGCCTACATCAGTGAGTCCTAAAAATAAGTTTTAATCTTTAATGCGGTGTTCAAGATCTTCGGTACCTTATTTGTTCCTTTTGTTTATGGAATTCACAATTTTTAATTGAGTTGATACTTGTAATATTTTAATGCTTGATTGCCACTGATAATTGATGGGGTTTTTTCCTTGGAAGGTGTGTTTACACCCAGTGATGACCTGGCGAAGGAGGTATTTGCAGCTACAGAGGCCAGTGGAGAGAAAATTTGGAGGTTGCCATTGGAGGAAAGTTATTGGGAGTCGATGAAATCAGGAGTGGCTGATATGGTAAATACTGGAGGCCGGCAAGGTGGTTCAATCACCGCTGCTCTGTTCTTGAAACAGGTACTCAAACTACAAGCAAATCTCATTTCTGTCATTTCTGATATGATTCTCACTTGGTACATGTTCATTTTAACCTTTTGTCATTACGTAGCGTACTCACTCTCTCCTTCAATTATACCAAAAAGTCTATTATTGCATTGAGTTTAAGTTTTCAATAAAATCTGTTGAAGGTTAGGTGGCATATACACATACACTTATATACACCCACACTGAAACCCCATAACATATCTAGAATCACACATGCTCG